>CM068590.1:13834775-14247297 GCA_035048485.1 Pteria penguin
GACCGTAATATTTGATATGGAGGGTGTGGGAACCCGGATGTTATGGAGACCAGGTATGATTATTTGCTTTTTTTATGAAATTTATTCTATCATGCCCGTAGGAACCCGGAAGGGAGCAGTAATCAAAGTGAACACATTGGGAAAAATTGTCTATGATATAACTGAATGTCTAACTTTCACCTGGCACCTGATTTATGCAAACAGGGGACGTTTTATAAAGGCAAATATATTTCGCATATCGAAAACTTCGGTTATCCATTTATCAAAATGTTAGTCAGACCGTCCTCTATCAGAATTTTAACAGTTTACCATAGGTTATCCACCTTAAATTCTAGAAAATCAGGCTGGAAGGGGGTCACCCCCCAAAATTTGCCAAAATTCAAATGTAAACAACAACCCCTTTTTAGGTCATAGAATATTTACATTAGCGAAAGGAGATAAAAATTCATGACTTTACAGCAAAATCAATCTTTATTTATAAATTGATTAAATAATTTCATCCCATCACAGCCCCTGATACATTGAAATAGTGCTTTGACCTCCATGCATATAGATGTTCAGGTACATCCGTCTTCCTCAGACATTAGTAATAATGAAGTAAGGAGATCGTGATTTAGAGATGTCCATGTATAGTGTTTGTCTTATTTCACAGGTATACAGATGTATTTACACATGGTTAAGATTCTAGAGAACAACTACCCTGAGATGATGAGACGATTGCTGGTTATAAATGGTAAGAGGGGCAGGTTGGTGTCAGTGCTAGTGCACTAAATTTAACTGACCAGCCAGATGTTGATCACGGTTGTCGGTTCGGAATTTTAGAGGGAGATACATTCTAAACTTACTCCCAATCTTCAGCAGGTTGGTGTCAGTGCTACTGCACTAGATTTCTAAAATGACCAGCCGGATATTGATCACCGATGTCGGTTCGAAATTGTAGAGGATGATCCATTCTTACCTAATTCCCTATCTCCTGCAGGTTGGTATCAATGCCATTGCACTAGATTTTCTATTCTCGCATACGAGACTGAAGAATTCCACCGGAAGTGGGGTTCTAGATCAATGGATCTGGAACATCGATCTAGCACAGGGCGACCACTTACTTGTGACGTCATACTACTTTACTTGTGACGTCACGCGGCTCCATCATGTTTTTTTTTACGTTTTATGTCTAGAACAAGATAATATAGGCATTAATTTAAAGGTTAATTAGCGAGAAAAAGAATCAAGAATCAAGAAGTTTGTCGCCCAAGACTGATATCTTTCGATCTGGGATTAATTCTCATAAACTGGCCAGCTGGATTTTAATCAAGATTATCTGTTTATAATTTTAGAGGGTGATATCTTTTTCTCCCATATTCAAAGAGTTATTCTCATATTTCCTGCAAAATGATCAGCCTGTCTCCCACAGGGTGGTGGAAGATAAGCTACACGACCTATTTCGCGCTCAATGTTATCATGACGTCATAAGCAAACACGACATATGTCAACGTCAACATAAACGGAAGGAAAAATGACAAATTTAGGGGCAAATTATTGAATGGCAAGCCTCGGCATGGACTAAGCTAATTTGACACTCGGGTTAGTTGATTTCTCTGTCACCACCGGACAATAGCGGTAGATTCTATTATTCTCCCATATTCACAGAGTTATTCTCATATTTACTGCAAAATGATCAGCCTGTCTCCCACAGGGGGGGGGGGGGGGGTTATGTTATCATGACGTCATAAGCTAACACGACATACGTCAACGACAAGCAACCTAATTTTTGTTTATTTTCCAACAAAACGGAAGGGAAAATGACAAATTAAGGGGCAAATTATTGAATGGGAGAAAAATAATCTACCACTATTGTCCGGTAGTAACAGAGAAATCAACTAACCCTCGTGTCAAATTAGCTTAGTCAATGCCTCGGCAAGCCTCGGCATGGACTAAGCTAATTTGACACTCGGGTTAGTTAATTCACCACCGGCTTATAGCGGTAGATTCTATAAATCTTACAATCTACTTCCCTTGCTTCAGAATAAAAGAGTTAAAAGAGGCTCTTATTTCTCGGATGGGGGGGGGGTGTCTGTTTGACAAGGCAAAGATATGAGGCCATGTTCCAGGGGGGGGGGGGTGCCGTTGTTATATAGTAGTGTTTCCCCCTAGCCATTTTTCCCCCCCGGAAAAATGGCTATATAGTAGTTTTCCCCCCGGAAAAATGGCTATATAGTAGTTTTTCCCGGGGGAAATTTGGCTATATAGCCATATTTCCCCCCTCTTATAGCCATTTTTCCCCCGGGGAAAAACTACTATATAGTGGATTTTCCCCCAATGTGAAATTCCGGATTTTCTTTTCACACATACATGTAAGTAAATCCAGCTTGTTACCTTGTTAAAAATAAATAGATTTCTATTTAAAATAGAGATATCTCAATTTTTATACGGAGAAATATCCAACTAATTTAGAGATATCTCATTTTCTTAAGTAGAAATGTCTTCAATTTTAATCTCTTTTCCAAATACAAATGCATATATTTAGAACAGAGATTTATATACTAGAATTTCATTCGAGATATCTTTATTTAATCCGAGAAATCTCTATATATACAAATGAAAAAAAGAAAAACAAGTTCGTTTTTATGCCCCCGGAATGAAATTCGGGAGCATCTAGTTTTTGGCCTGTCTGTGACTCTTATCCTGTGCCAAAAACTTTGACTATATCGTTTGTACCAAGAGGTACAAGGCTTTGAAACTCCACATATAGTTTTCTTGTGATGACCTTTTATTTGGAACCATGATTTTTTTAACTAGTGACTTTGACCTTGGTGCTCTACGTTTTCAAAAACTTAAACATAGGCTGTATCTTTTCTACCAAAAGGAGAAGGGATTTTGAAATTCATATATAGATTACTTGTGATAAGATCTTTAATTTGGGACCATGACTTTTAACCTAATGACCTTGACCTTAAAGTGTGACCTACTTTTCGAAAACTTTAACCTTGACTATATCTTCTACACAAAAGGGTGTAGAGCTTTGAAAGTAAGCATATAGATACTTTTAGATGAAACCTTTCATACTTTGCGTAAGGAACAAGGAAATGGCATTCTTGTGATGATGATTTACGACAAGCTTTGTCGTAGATTGCAAATCGTGGACCCCTGGGTGGAGTTCCCTTCTGTTATTTTCATGTTCATCATGTACTCTGTACATGATGACCGATATTGTGATATATAAAATGCATTAATCTTAATTTATTTAGGAATTGAATGTTCAAGGAATTCTTGCACGTTCAATTCTTATACATGTATTTGTCATTGGAACATTTTGATTGATAAATTCCTATTTTACCTATGTTGTATTACGAAAAGTTGCCTGGGATCGAATCTTGAGTCGCAGTATGACGTCATGATTGACATCTATACGCAAGTAAAAGACAATTTTTACAATGAAATAATAGAAGAAAATAGCATACTATGGTAAATATATAAAAAGAAAGATTAAAAAAGAATAAATACATAAAACAAAAAATAAATACTCACACATACACGCACAAACAAAACACTTCACAGTATATAGAAACCCATTAACTATAGCACCATCGGTGTGATCCACTGACTATATTACTATAGTACATTTGTATTTCAAATGTTATCTGACTAATACAGAACGAACGTGTATAATTTCCAAACCGTTACGTAAGGGGGAAAGACTACTATATAAAAACTACTATATAGCCATTTTTCCGGGGGGAAAAACTACTATATAACACCGTCACCATATGAAGGAAATAATCATGGAACTGCAAAAATTGATAAACAAACAAACGGATAGATATGAATGATGAAATGTCAGATGGTCTCATACTGGTAACTGAATGTGCTCTACCTAAGGGTGTAATGTCATGAACTTTACTTGAATGAACGAAACCAGTAGATTGAAAAAAGAAAAAGCATGGAGGCCGTTTACCACATATACTGGTTTTGTAAAAAGACATGGAAGAGTGAAGGTAAAAAATGACCTTCTTTGTCTTTGTTTTTTGTTTTTTGTTTTTGTTTTTGTTTGTTTGTTTGTTTGGTTTTTTTTTTTTTGGGGGGGGGGGGGTTATTTTTTATTTATTTATCTATTTATCATTATTTATTATTTTATTTTTTATTTTTATTTATTTTTCTTTCTTATTTCTTTTTTTTGGGGGGGGGGGGCGTATTTGTTAGGTTTTTAAAAATAAATGCTTGATTCACGACGTCGTTGCTATGTACTGTGTAATCGTAAATGTAGTTGCGATGTTTTTTCCTGTTTGTTTGCTTTTTTTAATGTATTATTATTATAATTTTTTTTGGCTTTACAATTCGATGCTAATGACTGAGATATCTATCAATCAACAATTATTCATAGTATGGTATATATCTCTCGTGTTTACTTTCAGCACCTCGTATTTTCCCGTTGCTTTATAAATTAGTGAGACCTCTTATCAGTGAAGATATGAAAAACAAAATCCACGTTTTATCAGGTAAGATATGAAAACTATAATTGTCTTTAATATCTTGCTAAGAAGAGAGGTGGGAAGAGATTTAACGTTTGAAATACTCTTGATATCCATTGATGGCAACGCAAATAGGAAAGAAATGGTAAAGTAAATACAAACCAACGTCGAAAGGAGGTCGGTTACGTGGCGATTTCAGGACTTAGTTCCTTCACGTATATAATTACCGCACAATGATCATTCAAAACTGGACACACAATAAAATTGACAAATTATCCTCCGTGTTCAGAAACAGATTCAACGAGACAATCGCCTTAGAGACATAGTGAATTTAGTGAATAACACGTAATCAATCAAATATTTATGGTGAGGCAGCATGATGGAACTTGGGTGTGACTAAGTAAAATATTTTACTTTTAGAATAATAATAATAACAAGAAAACATTGTCGTAAAATTTGTGGCGTACAGACAACTGTGTCGTTCTTCATCAAACTGTGATTTTTACGTGCCACAATCAGAAAGTTCGAAAGTTGAGAATATTTTAAAAAAGATTTAGTGTCAAAACGATGATAAATTTAGATAATCCATGATTGCAAAACGTGAATATGTCCCAGTAGCATGATCCGTTTTCCATCTTATAATTCAAATAATCAAGTATTCTCACCAAGGGTCGTCGTTTTGTGACGTCACATGTGACTTTTTTTTTCAAAAACGGGGACTTTTCATTTTGCAGAAAAATGGATTTACGTCACTGAACGAAGATTTTTTTTCAGCTCATATAGTTAAGTGCAATAAAAACATTCAAAACATCGAATGATAAGCAGCCATTAATTTTTTTTCTCAATTTTCTCAATTTATTTCTCAATTTCCAACCATTATGTACATCAGTTACATCTCCCATCCCAGTCTCCGCTATTACTGTAGACCTACATGTAAAGAACATCCCGGTTTTCCGGACTTCATTAAAACTGATTTTATGTAATGAATGAAAGGTACATTACCAACAAATGCATAATCTTGTCACGGATAGATAAAAAACCAGAGATAAAGGGATATAATATCATAATATAAAATGAATCAATATTTGATTGAGTGAAAATAGTGTAATTCTTATATATTATATAACAATATTATACACAACAGGAAACTACAAAGAAATTTTAAAGACATATATAGACGAAGATAATCTACTTGCGTGCTATGGCGGCACACTTAGAGACCCGGATGGAAATCCCAAATGTGTCACCAAGGTAACTAACTGGTTTTTGTTGAACATTAAATTTTCAACAGTCGTTGGTTTTAGAGTGTAAAGCATGCATATTTTGTATTTCCGGTAAAAAAGTTATTAAAGCAACCACCATTTTAAAACTGAAACTTAAGTTTTATTCTTAAACGAATCACCAATTTTGGAAAAAAAAGATAGAATTTATTGTTTAAGCATTAACTATCAGGAAAGAGGAAAAGTAAGTTTGAACGGCTACCGTTGAAAAACGGCAGAGTTTCATATGAGAATATCATCGCAATGACATTGCAACCCCCATTTGGTCGGAAAATTTTACCAAAAACCTACTGACCATTTTGAGTTGTAACCCCGCTTCCGGACCCAATACTGCAAATCATTAGTCATGGGAGGCTGCAACCCCTCCCCCTTTTTCCCCTTTCCCCTCATCAAAAATATCTAGATCCGCCTATGATTACAATAACAATGCGTGTTTGTGTGATTTGTGGTTTATGTGATACCAAGATTATTGACTTATCCTGGTGACGGCACCCGTATGGTAAAATACACAGGAATTTAGATCTTTGCTATGGACCCAAGCCACATGAAGCAGTGAGGGATCTTTTACATGCCATTTCTATATGGCAAGGGGCCTCGGCTTTCTCTACATAAAGACAGGACATCGATGGGCCAAACGCGAGAACCCGGGACTTCTAGGTTGCGAGCAAAGCCTATTCAGTTACCCCTACTTCTATGGCCATACAAAATAACTTCAATTACTAAACCAATTTTTACGAATTTTCATAGTAAAAACTTACTGCAAATAAATGATAACCTAATGCAAAATCGAATTTCAATTTTGCAATTTACAGATATGTCAGGGAGGGGATGTTCCTCCACAATATTATTTGCATAATATCGAGCAGCTTGGTCATATGACAACTGTTGCAGTGCCTCGATCTGACAAAGTCCTTCTTGAATATATAGTGGAAAAGCCTGGAAGTGTGTTAAAGTAAGTAAATTTCCGATAGAACGTACTATACCGACAGATATTCCCTCACTTGTAATACGGTCAGAAAAAGCTCTTTGGTAAAGCCAACAAAAATCATACAAATTTCAAAAATTTAACAATTTATTTACAAATTAAAAAAATAACAAAATTAAAGATAATGCTTTCAACTACAAAGTCCATTGAGGGTGTACATAGGTGGCAATTCCGGAACGCTGAAGTCCGTATTACATCCACTGTTTATAATGTGAATAGAGAGTCCAGTGTTTGATTTCACAGGTCGATATGTACAATCCAATTCAAGCAATCAGTAAACACTATTAAATCTTAGTATATACTTAGACAAGTAATGTAGTGCAGTGCTCCCGAAATATCACAGCCCATGCCTTATATATACATTTTCATAGTTTCTAGACATTTCTAGTTTTATAATGTTTAAGTGATTTCCAATATTGAAACATCTAGATTCATAAGAACTTGCAAGAACATTCACAAATCATTATGGAAATAAACAAGTTATATAACATACAATTACAGTACTTTCTAGCCCTTAATAGAACATTCAATATTATATACAGACTAAGAATAAAAGACCCTCATAACATTTGAATTTCGTATACCAGCAGATCTGAGCGTACTGTGCCAATAGACATCCCCACACGTGAATGCAGTATACTAGCAGACCTTCCCAAACTACTAGCAAACTCTCCCACACTTGAACTTACTATATCAGTAGACGTTATCACATTTGTACGTAGTAAACTGGCACTTGAACGTAGTATACCAACAGAATTTCCCATACTTGTACGTAGAATAACGGCAGACCTACTCACACTTGAATGCAGTATACCATCCTACCTTCCCAAACAAGAACGTTCATGTACCATACCAGCAGACCTGACACACGAACTAAGTATACCGTCAGACTTTCCGACACCTGTACATAGCATACCAGCAGACCTTCCCACACTTGACTGTACCATACCAGCAGACTTTCCCACACTTGAACTTAGTATACCAGCATACCTTCCCACACTTGAACGTACTACACCAGCAGACCTTCCCACACTTGAACGAACTATACCAGCAGACCTTCCCCTCACCTGAACGTACAAATACTATACCTGCAGACCTTCCAATACTTGATTGTACCGTACCAGCAGACCTTCCCACACCTGAACTTAGTATACCAGACCTTCCCACACTTGAACGTACATGTACTATACCAGCAGACCTTCCCACACTTGACTGTACCATACCAGCAGACTTTCCCACACTTGAACTTAGTATACCAGCATACCTTCCAACACTTGAACGTACTACACCAGCAGACCTTCCCACACTTGAACGAACTATACCAGCAGACCTTCCCGACACTTGAACGTACAAATACTATACCTGCAGACCTTCCAATACTTGACTGTACCGTACCAGCAGACCTTCCCACACTTGATCGTACTCTACCAGCAGGCCTTACCACACTTTATCGTACTATACCAGCAGACCTTCCCACACTAGAACGTAGTATACAAGCAGACTTCCCCACACTTGATCGTGCTATACAAGCAGAATTTCCCACACTTAAACTTAGTATACCTTCCCACACTTGATCATACTATACCAGCATACCTTCCCACCTTTGAAATTAGTATACCTGCAGACCTTCCCACACTTCAACGTAGTATACCAGCAGACCTCCCCTCACCTGAACGTTCTATACCAGCAGATCTTCCCACACTTGATCGTAATATACCTTCCCAAACTTGATCGTACTATACCAGCATACCTTCCCACCTTTGAAATTAGTATACCAGCAGACCTTACCACACATGAACGTAATATACCAGCAGACCTTCCCACACTTGATCATACTATACCAGCAGACCTTAATACACTTGATTGTAGTATACCAGTAGACCTTCCTACACTTGAACGTACATTGTACTATACCAGCAGACCTTCCCACACTTGAACGTACTATACCAGCAGACCTTCCCACACTTGAACGTACTATACCAGCAGACCTTCCCACACTTGAACTTACTATACCAGCAGACCATACCACACTTGATTGTAGTATACCAGCAGACCTTTCCACACTTAAATGTATTATTCCAGCTCACCTGCCCAAACCTGAACGTTAGCAGTTGAATCACAATTTTATATTGCTACATACAACATAACAATATCATGTTTTTCATCACAAATAATTTTAATACATGCCCCTCAGCTTACTGTCAGAGGAAAAAAAGATATGGTTTCACAATTTACCATGATGTGTGAACATAAATCACGATCATTTCCCGATTGTAATTCATTTGAGGATTCCTAGGGGGGGGGGGGGCTCTCTAACTTTTGGCATAATATTTTCCTTATCATTTGGTTTTTTGAAATACGTGATTTTACACCCAAAGACATGGTTTGACACCCTCTTGACAAATTTCCTCGATTCGCTTGTAATATTTAATGCATTTGAAAAGTATAGAATTTATGCATATACATGTAGATTCCGAATGCATTATAGTTCATTGAATGTACGTCTACCACTTTAAAATGAATCACAATCCAAGGGCATTGATTATTCTTTTGACAAGTTACTTGTTTTGTAGATGGGAGTTCAAGACCGAAGACTACGATATAGGATTCGGAGTGATGTATAAAACTGAAAACGGAAACGTACCAGTAATTCCGGTTTCCCGCGTCAATAGTCACATTGCTGGTGAGGAAGGAATCTGTACATGTGATAAAGCTGGACTATGTGCGTGTTATTTAAGTGTTTCTATTTTAAGTATTTTATTCATATTTGCTAAATCTGTTTAATACTTGACTGGTTGCACGTTCAAAGACCTCATCGCAATAAATCGAGAAGGGTCGAAGTTATAGGGTTCGAACCCGACCGTTAACTTGTAGATGTCCTGTCTTTTGGATGATACCAAAGCCCCACACGGTTGAGATCGATGCCCTGCGCACGGTATACGGTTGATACCGAGGCGCCACGCACGGTATACGGTTGAGATAGAGGCCCTGTGCACGGTATACGGTTGAGATAGAGGCCCAGTGCACGGTATACGGTTGAGATAGAGGCCCAGTGCACGGTATACGGTTGAGATAGAGGCCCCGTGCAAATATATTGAATAAAAGTAAGAGAGAATTATATATTGTAATAGGAAGTTTGACGAAAAAGAGGCAGGGCTAGTTGTTCAGTTTAAAAGTTTAGCATACAAATCGGTAAATTTCATCTGACTGTTTCATTAAAATGAAATAACATTTAGCCATGTTTTTCTACTGACCTATAATATATATAAAAAGTGAACTTATGTCATTTAAATATCTATATGATGACTTAACAAATTTAATGTATTATCTTTCAAACTTTAACCACTAATTAGCATAATCAAAGATTAAACATTTTTTAATTGAGTCTGGGTAACCCCCCTCCCTTTTCCAAAAAAGAAAAAAAAGTAAATAAATAAATAATAATAAATAATGTAAATGAAAAATAAAAAGTTGAAAAGTCTAAATTGTAATCGCTAACGTATGCGTTCTTCGTGTTTAACGCATTTCGTCTTTTTTCAGATTACATATGTTTTGACAACAGTTTTAGCTGGGCACGTCGTAAAACTGTAAAGTACTTCTGTGAAGTCATGTTAACAGATGACCACATTATCAACAGCGAAATATCAGATTTCATCGAGAACAACGATAGTGAAAATGACACAGATTTGTCGTAGTTTTCATTATGATCACGAATATCCACCATTTTGTATTCTCTCCCATTCAGTGTATCATTAAACCACATGTACAATAAATCTTAATTCTACGATTTTTTTTCAAAGATAGCTAGTGTTCCGCATCAGGCGTCTGCCCTGTCTGTCTGTCTGTCTGTCGATCCGTCTCACTTCGTTTCCAAGCCAGTATGGATGAAGTGCTCTGCTCATTACCGGGAGGCCCGGGTTTGACTCCCGCCATGGGTGCATCGGTGTCTTTCGGATGAGACAATGAAAATCGAGGTCCCGTGTTTCAGTAGGCGTGGCACTTAAAAGATCCCTTACTGCTTTGGGCGGGTCCGTTGCATAGATGTAAATGTTTGACTTGCATCAGGCAGATGCCGTCACGGTATAAGAGAAATAATCGAAAAAAAAATTACAGTAAACAAACAAAAACTTTCCAGACCCATAGTACCCTGGGTTCTCGATTTGTTATACTAATGAAGCACTTAAACAATCGCATTTAAGACCGGCGATATTCATTACATGTCACCAAACTCGCTCACCACTGAGACATGCTCCCCAGAGCTACATACCGACCTTACCACCAACTCGCTCACCACTGAGACATGCTCCCCAGAGCTACATACCGACCTTACCACCAACTCGCTCACCACTGAGACATGCTCCCCAGAGCTACATACCGACCTTACCTCCAACTCGCTCACCACTGAGACATGCTCCCCAGAGCTACATACCGACCTTACCTCCAACTCGCTCACCACTGAGACATGCTCCCCAGAGCTACATACCGACCTTACCTCCAACTCGCTCACCACTGAGACATGCTCCCCAGAGCTTCATACCGACCTTACCACCAACTCGCTCAACACTGAGACATGCTCCCCAGAGCTACACACCGACCTTACCTCCAACTCGCTCACCACTGAGACATGCTCCCCAGAGCTTCATACGGACCTTACCACCAACTCTCTCTCCACTGAGACATGCTCCCCAGAGCTACATACCGACCTTACCTCCAACTCGCTCACCACTGAGACATGCTCCCCAGAGCTACATACCGACCTTACCACCAACTCGCTCACCACTGAGACATGCTCCCCAGAGCTACATACCGACCTTACCACCAACTCGCTCACCACTGAGACATGCTCCCCAGAGCTTCATACCGACCTTACCACCAACTCGCTCACCACTGAGACATGCTCCCCAGAGCTATACACCGACCTTACCTCAAACTCGCTCACCACTGAGACATGCTCCCCAGAGCTTCATACGGACCTTACCACCAACTCACTCACCACTGAGACATGCTCCCCAGAGCTACACACCGACCTTACCTCCAACTCGCTCACCACTGAGACATGCTCCCCAGAGCTACACACCGACCTTACCTCCAACTCGCTCACCACTGAGACATGCTCCCTAGAGCTACATACCGACCTTACCACCAACTCGCTCACCACTGAGACGTGCTCCCCCAGACCTACATACCGACCTTACGTCCAACTCGCTCACCACTGAGACATGCTCCCCAGAGCTTCATACCGACCTTACCACCAACTCGCTCACCGCTGAGACATGCCGTCCAGAGCTTCATAACTACCTTACCTCCAACACACTCACCACTGAGACATGCCGTCCAGAGCTTCATACCGACCTTACCACCAACTCGCTCACCACTGAGACGTGCCCCCAGAGCTTCATACCGACCTTAACTCCAACTTCTCAATAAAGCTATCACTTATTTGCAGCATAAACTCGCTAATCGTCCAACGAATTATTCAAACATTCACATATATTTATACTCTTTACAGATCTCTTTATTGTCTACGATATGTTGATTACTGTTCAACATCACACAAGGGATATTTCTTCTAAGTGAAGGCGGTACCCACTAGGTACATCGTCCTATAGTTTTACCTTTGCAATGTAACATTCAAAGTAGAGCGGTTTCTTATACATGCCTTTATCAACCTTGACATGGAAACCCAAAGTGTGCCGCTTTATCTGTGGGATAGGAAACTCATGTCGCTCAGCGGGAGTTCGAACTCAGGTCCACAGTTTTTGAAGAACATCCTGATCACTGAACCATTTTGGCTCTTGTAGTCGAGTAGTAAAAAAGAATTCCCACTAATTCGTGTCTTTATTTTTTATTTCATAACATTTACATGCAGTTCAATAAATAATTTCATATATCAAAAATTTGTTTCATACAATCCCTTAAAAACCACAGAAATTTTTCTGTATGCAAACCTTGAATGAAGACTCATTCTTAATGCTGACGTCATAGTAAACGAAAATCACGTCATTCAATGACTTAGTGACATTTGGAATACAGAAATATTAATGCTAATTAAGATAATCCGATGTCCTCTGTCAGAATATTTCTCTCATTAATATTTTCACAATTTATCATTTCTAATTCATTCTCATCTACTCATCGTTATCTTTTATACATTTTTACATGAGAAGAATTTCCACTTCTGAAAAAAAAATCGTGCACAGATATGAACTTTTTTTGACATGGATATTTTGATAGATCACATTCATTCGGTAATTCTGAGTTCGGTGTCCTCAAAATTCGCAGTTTCCTCCGTATCATCATTGCCAATAATTGGAACAACCTCTTTCTCTACAGTTTCCGAAGCCGTATGAAATGCCTCATTTTGACAAATTTTACCATCAGCGGACGGATAATTAAAGTTCACATTTTCATAATTTGAATCTTGTTTCTTTAGAACTTGTTTTTGAACATTTTCACTACTGTTTTCTGAACGCACATCTATTTCGTTTGCAGTAGAGGAAATATCGACCGATTCCTCTTTTGGATTTTCCATTTTCAAACTACTATCCATTTCGTGATTTACAACATCCAGGTTTATTTCGATATCTTTTGTTTCCGTGTTTTTAGTCAAGTCGTCTGAAGACATGTCATACTTATTCCTGTTTTCTACGTCACTGACTTCATCGTTTTCCCTATCAATTTTGTCCTTTCCGTTTGTATTTTCTTTGTGCGACTTTTTGAAATCTTCTTCGCAGAATGCGCCTAGTCCACGATGGGTAACATGGGGGTCAACTTTGGGCTCTACTGGTCGAGCAAGCCCAATGGGCGTCTTCCACAACTTTACCTTGGCTTCCATGATGGATCGTTCCTTCTCGGCTAACTGGAGTTTGCTGGATGCTTCCTAAAAAGAACAAAACAAACATATTGAGTATTGTGAAAGCAACACATGTCCCTCTCCGCTTTCCATAAATTCACTAATCCCAAGGGTCGTAACTCTTCCAAAAATAGGTCTATCATTTGATATGTAACTCATTAATACAAAGCTACATACCAAATATCAAGTCAATAACTTCAATGGTTGGCAAAAAGGTCGGAAAAATAAATGTCTTAAATAAAGGACAAACAGACAGACAGACGAAGTAGAAACCTAAGGTCCCCTACTCTTTTACCGGTGGGGGACTAAAAGTACAGTCCCGAGTATTGAACATATTAAAGATTTTAGTGATATCAATTTATCTGACGGACTCTAGTCGAATGTTAGCTTTCTTGTTGTTGCCTTCTAGATTCTAGTGGTAGTATGATCGATATATATGTACCTTATAGTTTCTTTTTACGTGCATCCCATCACTTTCCAGAAGAGGTATTTTAGCTATTTGCCCCAAATATTAATCAGCTGCCCTATCAGTCTGTAGTGATCATACATACTATAGCTACTTACCTAATGCTTAGCATTATCAGTTTCCCTATCAGTCTGTAGAGATCATACTATAGGTACATACCTCTTGTTGAGCATTATCAGCTTCCCTGTCAGTCTGTAGAGATCATAGTATAGCTACCTATCACTTGTTGAGCAATATCAGCTACCCCATCAGTCTGTATAGATCATAGTATAGCTACTTACCTAATGTTTAGCATTATCAGCTTCCCTATCAGTCTGTATAGATCATACTGTAGCTACTTACCTAATGTTTAGCATTATCAGCTTCCCTATCAGTCTGTAGTGATCATACTATAGGTACATACCTCTTGTTTAGCATTATCAGCTTCCCTATCAGTCTGTAGAGATCATACTATAGCTACTTACCTCTTGTTTAGCATTATCAGCTTCCCTATCAGTCTGTAGATATCATACTATACATGTAGGTACATACCTCTTTTTTAGCATTATCAGTTTCCCTATCAGTCTGTAGAGATCATACTATAGGTACACACCTCTTGTTTAGCATTATCAGTTTCCCTATCAGTCTGTGGAGATCATACTATGGCTACTTACCTTCTGTTTAACATTTTCAGTTTCCATATCAGTCTATAGTAATCATATTATAGCTACATGTATTTACCTCCAGTTTAGAATTAGCTGCTGCCCTGTCAATCTCTAGTTGTTCTAATTTGTTTTGTGCTTCTTCTAAGAGACGCTCCTGTTTCTCACGAAGCTCTAACAGATCCTCTCTCTCTTGCCGCTCTTGTTGGAGAAGTTCTTCCTGTTCTCTTTTCAGCTTCTCCAATTCTTCTCTTTTCTCACATTCCTCCTCATACAACCTACAGATGATTTTGATAATACAAGAACCATATCTAATACATTGGTACAACCCCCTTTTGGTCGGGAAATTTTACCAAAAATATCATTTTCGGCCTTGTTAGGGCTACAACCTTCTTCCCGCCCCGAATAGTGCAAAACGTTAGTCAAGGGAGGTTGCAACCACCTCCCTTTCAAACATTTCTGGATCCGCCAATGAAATATCTTATTAATATTATTGAATCAATAATTCCAATCGATTAATTTTCAAGCTTTATTTAAGAACAGAGGTTGTTATAAGGAAAGATGTCCTTTTTCATTTGGGGGGGGGGGGGGGTTCAAAACACAACACAAAATTTATCGCCTATATCATATTTCATGACGAATTTATGAATCGGTTGCCCCTATGGAATGAAAGGGAGCGGGAGTGGATTGGAGTGGAGTTAAGTGGATTAAGTGGAAATATCGTAACACGAAACAGATGAAGTGGAATAAATGATGACGACATTGGAGTGTATTAATACAAGGTAGACTGATTTTAACTCCAATTTTACAAAACAAACTCCATGTATATCTAATCTTATTACATTGCGACTTGCATTTCCATTCCTCTGTGATTTTTTCGATGTACTAGAGGAGACTCGTAGGGAATCGGAAGCACAAAGCGCGTTTTGACGATATTGAAACTTAATCTTCGTTGATTGAAACTTCTTCGTTGATTGAAACTTTATCTTCGTTGATTGAAACTTAACCTTCGTTGATTGAAACTTAATTTTCGTTGATCGTGAGGTTTAAGAAGATTACACTTCAATATTATTTTGGAGGGAGGGGAGGGGGAAGCGGGTTTACGAGAAGTCATGTGTGTTTATTATTTTTTTTTTTTATTTATTTTTGTTAAAATTTAAATAGCATTACACTAGAGCAGTAAATCATTGAAAAGCTGGGGTTATTACATGAGTATTTTAATGAAGATAAATAAAGGGGGGATAAAATTGTAATCTTTACCTAGCCTGTAATGCCCGCACGATTTCTTCATCTTTCTTAGCCTGTCTTTCTTCGTTTAACAGTTTCTCTAATTGTCTCTTAATTTCCTGTAGCTCTCGTAGACGGCGCTGCTCTACCTCTCGCAGCGCTGCTTCCCTAAGTAATTTCGACTCCAATTCCTCACGTGCCTAAAATCCAAAACCAGCATATGTAATTTTCGTAAAATGAAAAGGAAGAATCACAAATTAAACTAAAAGTGTTATATAGGAGATTCATATGTCATGAATTTCTATCTCAAATATGAAAGAAACAGTCAGGGGGAATTCTTGCAGGCTTTTTTTTTTTGTATTTTTTTCAATTAATTTTTTTCACTTACCCCTCTTTCATATTAGTGTTCTTATGCAAAATTATTATCATTATTACATTTTTGCTGACTATGACTTATAGAATAATGTTCAATAAATATTAAAATCCGCTCTGGCAATCGCAAATAAACATTGTAGGTTTTACCCTACCTCACACTTTTTATTTAATCTCTGCCCATATATTGTATTTTACATTTCGTGTGTTGTCCGCATCCTTGTCAGAAGTTTTATACAGAAATTGCAACTATTTTGTCAACTCCTAATATAAGTCAAACCTAAGTATAAAGATGAGTGAAAGGTAGATTTAAAATTTATTGTTTACTAAGGTTTATTCTGCAAAAATGAAAAAGAAATGGGCTCTTAAAAGTTACTTCTATACACGATTGACCTCTGAACATAGGTGACCGTTATATCAGGTTTCAATGTCGCATATATGTTAACCTCTTTCAGTATTATTTAAATGACAAACCCCACATGCAAAATGTACTCACGGATTTCTCAGCCTCCAGAGCTTGAAGATGTTCTAAAAGTTTCTGTTCGTCTTGTCTGTGTCTCTGCAAAATAACCCCAATAAAACGATTACGAATGAGACAAACGCAAGAGTCCGTCCAAGATTTTAAAACAAAACTCACATATGTCTCACAAAAGTGCAAAAATATAAACTTTAGGATTCTACCGAACAAAGCATGAGTAACTACAAAAATGGGGCATCTCTAACGGGTGCATGATACGACCGCATCATGTTTAAATATGGTCTACAAGTTACATCCTTTCATATGACACCATCAAAAGTTTTGTTCCCCCTTTAGTTAAGGAGGAGGCCCGGACAAGCTTTTCCAACCCTGCACATTTTCCCCACCCCAGGGGCCTGACCCCAACTTTGAAACCCACATGCACAACTACAAGCCACATCCTTTCATATAACACCATCAAAAGTTTTGTTCCCCCTTTAGTTACGGAGTAGAAGCCCAGAAAACCTTTCCGACCCCGCACATTTTTACCCACCCCAGGGGCCTGACCCCAACTTTGAAACCCACATGCACAACCACAAGCCACATCCTTTCATATGACACCATCAAAAGTTTTGTTCCCACTTTAGTTAAGGAGGAGATGCCTGGACAAGCTTTTCCAACCCCACCCATTTTCTCCCACACCAGGGGCCTGACCCCAGCTTTGAAACTCACATTCACAACTACAAGCCACACCCTTTCATATGACACCATCAAAAGTTTTGTTCCCTCTTAAGTTAAGGAGGAGAAGCCCGGACAAGCTTTTCTGATCCCGCCCATTTTCCCCAACCCCAGGGGTCTGACCCCAACTTTGAAAAACACATGCACAACTACAAGCCACACTCCTTCATATGACATCATCAAAAGTTTTGTTCTCCCTTTAGTTAAGGAGAAGAAGCCCGGACAAGGATGGACGGACAGACGACAGCGGTATAGCACATTTTCAAATGCGGGCGTATAAAAACAAAAAAACCCTCCTTAAAACACTCCCTACCAAAGGAAAAAAGGTGATTAAATTCTATCTCATATTGTACCTCATTGTATTCTTCTGTAAGTTTCCGGATTGTTTCCTCGTCCTGTAACCGTCTTGCTTCTTCGGCTTCTTTTTGTTTTTGTTTCTCTTTCCGCTGTTGTTGACGCTGTTTTGACAGAAGTTTGTGATAATGGAACTCGGGTTTGTCAGCGTTGTCAATTGCTAGCTGAATTGCTAAAATACGAAAGAGATGTCAAATACAACACACTCATTAATGCCAAATAATACAGGCTCCAAAACTGAGGAACGGTTAGCATTTTACTGTGTACTTACACAGAATTATGCGAATATACAGTAAAACCTGTGTTAAAGACCATCTGTAGAAAGCAACTAATTATCTATAGCAACCACCCCTCTCTCTATCATTTACAACTCACTGTCACAGTTATTGGTAAATTAATCGTACCATTACTTCGAAAAGGCCCCTTCGACTTTGTCTATAGTGTAAGAGTTAGTAGACGAAGTCGAAGGGGCCGTTTCTAACTAATCAAATGATTTATTTACGAATACCCGTGCTAACTATCTATACAATGTTGACCTTTATGATGAGGCCACTTGTATTAAGCGACCAATTTCCATCTTTCCTTTTTGTGGCTTATTAATATAGATTTGACTGCATTACGAAAATAGAACCTTACTTTTTTCAATAACGTACAGTGTACCACTATAGATCCTTAAATAAATTTGGACTTTAGCTTATTCTAAATGTCGAGGATTCACCACTCAACATAGACTAATTAACGATTCTTGCACGTTTTACTTAATGTCATAAACATAACTGGCCTATACACTTTTCAATCGGAACACCCTGACTTTTGCGTCACAAGTTAGGAAAATACCGGTGATTAGTAACATTTTAGTCACATGATACATATATGGCAGCTTCTACTAATGCATTTTCACTTTCTGAATTAAAAGTATCATGTATTTCTAATTCACCTATTTTAATAAGTTAAAGAATAAACATAATTCACATAGGATTTACATTGTGACTCATCCCCCCCCCTCCAATTGCTCAAATTATCATACGCTTATTTCCGATTTTGTTTTCCTTTTTTGTGACGAAAAAAGCGATGTGTTCCGACTGACGTACATTAGAAGTCAGACGCCGACATAAAATTACCACTTAAGTTTTAAGTACGTTACATTTATCAAAATTTCGACCTTGACATTTACTGACCTTTGACCCAGTCGTTGCGAGATTTGATATCAGCTGCACTCATCTCGTATGGTTTCGCGTTGGTAGACAGGATAAATCGATTTGGTTTCAAGGGTTTTGTTCCACTGCCTTTATCTGTGATAACCTGTGATTTAAAGGCAGACAACTTCATACAGCATACATTGATGTGTAGATATACTGGCAAATCATGCAAATTGAAACTGATCCAATTTCTGGGAAAAAAGTTGTTTTCACAAGGATATGAGATATCACGCCTTAAGTCAACATTCTGCAAATTTTATGGACGTTATAAAGCCCTTATTTACTTATATGATAGATCGCTGTCTGACATGTTGACTTCCTTATTTCATAGCAGTTAGACGGTCTGCATTACCAGTACTGTATCATATGAACTAATCATGACATATACGGATTGTCACTACTTCTATGCCGTTTTCTATTTTTGTGACTGCCAGTAATACTAATTCGCATATGATTATTACATCACAGTGGGTGTGACCGGTCGGCAGGAAATGCTTCTTCATACGGTCAAATTCAGCTCGGGTGACTCCAGTTTACTATACAAGATTGATTAAGGATTGTTTTACGTCTTTTTGCGATTATTTCATGTATACAGTGTTGACATATCCTTGATACATTGCATAGAAATGTATACTTTTACAATGGCTTCAGCCGAGGCAGGGAAGGATCTTTTATGTGCCATGAGTCCTCAGTTTTTACTGTCTCACCCTACAGAAGGAACAACGGTGCTCCTATGGCGGGACTCGAACCCGGAACTTGGCAGTCCTTACGGTACACCTCATCCATTGGCGTCAATTATTTTGTCAACCCTAGCGTCAGTTAGTGTATTTTGTCAACATAATGTACATGTACAGTAAGCAATATTTTGTCTTTATATACAGGTTTATGCCCTATACGCATAATTTTAATCTACAAAATATATTAGCACACATCAGACGGTATGACTTTGATCGAGAGGACTAAACTTTCTAGGAGTAATGAAATCCAAATGTTTGATAACGACACTGAAATTAATTTCCTATTTCACCTTTTCTTATATATTGAAAATAAAGAAAGAAAAGAAATCCGTCGAGAGGGTTATAATGCTCTGAATGATTCTTATCAGGTAAAATGCAAAAATTAACAATCAACTTCCTTTCTATGTACCTTATTACTACCGTCTATGTAAACATAACCTGTATTAACGACCACCAAAGGTAATGACAGGGGGCAGATTCAAGTTACATACATTAATAACAAGGGACAGAGAAATGTGGATTCTTATCAGATAAACTGAAAAATATTTACAATTAAACCTGTATTAAGCGACCACCAAAGGTAATGACCGGGGGATACGCATCTTAAGGCAGGTGGTCTTTAATACAGGTTATCTTTACACAGACGGTAGTAATAAGGTACATAGAGATGAAGTTGGTTGTTAAAGACAGGTGACTGCTTAATACAGGTAGTCTTTACAACATGTTTGACTGAACACTTTGGTAAATTATCTTATCGAATACCTCCACTGTACAAGCTGTATGTAACTGTATGCATCCTTTCATCTCCCTTTCGTCACTTCCGGTGTAGTAACGTAGACTGTCTGGTTTTAAGACCATCCAGCGCTCTTTCCAGTTTTTATATTGATGGCCCTTCTTGCTCAGCAAGCCCTATATGTCAGAAAATACGTATTTAATATGAAAGAATATATGTTACATAGCTCTAGATTCTGTGAGTTAATGGAAAAAAATACAAGTGTCCTTTTGTGCAGGATACTGTGGTTGGTGGACTGTTGTTTTCAACAATTTTTCTGTTATGTTGCGACTTGGAAACAGAAGGTATGTTTGCCTCTCAAACATAGTAGGGCAATCCTGGAATCGAACACAGATCGTCTGCGCTACAAGAAAAGCGCTTAAACCAAGCCTACCCCCTCGGAATCAGGCTACTCCGTAACAGAGATGAAAAGTTTCATGGCACTGAAATTTTATTGCGGTTGTACATGCATATACATGCCTGACACATCGATAAGTAATTCAACTAAGACTACAAACCATAAAGGACAGTATTATTTTCAAATCCAGTCACTGCGGTTGGATCTGAACCACAGACCGCAGAATTTCCATCTATACACAAAAATGTAATGTTTCTTTCTAACACCGACATCATTGCACGCTGTGGTATTACGTAAGTCAATCAAACGTGTTATGTAACAGGAAGACTGGCTGTTAATGATATGATCAATTTTGCTACCGAAATCCTAAATCCACTTGTAAGTTCAGTAGCCATATACGCACAGACCTTATTAAAACTAATGTGAAAATAACCTTATATTAATAAGGGACTTTAAGGATATGCATCATGCTATTTCCACGGGGGAAAGGGAGGGGGACTTGCGAATTTTGTCCTGTACCACGGACCTACCCGAGGCAGTGAGGGATCTTTTAAGTGGTAACATATTGCGATACGGGGCCTAGGTTTATACGGTGAGACGGGGCCTAGGTTTATACTGTGAGACGGGGCCTAGGTTTATACAGCGACACGGGGCCTCGGTCTATACCGTGATGTGTCCCAGTTTATGCCGAGACACGGGGCCTCGGTTTATAGCGTGACATGGGCCTCGGTTTACATAGCAACATGGGCCTAGGTTTATACAGCGACACGGGGCCTCGGTCTGTACCGTGACGTGTCCCGGTTTATACCATGATACGGGCCCCCGGTTTATACCGTTACATGTGCCTCCGTTTACAAAGCAACATTGGCCTAGGTTTATACTGCGACACGGGGCCTCAGTCTGTACCGTGACATGTGTCCCGGTTTATACCGTGACACGGGCCCCGGTTTATAGCGTGACATGGGCCTCGGTTTACATAGTGACATGGGGCCTAGTTTTATACAACGGCACGAGGCCCCGGTCTGTACCGTGACATCTGTCCCGGTTTATACCGGGACATGGGACCTCGGTTTATAAAGTGACATGAGCCTCGGTTTACATCGTGACAAGGGGCATCGGATTTTACTGTGTCATCCAAAATACAAATAAGGAGGCAGGAGATGTCAACTCCGAGCCGACAGAGGGAATCGAACTTGGGTCCTTAGATTTGAAATTAAATGATCTACTGGATCAATCTTTTCTAAAACTTTTTGTTGTGACGGTTGTGCCCTATTTCTTTCATGCCGGATATAGAATGTCCTACATTTCAAGAAAGTACTTTCGTGTCCTCAGGTACATTTATCATTTTTACATTTAATATATCAACACAAATGTACGTGATTAAAAGTAATTCACACAAACATGTTCTAAAACTTCCCTATTCCTTTTAACTCTGTATGGCTTTTATCTTCATTGCTGTGTGTCTAGTTACACGTTGATCAAATTCCGACTTAAACTCAAAGAAGATACTGGTCTCTCTTTCTCACAATCAAGAAACTACTGAAAATATGCCTTAATTAACTGACCACCTGCTTATAGAGGTCGGATGTCCATTTTCCATTTTCTATGCTTTCTTGCAAAATTAATCTTTAAATGGTTCCAGACACCATGAAGGTCATTAAGGAAGACTTTCCTTACGCGACCGATATGTAAAAGTGGAACTTTATCTCATTGTTTTAACATTTCTCAGAAATACATTAAGGATGAAGGCACTTTCTAATGCCCGTCGAAAATGGACGGGTGGGGGAACAGATCATGGACCCATTTTTTCAAGTTACGAACCGAAACTAAGTGCAAGGATTACCCCCCCCCCCCTTCCCCTTTTGTTTTGAAATGCTTCCTACGCCCCTGTCACAACTACACTGATATAGGCATGACGATTAAGACAGATCCATACAAGTGCATATAGGTGAAATGATATTGTCATACGTTCATGTACATACTAATGAAGTTATTAGTCACAAGTGAAAGGAACATGAAGATTCGTGAGTCACATGGTGATTATAGTAACAAGATAGATATTAATAGATATATGTAAGTAACGACGTCGTTCAATAACTGGAGTAAGTATAAGACTCACTGGGCACAGGCAGGACAAGGCAAGGGGGAGGGGCTCTCCACTTTCCGTGGAATTTTTATTCCCTCTGATCGATAGATCGGGGGCATATTGTTTTGTCATCTCTGTTTGTCTTTTGTCAACTTTAACCAAGCCGGCGTGGCGTAGTGGTATCGCGTCGGACTCCTGATCGGGAGGCCGGGGTTCGAGTCCCGCACTGGTCATGCCGTTGTCATGTCTTTCGGATGAGGCAGTAAAAACCGAAGCCCCGTGTCGTGGTATGCATAGCACGTTAAAGATCCCTCTCTGCTTAGGGTGGGTCCGTTGCAAAGGTCAAAATTTGTAAGCTCCGCATCAGGCAGATGCCGTCACCATATACGTGAAATATTCGTGGTGTGACGTAAAACAATAATCTATCAATCAATCAATCAATCAACTTTAACCTTGACCTTTGAACCGTGAGGGATAGAGACTTTATATTTGAGATGCGTACTCAACTAATGAAGCCCTGTCAAATGACACCAAGGTCGATGACCTTTTGACCTTGACAATGACCTTCATGCTAAATATAAATATATAGAAAGTGTTGCCGCCGGGGACATTAGTGTTTCACAAACACAGCTTGTTGTTTACATAACTACACTCGCAATCATATAAAGTTTTGCAAAAATGCTTGGGTTTTTGTTCTTAATAACATGTCTTTATCAGTTCATTTATTTATTTATTTATTTATTTATCTATTCATCATCATCACTATCATCATCATCACTATCATCATCATCATCATCATCACCATCATCATCATCATCATCATCATCATCATTTTGCTTGTGCGATTCAGTCAAGAATATTTTTTTTCATTTTTTTGCTTTTCAGTTGACAGTTGCAAGATGTACATTTTAACTCACCTACGTTGCTGGTATTTGTATGATATAAGACATGGTTCAGGAAAAGGACCGGGGGTGGGGCTTGGTTTACGATATAAAATGCTAGAAAAGAAAGCGGTTCAGCAAAATTTGTATCAAATTATAAAATAGTTCAAGAGGGAGAAGGTCAGGTAGTTACATCCCCTCGGAACTCTCCTCTGCATCTGTCTGCTTGGAGTTAAGTATTACTAAGCTGTGAAATGGACGAGGAAGATGTCCTTACGTACAGTCAAAACGTGCGTAAGTAGTGAAGTCATCACCTATGTTAAGGAGTTCTTATTTCCTCCTGTGCTAAATGACGACGAATGGTAAGTAGGGAGAACAGATCACCTCATATCTGTCATTGGACAGAGTTTGATGTTATGTTTAAAAATCACTTCTAAAAGTCACGTATTTCTCTCCTGGGTGAATTGGCACATTTTGAATATACATGGATTACTCAGTGCAAAACTTTCCCTTAAAACGGATTCCATATTCAGTAAACATTTCCGCTACTTAATTCCTGCTTTCAGTTATTGTATGTAGTTGTATGATTGCCAACCCAAAATAGCTCCAAAATATATGGGGAATTTCATGCTCTTCATTTGGTATTTTCTCCATACTAGGGGTTCTTCCTGTGTTTTTGTAATGCGTGTGCAAATTTTAAGGTATTAGACAACGTCAAAAAGTTTGTTAAGAAGTCTAAATATTATCAACTTTCTACAAACATTACCCTTAAATCATGATTGACCAACAACATGGCCGACAACGGGAGGTAACTCTAACTAAATTTCTGCTAATGAAAGCTATCTATAAGAAGAAATGTTGAGGAGATTGGTTGGTTGATAGATATTTTACGTCGCTTTCAACAATATTTCAGTTATATCGCGACATGGAAGCAGGAAGTTACCGACCTCTTAAACATAGTGGCGCAATCCGGGAATCGAACCCGGATCGTCGGCCCTGCAAGCCAAGCGCTTAACCACTACACCAAGCCTGTCCCCGATGTTGAAGAGAAGAAGATAGAGCAATCATTGAAACCTTACCTTCTCTAGGATGTCGTCTACGTATTCTTCATACACTGTTTCTAAAGTAGTACACAAAAGCTGGAATCTAAAATACGGCGCAAAATTGTTAAAAAATAATTTCTTAAATTCCATAAAATCCATATTGCCCTCGTCCTCTTTTAATTTTCTTATTGCAGCCTCTGCATCCGACTGCCCAGATGCAGCTATGAAAGCCTCTAAAAGAACACCTAATTCTTCGCGGTCTATTTTTGGCGGGGTCAAAGGAACACCATACTCGTCGTCTTCTACGAGGAGATTGAACAACGTCCAGAGCTTGCGCACTGATGCTTCCGGTAGATGATCTGCGCTGTCCGAATCTGCTGCATAAGTATTGAAGAACAATGACCAGCAGACTTTGTGAACTTCTTCGAAGTCCGGGAGTGTCAGAGATAAATTTTCTTCCGAAGAGTTGGCGATTCGATTCAAAATATTATTTTCCACAATTTCAAAGTATGATTGGAAGTTCATTGGCTCATGACTGTCATCTGTATTTAGAATTTCCTCTGCTGTCTCGAAACCAAGAGGTCGTCCGAGACTGGAAGTTAACACCTGTGTGAATAAAAATTGAAATATGTATATTGAAATACATGCATAACCGTCTTTTATACAGATCAAACAACGTTTTGCTTGCATCATCATACTTCTGTGACTTAAATATAAAGTTATATTCGGAATGGGCTAGGACGTTGCTATAAAAATCAAAATTACTTCTCATCTCTGTCAAATTGAACTTTGATCATGCCAGGAGAGAAGTTTTGCCGGTGCACCTTCGACTACTAAACATTGTTGATTTTTGTTTTACCTAGGTACTCCGATTTCTTCCAAAACTAAGCACTGACTTTGAAAGTAATCCAGGTGTGATAGATAGAAACAAACATACAGTTTTAAACCAAAATCGTTATATTAGATTCTATTTGTTCCGTATTCGTTACGTATTTATGTTATAAGGGGCAAGCGTGGTGTAGTGGCGCCGACGATCCGGGTTCGATTCCCGGATTGCGCCACTATGTTAAAGAGGTTGGTAACCTCCTGCTTCCATGTCGCGATATAACTGAAATATTGTTGAAATCGACGTAAAACACCAACCAACCAACCAACGTATTTATGTTATAAAACATCCTTGGTGTCTTACAGTTTCACAGATCTAAAACCAGCTTTTCATAAAACGAATAACTAAAATGTAAGGCCATGAATTCATGATAATAGTAATAATAATAATATAACAGCAATAATTATTAGTACTTGTTTGATTTTAATTACCTTCAGCGTGGACACTGCTGCCGTTGAATCCTTTGAAACTGCGAGAGTTGAGAAAGCATACCAGATACTCTTTCTCAGCTCGGAATGAGATCGGAATATGGAGTGATGCGGCTTTATTTCCGGTCCACTTGGTTGTTTGTTAGTTTGGTGACCCTTATGTTTAAGTCTGTTTAACATTTTGGAGTTTTTTGTAGCGTCATATAAGTCTGAAATAAAAATTAAACTAATAATATTTCATTTCACAAAGGTTTTTTTTATACCCGAAAAATCAGACCTTAAAGGACATTTAGATTCTGGTAGGTCTGTCGGTCTGTTTGTCAGTCGGTCTGTGGCGATAACTTAAACATCAAATATAACGTGTGAACAGAAAAAAATTGGCTTTGATATTTTACACTTATGTTTATTGAGACAATACCTCTTTCTTGACACACAAATATTTGACCTTATGTCCTTTACCATAACCTTTGACTTGCTGTTTAAAAACTCCATAATGATCAGCCGTCCAGGTCCATCAATGTTTCACAAACACATCTTGTTTTCTATTTTACAATGTCAAAAGTTTCTATCAGATAAAAATAAATAAGATCTTTTCCTGTTTCCCCATCTTCTTATCACGATAACGATGTTTCTCACATTCTATTAATAATCAGAACACGTCCTGTAATGATATCGCATTAAACGTCCACTCAGATGACTGAAGTAGGATTTCAGCTTTCAGAGGAAATATCTAAGGTGATATGTCGCCTAATTTTCTCATTGAAGGTGAATTCTTTGCAAAGTTCAAAAACCGAGGTCATGCTCCAAACAGGTGTCTCCTACATATAAAGTTGAGGCAAGTAATGCGTGAGGGCGGATCCAGGCTTTTTTTTTTATTTGTTTTACTTTGTTTTAAAGGACAAAAGCAGGCGAGGGAGCTCTGGTGGGAGAAACCCCCGGGAATTTGTTGCAATTTCACGGGTTTTGGGCCTTAAACCAGCGAAATTTGTTTATTTGTTTTGTGGTTGTTTTGTAATGTTATGCATGTCCTTACCATACCTTGTTATTCTGGTTGTACCAGTGGTTGATTTTGTCATATAACTGATTTTCGAATAAATCTGTCTCAGCTGTGCCGCAAAATTCGTCATCATTTCTGGTCTATTCTCACTTACATCATATCTATTGGAGAGTTCAGAAGCAACTACAGACGGGGGGTTTTGAAAAAGAGTTTGCGACCTGCCATTAATGCGTTTCAGTAAGGAAAGGTAGGAGATTTGGGTTGAAGACTAAAACCTATCGACCTAAAGAAGTCGAATAGATGTACGGTTGTCTGATTCATATGTTTGTCGCATGGACAGTTACAAATGAGAGAGAGTGGGGAGGGGGGAGAGAGATTTTATAGCACAACTGTGACTAGACATAACATAGCATAGCCAGATCGTGAGGCACGAAAATAAATTACAATCCCCCCTCACATACATTATATAAACACACTAGAGGTCGGACATGTAAGTTTTCTTTTTAAAACATTGGGGGAGAGGTGTTCAACTTGAAACCAATTCTTAACTTCACATAACACCCCTATCACACCTCGTAGTTCATAATAAATCAAAAACAAAGAAAGATTGATAGACACACGGTCTAATAGTACCGGAATTCTCTCTCAGTCCGAAGCCGGCGTGGCCTAGTGGTATCGCGCTGGACTCCCAATCGGGAGGTCGGGTTTCGATTCTCGCTCTGGTCATGCCGGTGTCCTGTCTTTCTGATTAGGCAGTAAAAACCGAGGCCTCGTGTCGTGGTATGCATGCCACGTTAAAGATCCCTCACTGCTTCGGGTGGGTCCGTTGCAAAGGTCAAAATTTGTATGTCCCGCATCAGGCAGATGCCGTCACCATATACGTGAAATATTCGTGGTGTGACTTTAAACAAAAATCAATCAATCAATCTCTCTCAGTCTTACGAAACTCACCCTACCCCGCTCTCTATTTTTGTGGTTTTTTTATTTAAAAAAAGGGGTTCAAACCCAGAAGCCATTCCATCCTGTCTGGATTCGCACATGACATAACACCCTGTATATCGCAATTGGTGTATTTAACTGGGTACCTGTCTTTCCATGTACCCTAACCATGATACATCTACAGACACATATATTTAAAAACAAAATGTCCCACATGGGCCTCTATATGTTTGTATATCTATAAAAGTTAAAACAAAGTATGAAATTAATTTGTAAACACCTACTTTCAAAGCTGCCCAGGAGGCTTCGCTTGCTGGAATCTAGTGGCATAGTAAGCTTTCCGTGTTAGGAGATAAATATATAAAAAGTCCTGTTTGTACACGTATTATAATAAACAATATTCAAGTGTTTTGATCCGCACCTTCTACATGTGTCCTAGTCGAATCACCATATATAGTTTCTCTCGACCATAAGAGTTTGTTGTCAGTGTGCAAGCATCCGTACCGACACGAAGAGTTTCCGAGCGCAGCGATCGCTATTCAAAAGTACTTGCGTTTACGGAAATGGAAACTTCCTACATCTCATTTGCACATGTACGCAGAGAAAGACGAGAAAATTGCTACAATATCCTGTATGTATAGAAAAAAATACATGTACATGTTTTCATAATAATGTGTGTAGGAAGCCGGCGTGACCTAGTGGTATCGCGACGGACTCCTGATCGGGAGGCCGGGGTTCGAGTCCCGCTCTGGTCATGCCGGTGTCATGTCTTTCGGATGAGACAGTAAAAACCGAGGCCCCGTGTCGTGGTATGCATGGCACGTTAAAGATCCCTCACTGCTTCGGGTGGATCCGTTGCAAAGGTCAAAATTTGTATGCCCCGCATCAGGCAGAAGCCGTCACCATATACGTGAAATATTCGTGGTGTGACGTAAAACAAAAATCAATCAATCAATCAATAATGTGCGTAAGGGTAACATTCAACGCACAAAGTGTTTTGAAACATTTCAAAACGTTTCGTATATTCAGGCGCTAATTTAGAAATTGTGTTGAAAGACGATCCGTCATGAAGATTGTATTACAAGAGGATCCAACTCTGATAATGGTATCAATTCATGTACGGATCCAGAGGGGTTGATCGGGGTCTGGACCTACTCTGAAATTTGGCGAAATTACCTTTCTTGTTATTTTTTTTCTAATGTTAAATAAGTAACTTTACAGACCAAAACACCTGTGGACACTCTCTCGGAAAATTCATCGGAGGTAGTAACACCCCCCCCCTTTTTTTTCTTGACAAAATTTCTGGATCCGCATCTGTCCGCATTTATCTTGCAACAGAAATTTAGTATCACAAAAGACAATTTTTCATCTCAGGGTGGAACTGACCCAAGATTCGAACATTATTGTTCACGCTTTGAAATAGTTTGAACCAGGAATAATTAAAGTTAACTTAAAGGGGAAGGTAAGATGAAAAAATAAAACGTGTGTGTGTGTGTGTGTGTGTGAGAGAGAGAGAGAGAGAGAGAGAGAGAGAGAGAGAGAGAGAGAGGTCCAACGAACAACAGAAAGTAATATGTCTTGTAACGATCCTGAATTTGACTGAGGAAAACACGGGGGAAGGAGGGAGTACTGGAAGACATGACCTGGAAAGCTTAAGACAATTTAACGCAAATTATAAGGGGTGCAGGTAAATATGATAGTTTGTGTAAAAAGTGACTGTCTATCACCCTGTCCCTATCTGAAGTCACTATGTACATTATAGCTTGTGATCAAGTTAAAAATAGAAATGGGAATTCCCCTCCCCATCTATGACCTCCTATCGAAACCTCCATAGAGTGAAGAGTTCCACAAATTGTGACTGTCTTGCTTTACAGACACACGGTGATAACACGCTCGACAATGCTTGCACAAAGGTGTTGTTTCTGTGGAAAATATATCTGTGAGTGACTATGATTAAAAACTATACTGAATCATTATTTGACTGAAAGAGCATCAAGTAGGGGTGCCCGACGGGGTCACGGAATCAACCCATTAATAAAACTACAGGTAGGGAGATGATTCATAAAAATTAAGCTTACAGAATTAAAATACTGTGCTATATGTACAGGTGGATCTAGAAATTTTTCAAAGAAAAGGGGGCGGGCGGACATTTTTTTTTTCAGCCACTGTCATCAGTATAAGAAATGACATGTGTTCACAAATCTGTAAGTGTAAGTACTGCCTTTGACTTTGTCACAAGTTTGTGCACATTTATACTATCACAGCCTAGCCATGTACAGCAAAATATGTTCCAAGAGAATTAAGCTCACCGAGGTACTCTTTATCTGTTTGCCCACTCGACCCTTCCCCATCCTTCCTGGTATCATCGCTATACACATGTACACTTTAAAAATCCGTACACACCTGTGAGGCAACTTGTACGTACACAGAGATGTACTTATCAGAGTTATCGTTCTTTGTTTTACATTAAGTACTGTCGATGGGACTTTGGCCTTCATATAAAACGTAGTTTAATTAAGTAGATATTAACCCAGTTCCAAATAGACTATGGCCGTGAAATCATAATATTCAACACGTACATTTCAGCTATAGACATGTAGTCCAATAACACACGTGGACAGACCTTATAGCTTTTGAATTCATCAGTTTTAATTTTTACCCGACCGGTCATCCTCTACCCTTTTATCTACTGCATCCTTTTCTCGCTTAGTCGCTGATACGGATAAGAGACGGGAGACCTAGCGGTGGATGGCTCCATTACTTTCGGTTGGCTGCTAGAATCATGTCAGGTAAAAATTGAAAATCCTTTGGCCAGTCAGACTAATAAGACACCCACCCCCGAGCATGGATGAACCGATTTTTATGACGTTTCGAAATTAAATGAAATGAAATTCAAAGTTTGCCCCACTCCTTCCAAATCTTTTGAAATGCTTCCTACTGTCCTGGACAGATAACCTTCGTTTTGCCACCCCTACCTCTCCCTTTAATTCACATTGGATTCGTTTCCCATGTTTGTGCCATACCTTGTAAAGTGACACATTAATGATTTTCCTATTTTGAATCATGAATTATTTTGCACAATGTTCACACACGCACACATAATATATATATAAACCGATGCTAGTTAAATGTCCCGAAAGTACATACATGTACAAGGAAGAAAATGCACAACATGACAACGCGAAAACAAAGTCCCATGCTCCTGTTGAGTAAATAAGCATCACAAATATTAAATGAAGTAAACACTCACCAGCAATTCAATATATCTGTCATTGCACAATAACTCAGCTTCACTTTTCTCCCTTATGTCTTCACCAATAAATGCGAGACGTTGTCGAATGTTTCAACTTTTGATTTATTAAAAAAAAAACCCTATGGTACATTTATTTACTTCCGGGACAAGAAGATATGCTGTAACACCAGCACAGGTAAACGATTTTGCTCAAGAACGCCAGTTTAGGTAAAGGATTCAAAAGCGGTTATCGTGATATGTAAACAGACAAAAGACGAATCGATTTTATGAGCAGGTATATAAAAATGGTTTGGGTCTTCGTATGAGGTTGCAAGGGGGAGGATCCAGATTTTGCCCCCTCTCCCCCTCTTATATTTAGAGTTTGGGGCATATCGAACTCATCACTTCATTAATTTAGAAAGTGGGACAATTTGATGACAACCCCCCCCCCCCCAACCCCCCCCCCCTTTTTTTTTATATAGAGGAATGAATGGCGAATGGGAAGTAAAGTGTTATTAATTGTTTAAATTTAACAGTAATGTTGTATCAGTAAGAAAATTAAATATGCAATGGAATCCTAGAGATTTAATTTTTTTATGAAGAGTGTCAACAGACGAAAAAATTTTAATGATTAATTGATTATTGTTTTACGTCACTCCACCGTTATTTCACATATATGGTGACGGCATCTTCCTGATGCATTGCATAGAAAATTCTACCTTTGCAACAGACCCACCCGAAGCAGTGGGGAATCTTTTACGTGCCACCCCTACCGTGACACGGGACCTCGGTTTATACTTTCTCATCCGAAAGACAGAATACCGGTGTGCCCAGGGCGGGAATCGAACCCGGGACCGCTAGGTCAGGAGCCGAGCACCTCATCCACAAGGCCACACCGGCTTACAGACGAAGAGAGAGTTGCAAAGGTCAAGGCACTTTACACTAAGCTATGCTACTTGAAATATTGTCAATGAATGACCGGTTGTTATTAGCTCACTCGGTATTTCTCGGTAAAAAACAAAAACAAAAAAAAAAAACAAAAACAAAAACCAAACAAACAAACAACCCCCCCGCAACCCCCCAAAAACCCCAAAACCCTCAAAACAAACATAAAACCCCCCAAAAAACAATCAAACTAAACAAAACAAATCCAAAAGCAAAGCACCCCCCTTCCCCCTAAAAATATTATCAAACTTCCTTTTAATTGTTCATTTAAATTGCGACAGAAGAGGATAATGACAGGCAGATCATCAAGTGTCATCAGTAATGTTTTAATTGAAAATATATCTAAAGAGGAAGTGAAGATTGTTAAAAACATTAAAACATCGGTCCCTAATAGTACCATGTGATACAAATCACTCCAACTTCAATATGCCTTTACCAAACTATTCTCCAAAATACCTTACCTTGTTGACAAAATAATCCCACTTGAGAATATGCGTGTCGCACTCTCATACGGGAATTGAACCCTCATCACATGACTCTTGGTCATGCTGTTCTGTACGTCATCCACTCCTCCACGGACAGCTTGATTTAACATGACACCACATAGTTTCTTACCATAATTTATGTTCTGTTTTCTTGAGTGAATGTATAATATGTCCTTACTTATTTTACCTACATAGACGCGACGTCTGGTATGATGTAATACTTACATTGCTGTCAGTTACATACAGGGCTGTAGGATGCATTTGAAAAGTGAGGGCTCTTGAATTTTGCTCCGTTTCCTAACGTGATAAAGTACAGTCCATGATTAGACAAAATTTGAAAAAGTAACCCCCCTGCCCCCGCCCCCTGTTCCTATGGGACATCCATTCATACGTATGTGCTTACATACGCAGTGGCGGATCCAGGATTTCCGAAAAGGGGGGCACATGTGTATTAACCAAACTACTTAGCCATTTTTTAATCTGGATTTTTACTTGTAAATATGTGGCGAAAAGGGGGCCCCTCTTAATCCGCCACTGGTACGTACATACATACATACATACATACATACATACATACATACATACATACATACACACACACATACATTCATACATACATACATACATACATGCATACATACATGAACAACTAGGGTCTTTTTTTTTGTCTTGAACACAGACTTTCGGATTATCGAAACTTTCGTATTTTTATTTGTTTACCTCATGTCAAGATTATTATTGAATGTGTTTTTGTGGTGGCATCCGTCCGGTGCATCTTGAATTGCACACACATTTCGACCTGTGTAACGGACACACTCGAAGCGGAGATGGATTGTAAACTTTATGTCTTGTTATCTTATACCATGGCACGAGATGCCATGGTTCTGACTGCCTTATTGGAATATAGAACACCGATCACCGCGGCTGGATCCCAACAGAGGCCAGTGGCGGATTAAGGAAAAAGGGGTGGGACATGTGAAAGTCAAGTATTAGTCAAACTACTCAGCCACTTTGGGTGTCAAATCTGAAGTTTTACTTGTAAATATGTGGAAAAGAGGGGGGGGGGGGCACCTCTAAATCCGTCGCTGGATACCTCCGATCCCAGAGTCAAGTACGCCACGTACTGATCTATGGCGGTTTTTGTTTACTTGACCCCTGAGCATAGGAAGCGGAAGTAGGAGAGAATGGGGGGGGGGGGGGTGTCTTATCCCATCTCTTCACAGTTTTTAAAGGATGTCACATGCAAGTAAAAACAATTCGCGTCCATTCTGGCAACTGGAATAAGTTTTGTCCGCAACTTTAGATTTCTGTTGTACGCCTCTGGGAATCGAGAACACAAATTAGAAGTTTACGTGTATACCATAAATGAAAGACATTGTTAACTCGGGTGTGGTTTCATTTCCTTAAGGTCAACATGTTGGCTTTTTAAGTACAACATTCCACAAGCTTTCCGGGTCCCCTTTGGTCTTTACTTCAAAAACGACATCTTTGATGTTGTAAATCGGCTATGCTTTGAGAAGGTTAACATTTAACTAAGGCGGTCCGCACGTCCATTGTAAATAGGTTATGTCCCTTTGGATATAAACAATTTGCTGCTCTTTCTAGATATGCTGTTCAGGAAGGTCGAGGTTGAGATTTTGCCTCGATATTAAGATGGAGAAGAGACTGATAAAATGTATAGACCCCCCTCTCCTTTCTGAAAAAAGGGTAGTGGTAGAATGACCAGGGTCCGGCGCCATAAACTGAGAATATACTTTAGTCAAAAATTTCATTTTAATTTATTCCATTATCAAACATTTAAATAAATTTTAATACAGAATGGTTTAATTCTATTTATCAGTAGAATAAAACTAAATAAAATCCAAATCCCAGTTATTAGTTCATTGATGAACAGAAGAATATGAATTTTTGACTTAAGTATATTCTCAGTTTATGGCGCCGGACCCTGGTTCTTGGGTCCGTCTCCGATATGGCCACCGTAATACTCATCAAAATTTTTCTGACGTAAGACAGTATCTTGTTAGCAGCTCGAAATAAGTTTTTGTTTTATTTATTTAAATTCTTCACTGAAGACGAATTCGATAGTTACAATTTCACTGATTTACGTCATTTAACCAAGACCATGCTAATATGGTGACGGCACCTGCCTGATGTAGTGCACAGACATTTAGACTTTTGACCCGAAACAAATGAGGGATCTCTCACGAAAATTAATACAGAACACTGAGTATATAATCTCATCGGAAGCAGAGGAAACAAATAAAGCTGCCGTTAGTGCGGCTGAATCCGGGGAAAGGGGTATGCGTGTTTGTTTTTTGTTTTCGTTTTGTTTTTAGTTTTGGATTCAATAGTCAAATGGATATGATCTTTCCACGAGTCAAATAATCTTAACCCCAAATTATGTAATTGGCTTTTGTAACCATTCTGAATAGAATGTAATGCTATGTAGAAAATGAGAATGTTGAATTTCGAACTCACAGATAAGGGGTATACGCATTTTTTAATATTGATTAAAAACTTTTTTTCTAAAAATGACTATGATTGCTTGCTCATAATTGGATATCTTGCTGTCTACAAATGACTATAGGTTGTTGGTCTATTTAGGATCATATCTTGTTGCCTATAAATAAATGATACTGATATAGTGATACATGTGTTGTATAATCTACAAGTGATCATGTTCGTTATATTTTTATGTCCTGTTGCCTAAACATAATCGTGTTTTGTTGTCTATAAGTGACTATGTCCCTTTGCTTGTAAGGGAGTATGTTTTGTGGCCTATGAGTGACTATGTTCTGTTGCCTGAAGGAGAGAGTGTTTTGTTGCCTTAAAGAGAGTAGGTTTTGTTGTCTATAAGTGACTACGTTTTGTTGCCTGAAAGTGAGTACATTTTGTTGCCTATAAGTGACTACGTTTCGTTGCCTGTAAGAGAGCAGGTTTTGTTGCCTGTAAGTGACTACGGTTTGTTGCCTGTAAGAGAGTACATTTTGTTGCCTGTAAGTTCTAGTGACCAACAAACGTTCGTAGTACATGTACCTGAATACTGATAGAGCCGGCGTAGTCAAGCAATTAGCGTGCTTCTCTGTCTGTCGGTATGTCAGAAGTATCTGTGTGTTCTGTATGTGTCTGTCTGTCTGTCGGTAGTCGAACCGGGAACTTCTTCACGAGCTGAGCACTTCAGTCACTAAACTACACTGGCGCTATGAAATTTTGAAAGAATTATGAAACAGGACACCAATTTTTAACCCAAACGATTATCAAGTGTTTTTCCACTTTGAACTTCATGAACACGTAGGAACTCCAAGGGGCCCTGACCCACTCAGGTTTTGCCCTAGATCCACCGGTCGGGCTGCCCCGTACCTCATGCTTCTTCTTAAATTACCACGTCCCTCTTAAATCCGCCACTGCCAGCTGTCCAAAATCGTATGGAATGCAGTCCGTACAGGAAGATGTATTTACTTTCGCGGTTCTTAGTGAACAGATAAAAAAAGAAAAAACCCTCCCAAAACATACATATATATATATACACACATATAAAGTATAAACAAAAACTTACCTTGTGCAAGCAGTAGGTATACCTACAGTGTACGGTAGCGAGACGTTGTTTTGGTAAATGATTTCACACAGTGACGTAAATTGTACATTGTTTTCCTGACCTGGATAATAAATTATAGCAATTTCATTCTCCGCCGGTCATCCGTACAGTGCTTTAAGTCATTTATCTAAATTGACTCACCGTTTTTGAAAAGAAACTCGCCGCTCACCTATTAAACGTAGCTATTATTGATGTAGATGATGAAATAGACATGTATATGTATGTGTGCGACTTAATTTACATATTTTAATTTGCACGTGCTACAGTCATTGGCTTGGCTTTTGACTTACATGCGTAAAACACGGTTCAGCTGAAAAAGGGGGGAAATTGAAGCAAATATACCGTCTAAGAGATATGTGCGAATCAAAAAGGTTCAGACGAAAGATATTTTGTGTGAAATATAAATTGATAGCTAAATGCTAAAACAAAAAAAAAACAAAAAAAAAAAAACAAAAACAAAAAAAAAAAAAAAAAAAAAAAAAAAAAAAAAAAGAAAAAAGAAAAAAGGGGGAAAAAAAAAAGGGGGGGGGGGCAGTTCTGGTCCCTAAACACTGAGAAGGACAGTCTTATTTCTAAGTTAATCTTGTTTTGATTCACCAACTGATTATGAATAAAGAGAGTTTAGGTATCTAGGCATGTTTGTATTATATTGTACAATATTTTTGACCTGGGTTTGGGATGGGAGGGGGTGGTATTATAATTATCTTAGATACGAGATATCCTGTATAGGACACATATTGTATGGGGCTTCCATCATAAGATAAGAGTGAAAATGGTAGAATTTCAGATAAACGGGTTGAAGTTTTTAAGGTTCGATGAAATAAAAGTATCTGTTCAAGGTCATTCAGTGCTACCCAAAATAAATAAATAAATAAATAAATAAATAAAATAATAATAATAATAAAAAATAAATGAATGAATGAGTAATTGAAATAAAGATAAAAATATTTATCAAATAATAATGATATATATATAAATAAATAAATAATAAAACAAAATAAATATAAATAAATAAATAAGAATAAATAAATAAATAAAATAAATAAATAGATAAATAAATAAAACAAAAAATAAATAAATGAATTAAAATCAGCCGTTATCAGGAGAGTATGCGCCTGACGGTGGCAATGACTCTGTGTACATTGTGATAAACTTACATTGACGATGTAGCGCAATGTAACTTTATGTATCTACCTACATAAATGTACATATAGCTTTTGGATGTATGCCGAAAACGCTGTTTTGTTTGAACGAAGTAAATTTGAGTTTAAATGGGGGCCATGGCGACCCAGAACCGTCTGATACTCTCTTTTTTTTTCATTGGATGCACGGATAAAAAGAACTTTAATACATATAATGGTCTAAAGGTGTTTCGTATTAAATTGTTTTACCTAAAATATCATTGGTACTCGTACATCCTCCACCCTTTCCCCATTTAATTTCTCTGTGCTTTGAAACGAGACAACTTCAATCTGAATAAAACCATATGTTTATTCCGCTACTCTATTTGCCCCATTGCGGATATCCGTATTGGGACAAATAGAGAAGCGGAATAAAGATATGGTTTTAATCAGATGGGAGACAACTTGAACTCTGTAAATTGATAGTGAATGGAAGTGAAAGTCATGGTCTGGATTCACTGTACACATTGTAGTTTTCAGAACGTTAGACGGTCACAAATATTTCGGTTGACCCGAATTGGAGAGATTCATTCTCAAACGCTTAGATGATCAAGACAAGTGACTTTGCATGGGGTATACTTCTCGGGATTTATCTTCATTCTCTAAGTAAACTCTTACTTTTCGATCTTTTATTTTACTAAGATTATTACCTTAAGTGAGAAAATAATTCAAAATTTTTCATAATATGTATGCTTCTGCAGAGAATTCAAATGTTGATATTCATATTTTTACAATGGTATTAGTAATATATAAGCGATATTTTGCATTATCACGTACGATAAAACCAAAAGGCCTTCCTTATAATACATTCGGAATATATCGGACCTTTCCCCATTAAAGAATTTGGGCATTATGTAAAACTCAGAGCGGACGCGTAAAACTGGCGAACAACATTTAAGTTATCTTGCAGTTTTAATTTTATCATGTCTTCGTCGTTATTACAGAAACATTCTTATGATAGTATTTGGCGCCAATCCTTGTTATAATAAATACCAGATGACAATGACACCGGTAAAGAAAGAGAAACAGGAGTGCATAAAACTTTTTAATCGCTGTTCTTGGTATATGAAATGCAAAATTGAGAAAAAAAACATTGTGGGCCTTTCTTCTCTCCGTTTGAGAAGGCTATGGTAAGAGGCATTAACAAAATGGTGTGATATGGACTAGAGGTGTTAATGTATGCCCTATAATTATTGAATATTGTTTTACGTCACTCTACGATTATTTCACATATATGGTGACGGCATCTGTCTGATGCATTGCATAGAAATGTATACCTTTGTAACTGACCCTCGAGAAGCCATGAGGGATCTTTTACGTGCCACGCCTACCGTGACACAGAACCTCGGTTTTTTTTACTGTCATATCAGAAAGAATACAGGTACAGGTAATCAGATTGCATATTTATAATACCATGAGTCATAAAGGTGCCGCCATCGTACAAGTGAAAGAATTTTTGAGTGGCGTAAAATTATATATAATGATATTTTTGGGCTTGAAAAATGCGCGTATTTGGTGGTATCATTTATACATAAGTGGTGAACATTGTAATGGTGAATAGCAGATAGCCAAATTGGTTTCAAAGTACTATTTTGAGGCGCCCCCTTCAATTTGAAACATGTTTTGAAATTAAGGGATCATCTCAATGACTCAAAGTAAATAGATTTTTTGGTGTTCTGGCATCAGGTTTACTATACCATTACAATATCATATAGCGGACAGGCTTGGTGTAGTGCTTGGCTTACGGCACAGACGATGTGGGTTCGATTCCCGGATTGCGCCACTAGGTTTAAGAGGTTGGTTACCTCCTGCTTCCATGTCGCGATATCACTGAAAAATTGTTGAAAGCGAAGTAAAACACCAGCCAACCAACCAGCAATATCATATAGCATAGAAGAAGATAGGCGGATATAGAAATTATTGAAAGGGGGTTGCAGCCTCCCATGTCAATGTTTTTCACTATTCGATTCGGAAAGTGTGTGTGTGTGTGTGTGGGGGGGGGGGGGAGGGGGAATGGAGGTTGCAACGTTGAAAATGGTCGAAAAATACGGGGTTGGGGGGGGGGTTCAACTTTTCGACCAAAAGGGGGTAGGTGTTGCAACCATTGCAACCACCCCTCTAAATACGCCATTGGAAGAAGATATATATTAAAAGGTATCAGCTATGCATAGATGATGAAAAATTATATAGGTGAACAGAGGGCAGATACCTACATGTAGACATGCTGACATTGGCAATCGTTGCTCCACGCATATCTCGTTCTTCCCTCTTAACTACCTATAAATGTACAACATAAATACTCCGCTGAGATAAATCAGATGACCGGGATACATGTGTGACATATATACCTTTTGTTTAGTATATATGACATTCTGGACAAAGCATGTACGCATCCATGTATGCGCATATCAGTAACATGCAAGTTTGAGCGAGGTGTGTATAAAATGTGTGAGGTGGAACATCGGGCAAGTATGATATTATGTTTATTGTATAATATTTCATATTTTATTTTTAAACTGACCTGTTAATGTTGTGCATGTACATGAATACATTTATGCAGTGACATAGGTGAGTGGAAAAAAATATAAAGGGACATAACTAATAACTCACGACAACTCAAGGCTGATCTATTTTTGAAATTTTTGAAAAGGCAGGGAAAGGGGGGGGGGGGTAGGGCGGGGGGGGGGGGGGGGGGGGGGGTTGTAGTCTCCCAAGACATGTTTTGCGCTATTCAGACCGGTAAATGGGACTGCAGTCCTAAAATGATCGAAAATGATCTCTCTATTTGGTTGAATTGCCCCCCCCCCTCTCGTTAAAGATCAATGAAAACGAAAAAAGAAAAAAATAATTTATTAATTATAAAAAGAACATGATAATGATAATAATAATAATGCCATGATTTTTACCTGGACTATGAGAAGCAAAGATGAGGTAGAGGAAAAATAAATAAATAAATAAATAAACAGACAGATAAATGAATAAATAAATAAAGAAAGAAATAGATAGATAAATAAGAGTAAGACAGTTTTTGAGCCAAAGCACAGGATAATAAAAATTAAAATATCTGATCAAACTCCATGCTTCTTGGCTATATTTTACGTGGCCTAGTGGTATCGCGCTGGACTCCTGATCGGGAGGCCGGGGATCGAGTCCCGCTCTGGTCATGCCGGTGTCCTGTCTTTTGGATGAGACAGTAAAAGCCAAGGTCCCGTGTCGTGGAAGGCGTGGTACGTTAAAGATCCCTCACTGCTTCGGGTGGGTTCGTTGCAAAGGTCAGAATTTGTATGCCCCGCATCAGGCAGATGCTGTTACCATATACGTGAAATATTCGTGGTGTGACGTTAAACAAAAATCAATCAATTAATCAATCAATCAATCAGATAAGAGCAAACTGTAATAATGCGACTCTATTGGATAATCTCGGACTGGTATAATATAATTCAAAACATAATAAATACTTGCAATTGATGACATCACACTAATGCATAAGCTGAAAGATATTTTGTTGGCGAAACTTTCTTGCAACGTAATCAGGATACATCAACAGCAAGTAAAACCAGAAAACCTTATCCGTAATTTTGTAGTTACGGATTAGAAATCAGACATTAAACATATAAAAGAAAATAGATTTACTTCGCTTAAAATGTCTTATTTAAGTGTATTTAAACTTTAAATATTACTCTAAAAGTGGGGGGGGGGGGCATAACCATGTCTGTGCCCCCCTTTGAAATTTGGGAATTAGACCTATTTCGCATGTGTCGGAGTGCAAAGATTTTTATAATCTCAAGTATTTTTTTTTCTTAGAAGGAAACATTGAGATGTGAATTGTGTGAAAGCACTTTTGTCTTGAGTGGTTTTTGTACCAGTTTTTCATTCTATTATTCATTTTATTATAGATCCATATCACTGAATTCGACAAAGGCATGTAGCAAATTATTTTTAGATTTCTCCGAATTTCCTCATGTTTTAACGAAGGCGGAATAAACCATAATCAAAATTTTGAAATAAAGGAAATATTTTATTGGAAAAATGTGATAAAATCGCTTGGTACTGGCTTGTTTTTTCATTCTTTTTGAGATGGAAACGTTAGTGTTTCGATGTAAACAATACAACGACACGATAAAATGTGAGTAAGACTAGGTTTCGATGTTATTTTCCGGCTAATTCTATCTATGATAATTTTTCAGACCAATGTTTTGTGCTTTTTTTTTACGAACTACTTCTTTTGGTTTTTTTTTTCTTAGTTTTTGTGTACAGGGTGTCTCATTTTCTCCCAGTCCAACTCCATGATATGATTTTTGAACTTACTTGGGGATGCATGATAACTTTGAGTATACTCAAACATCATGATATGACAATGTTATATAAACATGACAATATAATAATAATACGAATTTTCGGCCATCTAGTGGTTATAAAATAATATGCAAATATATAAGTTATTTTCAGTGAGCACTCTTGACAGCATTCGTGGATTTTCCATAAACGATTTTATAATTTCTTTAAACCACTACACAGAGGCCAGGTGTGCTCAAAATTTGCAAATATGGAACGATTTTATGATTTTATTGTTACCGACTTGATTTCCCTAAAGGAGTACTTAAAGCAATATTATAAAACATGACATTTGTAACTGGAAGTTGCGGGTTACAACTTTTGTTAGAAGTTTTCTGATGCACATGTACGTATTCTATCGCATATGCTTATCGATTTCCGTCGCCGTCCAATACAATGTATATGAGACAGTAAAAACCGAGGTCCCGTGTCACGGTAGGCGTGGCACGTAAAAGATCCTTCACTGCTTCGGATGGGTCCTTTGCAAAGGTCTAAATTTCTATGCAATGCGTCAGACAGATGACGTCACCATGTACTTGAAATAATCGTAGATTGACGTAAATCAATAATCAATCAATCAATCAATCAATCAATCAATCAATCAATCAATCAATCAATCAATCAACACAATATATACAATATCATTTACTTTCAATTTTTCAAAACCTTAATCAAGGGTTGAAATACATGTACACAATAAGATGAAAATTACATGTACACAATAAGATATGTACACATTAAGATGAAAAATACATGTGTACACATTAAGATGAAAAATACATGTACACATTAAGATGAATTTGCGGTGTGATAAGATAAATATGAATCAAAAATAATTTTCTGATTTCGTATGGTACAACGTAATTGAAATTTATTTCATTGTAAAGGGAATAGTACGATGAAGTAGAACAACTAGTTGAATCATGCGCGTATCTAGATGAGAGGGTGGTGGGAGGTTGTAGTTCCGGGACCCTCCCCCTTTTTGGAATGTGCAAAAAAAAAAAAAAAAAACAAACAAACTGAAATATATATTTATATTGATATAAAGATGTTGAGATGTGCCCATTCTAAGGGGATTGATATTTTGAAATTGAAGCGTCCCTACCTTCCTTTTTGGAAAAAAAATGTGGATCTTCGTTTGCACTGGTTACTGGCTCTTGACTGCGGTATAAAGCAATTAGCAGTACATTTGAGGTCTTCAATCCCATCCCCAAATTCCTTTCCCTGAGCCTTCGGCTCAGGTGAGCTATTGTGATCAATCGCCGTCCGTCGTCTGTCGTCCGTCGTCCGTCCGTCGTTAGCTTTTCTACATTTTCGACTTCTTCTCCAGAAACGCAGCACAGAATTTCACCAAACTTCATAGGAAGTAAGTACTCAAGGTCCTCTACCAAGTTTTTGTTTTTCGTACCCATCCGTAATCCAAGATGGCTGCCATTGGTTCTGATTGGTTGACACATTTTCGACTTCTTCTCCAGAACCGCTGTACAGAATTTCGCCAAACCTCTTAGAAAGTAAGTACTCGAGGTCCTCTACAAGGTTTCTGTTTTTCGTGCCGATCCGTAGTCTAAGATGGCCGCCACTGGCTCTGATTGATTGACGCATTTTCGACTTCTTCTTTAGAACGGCTGCACAGAATTTCACCAAACTTTATTGGAAGTAAGTATTCAAGATCCTCTACCAAGTTTGTGTTTTTCGTGCCCATCCGTAATCCAAGACGGCTGCCATTGGCTCTGATTGGTTGACACATTTTCGACTTCTTCTCCAGATGAGCTGCACAGAATTCCACCAAACCTCATAGGAAGTAAGTACTCAAAGTCCTCTACCAAGTTTGTGTTTTTGGTGCCCATCCGTATTCCAAGATGGCTGCCATTGGCTCTGATTGGTTGACTTATTTTCGACTTCTTCTCCAGAACAGCTGCACAGAATTCCACCAAACCTCATAGAAAGTAAGTATTCAAGGTCTACCAAGTTTTTATTTTTCGTGCCGATCCGTAATCCAAGATGGCCGCCATTGGTTCTGATTGGTTGACACATTTTGGACTTCTTCTCCAGATGCGCTGCACAGAATTTCACCAAACCTCTTAGGAAGTAAGTACTCGAGGTTCTCTGCCAAGTTTGTGTTTTTCGTGCCCATCCGTAATCCAAGATGGCTGCCATTGGCTCTGATTGGTTGACACATTTTCGACTTCTTCTCCAGAACGGCTGCACAGAATTCCACCAAACCTCATAGGAAGTAAGTACTCAAAGTCCTCTATCAAGTTTGTGTTTTTCGTGCCTATCCGTAATCCAAGATGGCTGCCTTTGGCTCTGATTGGTTGACTTATTTTCGACTTCTTCTCCAGAACGGCTGCACAGAATTCCACCAAACCTCATAGGAAGTAAGTACTCAGGTCTACCAAGCTTGTGTTTTTCGTGCCGATCCGTAATCCAAGATGGCCGCCATTGGCTCTGATTGGTTGACACATTTTGGACTTCTTCTCCAGATGCGCTGCACAGAATTTCACTAAACCTCTTAGGAAGTAAGTACTCGAGGTTCTCTGCCAAGTTTGTGTTTTTCGTGCCGATCCGTAATCCAAGATGGCCGCCATTGGCTCTGTTTGGTTGACACATTTTGGACTTCTTCAAAACGACTGTACAAAATATCGTCAAAGCTTATAGAAAGTCTTGTAGAAAAAAAGCAAAATTTTCTACTGAAATGAGCTGTCATTTTATTGTAAATAAGCAATTTGTGCTCAGGTGAGCGATATAGGCCCATTTGGGCCTCTTGTTTTTTGTATTACTCAAGTTATATATAACTTGCAGAGATTCTCAAAATGGTATTTGGGGCAAACTGGTGTAGTGGTTAAGCGCTTGGCTTGCGGCACCGACGATCCGGGTTCGATTCCCGGGTTGCGCCACTATGTTTAAGAGTTTGGTTACCTCCTGCTTCCATGTCGCGATATAACTGAAAAACTATTGAAAGCGACGTAAAACACCAATCAACCAACCCACTAACCAATTTTAGTTTGATATGGTGAAATGGTTAGCGCATAAAATCTGGATTGGTCGGTAGACAACGCATAACATTAATGCCCAGCTATTCAGGTCGACGGTGTTCAGTATATGCGCACTGATAGGGAAACAAGTAAACAAACTAAACTTTCGAATACAAGTTTAATAAGTTGATCACTTCAAGTCGGAAATATTTACTTTATCATTAATCTGTTTATTATAGGTAATAGGGATCGCGTCTCGGTGGAATGGTACGGACTTCCCTGAACAGAGTCATCTCCCCTGCCAAAATCTCTCAGTTATATAAACTCTTTGTAAAGGGAGGAGAGAAAAATCGCACATATTCAACACATCTTAAAACTGAAATCATACAGATAATTGAAGAGCATACAGAAATATCACGTGATCATCTTACACCGGAAGTGACGTTACGGTTGATAACGCCAAACTGTAGTTTGTGGACGGCAGATGACCGCAATCTCCCTTTCCCTGATCCTTTTTGGGCGTTTTATTGGCCAGGCGGACAAGTTTTAACAAGGTATGATTTAGTTTTTTACACACTTTACAAGTATACATTCACATTTAATAGCAAATAATAATACATAATGCAGAAAATAGTTTCAAAATATATTATGTACATCTAACTGAAAAGATTTTTATAAAACTTGGAAAGAATTAATTACTTTTATAATTTGTTCTTTCAAAACCAGAGCGTGACTGAAGTACTTCACAAAATTTAGTGTTGTTCCCCCGAAAAAAAAGTTCCGATAAACAAACAGTCATTAGACTCGGAGAATAAATAATGTAAAACATATGATGGGAATTTAAGTACATATCTAATTTTTTAAATACATAAAGTCAAGATTTGAATGAAAATTTAAGCTAAGTTAAGTTATATATCACAATATAATACATACATGTATGCGGTAGAATTTCAGTCTTACAAAAGGGGACTGGCAATTAGAAGTAAATCTAAAAGTTACGATCTGCATTTTAAAAATGGTATGATTTGTCCCAGTTGCACAATCAAATCAACAATACGCACTATGTCTGCTTCCGTTTTTCTCGTTAATTAAAAGAGTAATCGACAATTTAAAGAATTGATAGAAGTTTTAAAAAATGAAAATTGCATGATTGAGTATGGCAGTTTATGGTTATGGAATAATTTAAGAACTTTAGATATGTTCTTTTAGCAAACCGTGGGATACATTCAACGTTAAGTCGGAACCTTGATGGTCGTGTGTGGTTAAACTATGCATGGGAACTCACAGTTGACTCTGATCACTGTGCATACAGAACCTTGGTTCGAATCAACTGAAGTCGGCGTGGCTCAGTGGATGATGTGCTTGAGTCGTGGCCGAAAAGTCCTGAGTTCGACTCCCGCCGTGGACACACGGGTGCTTTGTCTTTCGGATGAGACAGTGAAAACCGAGGCCCCGTATCACGTTAGGCGTAGCACGTAAAAGATCCCTCACTGCTTCGGATGGGTCCGTTGCAAAGGTAAAAATCTCTGTGCGATACATAGGGCAGGTGCCGTCACCATATATACGTGAAATAATCGGGGAGTGATGTAAAATAATAATCAATTAATCAAACAATGTCAATGGACAGTTTTTGTGTATTAAAATATTCTTCTCAATTTGTTATCAATCGACATCAAATGATTGCTTAGTTGATTCCTGTTTTACGGCACACTCAAGATTATTACACTTTCGTGGTGACGGCACCTGTCTGGTGCAATACACAGAAATTTAGACCTTAACAATGGACCCACCCGAAGCCGAGAGAGATCGTATGCTGTTACATGCTTTATCTACCGTGGCATGGGGCTTCGGAATTTTACTGACTCATCCGAAAGACAGGACGCGGCCGCGGACGAGTCAACTGAGGTACTTGTATCCGGGATCTCTCGGTCTCTAGCTTAGCACATCACCGATTGATGTACGCCAGATCCATGAAGTCGAAATATTTTCCAATCTCATTAAAATTTTATCTTTCATGCCCATTGTAAGTCGCTGTGGAAGATCTCAACACTCTCTATTAGGAGTCATTTCAGACTGACTTTTCTAACGATAAATTTTATTATTTCTTCACTTTTGTCGTGTGGGCATTGGAATTTACAAATTATACATACATTTGTAAAAGTGTAAAACATATTTAGCACGAGAGGATCATTTTTAGGTCACCTGAGTAAACTCAGGTGACCTATTGCTATCTGTTTTCGTCCGCCGTCGTGCGTCGTTCGTCGTTCGTCGTGCGTCGTGTGTTAACATTTGAACATTTTCAGCTTCTTCTCTGCAACCACTGAACCAATTTTAACCAAATTTGGCATAAAGCATCTATGGCTGAAGGGAAACAAAAATTGTGAATTTCATGGTGCCTGCTCCCCCAGGGGCTGAGGGGTGGGGCCAAAACCAATTTTAACCAAATTTGGCATAAAGCATCTATGGCTGAAGGGAAACAAAAATTGTGAATTTCATGGTGCCTGCTCCCCCAGGGGCTGAGGGGTGGGGCCAAAACCACTAAAATTAATGCAATCTTTCAAAATCTTCTTCTTTACTCCTGGACACATAGCAGCCAAACTGTTGACATGACTGTATTCAGCATTGAGCCCTCTACCAAAATTGTGAAATTCATGGCCCCAGGGACAGGGGTTCTAGTGCTAGGGCGGGGCTAAAAATGTATATAGTGAAAATGCCTTATTTCTTTGAAAATCTTCTTCTCTGCTCCTGGGTATTAAATAAACTAACTAAGTACATAGTTATGATGAGCAAGAGTGCCTCTACCAAAATTGTGAATTGTATGGCCACAGGGTCAGGGGTTCTGGTGTTAGAGTGGGGCTCTCTATTGATTATATAGTGAAAATGCATTATTTCTTTGAAAATCTTCTTCTATGCTCTTAGGTATTAAATAAACAAATAAAGTACGTAGTTATGATAAGCAAGAGTGCCTCTACCAAAATTGTGAATTTTATGGCCCCAGGGTCAGGGGTTCTGGTGTTAGAGCGGGGCCCTATATGGATTATATAGTGAAAATGCATTAATTCTTTGAAAATCCTCTTCTCTGCTCCTGGGTATTAAATAAACCAACTAAGTACATAGTTATGATAAGCAAGAGTGCCTCTACCAAAGTTGTGAATTTTATGGCCCCAGGGTTAAGGGTTCTGATGTTAGGGTGGGGCCCTATTGATTATATAGTGAAAATGCATACATTCTTTGAAAATCTTCTTCTCTGCCTCTATCAAAGCACATAGTTATGATGAGCAAGGCTGCCTCTACCAAAATTGTGAATTTTATGGCCCCAGGGTCAGTATTATGGTGTTAGGGTGGGGCTTTATTGATTATATAGTGAAAATACATTAATTCTTTGAATATATTTTCCTTTGCTCCTGGGTTCCAAGTATATATATTTCTGATGAAAAAGGTGCATCTAGCAAAATGGTTATTTTTAACCCCCCCCCCCCCAAATAAATGGCCCCAGGGTCAGTGGTTCTTTTGGGGTGAGGTACAAAACTGGTTATAAAGTGGAAATGCATTTTCTCTTTGTTTATACTCCAATCAATCTCTGGGTATTAAGTAAATAGAGTAAGCATGCTAAGTTTATAAATAAATAATGATAAGCAATAGTGCCTCTTTCAAAATTGTGCATTGTGAATTTCATGACCTCTGGTTTAAGACACGAACCAAAGTTATTTGAAAGTTGTTACACAATACTCAGGTGACCTATAAGGCCCGTGGGCCTCTTGTTTAGTAACATTCTTTATGTAGCAAAATTCTGTAACTCTGTCAAAATATTCCAGCCAATCATTGCACATGAGGTCAATCTGTCATGAACCCTTACAGGGTGATTTAAGATCTTCCATCGGGACTTATCCAATAGTAGGAGCTTCAAAGTTCCAATTTTAATCAGACTGAAACTTTTCCTTATGCATACTAGATGTGTTTTGTCCAGGCGCGGATTCAGAAATTTTGCCAAGAGGGGAGGTCCACCCCCAATAAATTTTCCGAGGGGAGGTCCACCTATAATGTTTTGTGTAAAATTTCTTATTTCAAGTAATTTCCACCGAAGCTCAGGTTGGGTCCATACCCCCGGTTCACCCCTCTGGTATTCCGCGCATGTTGTCAATGTTAAGATTGATTGAATATTGTTTGACGTCACTCCACGATTATTTCACTTATATGGTGACAGCATCTGCTTGATGCATCATTCAAATTGCATCAATTTCTACCTTTCCCACGGACCATCCCGGAGCAGTGAGGGATCTTTTACGTTCCACGTCTACCGTGACACGGGACTTTGGTTTTTACTGTCTCATCCGAAAGACAGAACTCCGGTGTGCCCATGGCGGAAGTCGAACCCGGGACCTCTCGATCACGAGCAGTGAACCTAATCCACTGGGTCACATCGGCTTCAATGTTAAGATAATATGGCGTAAACAAAATAGTGGAATAGTTATGTGGTAAAATATATGAATTTTTAGCTAATTACTCTATTTTTGGAGATAAGTTTCCTGTTTTTTAAGCACTTGAAAATATTAATTATTCGGACGGAAAGTTTTATGTGGAAAAATTTCCTGAGCGGAAGGTTTATTTCAAGAGAGATGAATCGCCTTCAGGATATATCTATTGTTTTAGCATTTTGAAAATCATTTGAAATTAAATGATTAAAAATACTACATTAAAGTAAGTATATTTTTCTTCCTTGTATCGCTTCAGAGGAGTTGATAGTATTTTATTTATTTTCGTTATTTATACGAAGGTACATCTGTATCACTCACGGACGTATTGCTTTCAAAGTTTTGTTTTGAGACGTTCCCTTCATTTTGAAATCGTTTTGAAATTAAGGGATCATCTCAAAATAATTTTCTTTTCCTATCTGGTATATGCCATGAATATATTATATAGCATAGAAGATAATGTTGGGGGTGTTTTCTTTCAGATATATCCTAGATAACCCTGCCTTATTCCACGGGAAGTGTATCGTGGACATCGGAAGCGGATGTGGGGCCTCTGCCATTGCTTGTAAACTCAGTGGTGCTCGTGATGTGATTGCAAATGATATTGATAAATGTAAGTGACTTTCACGATATGCTAAATTTACTGTGATCTGGGGGGGGGGGGGGGGGGTTGGTTATAGATGAATTACATGTATTCGATTTACAGTATTCATAAAATGTACATATATACAGAAAGTGAGACAGTCTTTATCAGGGGAAGACAACTCACCTCATTTAAATGGCCTATAGAGAGTATTGACCAAAATTGCAAGAATCGAATATTTTATCAATAGAATAATATCTACAATTCATTTCCTCATTCACTTTGCATCCAAACTATATTACTAACATAAAAATGTCAATAAATCGATAGAATACCAGTAGCAAGTGATTTCAAAAGTCCTATAGCCGAATTCATTCACGATTTTTAGACTATGATAGATTTTAATTGGAATGAATTAAGAGAAAAAAGAGGGGGGGGGGGCGATTGTTTAAATTGCTTGGTTCTCAATTGAAGTCGAACTTCGTGATATGGAAGCATCATATTTTTCATATAAATATGTGAAAGCCAAAGCCGATGTGAAGAATAAGAAGTCTCGCTTTTTGATCCCCTCGAATCAGCGTTGGAGGGGATATAGTAAGGCGACCCTTCATGTGTGGTTGGGTGAGTAAGTGGGTGCGTGCGAATGTGCGTGAGTCCGTAACACTTCACCTTGTGGGCACAATACACACTACAGTTTTTGCACGATCACTTTCAAACTTCATGTTACTGGTTGATGATAAGAAGAAGAACCCTATCGATTTCGGGTCACGGGGGTCAAAGGTCAACGTCATCTTTGGCAAACTGTCTGTGATTTTGCTGCCGTGCGAAGGGATTCCACGCTTGGCGTTGCTCTTGTTTAATTTATGTCGGTTCTTTCCATGGGATGAATGCCGACCCATGTCTTATGCTTGAGTCTGTTCCAGAGTTTGGTTACATCTTGTGTATATGTTGAACGATACTCAAAAAGAGGATAGTGACGTAAGATCATGTAACCATTCATCAGACAGATGCCCCCCATCATTCAAGTGAAAGAAATCTCGTTGACAAACAAACTTACAAATGTTATATTAACGACAAAAATCTATTCCAAATTATTCAAAACGTCCTGATTAAATCAGCGCTGAGGATGAATTTAGAACGGTCATCACTGGAAACTTGATTCTGAAAAATCAAACCCCATGAATACGTTTTCATCTTCTTTAATTCAGTCATTATTCAGAGTTGTCTTTCTTTAATTGTTTTCAAAATCTGAATTGTCGCATTTTTCCATTTAATATTGCTACTGCTCATTTGAAAAATTCTGGATTGAATTGGAGTGTGTACAAGAAAACACACTGTATATGTGAATATTATTTTATATTTCCCTGCACGGTGCAGAATGATTTATCTACTATTTACAGGTTGTTACACGTGCATCATTCTTTATCCAGAGTTGTCGTTCGTTTCCCCTGACTTGTAGTGGCTTTAGTGCACGGAATTCTGGATATAGAATGACACGTGCATTTTCTAACGTTTGTAATATTACTCATCATCCTTCAGTACATAAGGAATGAATCTAATAATTTATAGGTGGATGGAGTTATATACCGGAGACAGAATTTATTTCGAGCACACGTGAAAGATAAATAAATAAATAAATAAATAAATAAATAAATAAATAAATAAATAAATATATATATATATATAAATAAATAAATAAATAAATAAATAAATAAATAAATAAATAAATAGATCAATAAATTAAATAAATAAATTAATTAAAATAAGATAAGTATAAATAAATAAAGGAAAATACACAAAAGTAAATAAAAAAAGATATACAACGTGGCGTTATAGGAAATGAATAGATGGTAGTAAACCTAAACTCCCTAAGCCAATCAAATGCGACACTGAATGCCAATATTTAATGATATGTTAAGATAGCGGCAAAGGACGAGGTAATTCCGAATGAGATAACAGATGTTAGACATCTACGGGGAAAATTTACACGGGAGCACGTGATCAAATCCTCGGTTTATTGGCCATTTCAGTAAAGTGATTTGTCTGCTCCTGATAAAAATTCTTTCACCTTCTGCATATCACGGTGTGACCTGTAAAGGTGACTACTAACTTCACTGGCCATATCTCACCATGGTCAATTGACCATACAAATGAAAAAGGTATACCCTATCAACAGTCATTGTACAACTTATATATCACTCCTTTTCCGCTTCCGCGGACTACTGTAACAGACAGGGGCAGATAACTCATCTTATTGAGATTCCTGATACGAGTAATATCCTTTACTGATTCTATGGATTCCTCCCACATATACAATCGACAAGAAATTAAACAAGGACAATTTTATTAATACAATATTTATCACAGTTCGCTTTGTCGTTCATTTGTTTACACCCACAATATAATGTTTCCATATCAGAACGTCTGATAAAAGGCCGGTAGTAAATGTTGTAAATCATCCCTTAGTCGTATCTTTCCACGATTTTATTTTTTGATTATGTAAATTCAATTGGTGAGAAAGGAGGAAGAATGTCAAAATTCACTTGCTTCGGGACTTATATCGAATTTTCTGACATAGAGGCATTATAATTTGAGTGTGAACATGTGAATAGCAAGTGGATTGTGAGAAAAGAGACAGAAAAAGGCTTCGATTCCGTGTTGTAGGAATTTCAGAGTATTGGACCTCATTCGGAAGCCTTCTTGTCTCGGAACCGAGGTGTTCCGGTTCCAGCCACTCTAAGACTCGTCTGTGTTCTTTCTTATGGATGAGACAATAAAATCCGAGGTTTCGTATCGAGACAGACATTGACACGTAACACATTGATTCAAATGAGTTTACCTCCCTACGCAAAGCATCAGGTAGATACATGTGTGACGTAATGACGACGTATGGACGCAGTGCTTGACTTTGCTCGAAAAGAGGAAACCGAAAGCGGTCAATATTATTATCAGTACGTTTTTTTTAATTTTCAAACAGCAGTTAAAACTTAATTTCATTTGATTTAATGAAATCGATGAAATCATGAACATGATGTATATCCATGAAGAAGCTAGGTCAGTTGGGTGAATTCATCATAAAAAGAAGTCGCCCAAACTCAAAGATGGAGTGGGGATGGAAAATGACAAGATCGAGGAAGGGGATGTAAAGCGACCCCCTGTGGACGAAGGACATGGTACTTTTTTGTTCGTTTGATTATTTCTTTACACCGTTCCAAGATTGTTGCACTTAATATATGATAATGTCATCTGCCTCATTGCTGATGACTATCACACCGGAAGTTAGACATATATAACGGACTCATCAGATGCATTATGGGATCTTTTATATGTCACGTGTCACGGGATCTCGGTTGTCCAGTCTCCGTCGACTTTCCATAGGGCTTTCCATGTACGTGTATATGTTTCACTTTGCTTATGCGCTTGGCTTGCGGCACCGACGATCCGGATTTTATTTCCTTGTTGCGCCACTATATTTAAGAGGTTGGTTACCTCCTGCTTCCATGTCGTGATATGACTGAAAGATTGTTGAAATCGACGTAAAACACCAATCAACCAACAAACCAAAGAAAGCTTTAAATTTAACTTCCAAACCGTATACATATACTTCATCACATTGCCATCGTGGTCTTACTTTTATGCCATCGGTTGATTTTCTTTATTTTTCTTTTTTTATTCAGCCCACCTTTCCTTTACAGGTTGTAAAATAATATCTACATTTTCTTTCACCAGGGAGTCACGATTGCGACATGCATATACCTATATACATCTGTTCATACTATCGTCGTTAGGGTTTCTTATTTGATCTTTAGCTCTTTGTCGAGTGTGCTTTATGTGAATGTCGTAATATACCAAAGAAAGATTTCTGAATGGTAAGTTACCGTAAAACTTTAATCTTAAAAGAAACTAGCAAAAAGTATACATACTGTTCAAAAATACTCGTAAATACTTCGTAATACTTCGTAAATAAGTCTGACGGCTTAGAGGTAAAGGAACAGGAACAAAACTATGTGGACAGCAGTCTGGATTGATTGATCGATTGACTATTGTTTTACGTCACTCCACAATTAATTAATGTATATGGTGACGGCATCTGCCTGATGCATTAAACAGAAATATATTCTTTGCAAATGACTCCCAGGAAGCAGTGAGGGATCTTTTACGTATTATGCTTACCTTTGTATAAAACATCGGGTTTCTCTGCCTTATACCAAAGACAGGATGCTGCTGTGTCCACTGCTGGAGTCGAGTCCGGGACTGTTCGGTCTTGAACCGAGTACTTCAACCACTGATCTACACCGGCTTGACAGCAGACTGGAACAGGACGACATCACTGTTTAGAGAGTACTTGTAGTAAGGGTGGGATAGTCAAAAGTGGTAGGTGAAGGAGGAGTGAGCATCTCCTGCCCCATTGCAAGAGCCGCGGTTACGATTCCCAAGTCTGTGGGTAAAATACAAAGGGAAATCTTACTTCTTCGATAGTTTTGTGAGTATTGTCTAATGTATTATTAAAAAGATAGTGTACCAGTGTACCACCTGGAAATCCTCCCGACACTTGAGTGCAAGTTTACCGGCAAACAAGGATTTTGAACCAGGAAGTCGTGGATTCGAAAGTCGCTGATGGTGCGACAGTTTCCTGTTTTTCATATTAGACAGTGCAAAGGGAGATGTCGTTTAACGGGGCATGTTGACAATTCATCTTTCCTTGAGATGGAATCGTTCAAAAGTTTTATAAAATGACATTGTGTGCATGTGTTATGCAAGCACTGGCAATGTGTAAGAGAAATAATCTAATTGCGACGTAAAGCAGTAAACAAACACACATTTTTATTGACGGTTAATAATTCAGATCTGAAAGATCTCAACTCTCTTAAAGAGGTGGAGGCACGAAGTACCAATATTGGCCCTTCTCCCGATTTTGATAGTTTTTGTTGTAATATCTCACTAATCAATGCTATATATAGTTATTTTCTCCTAAATCGCCTTATAAGGTCAACTTCAATCCGTATCATATTGACATTCTCTAAATTTTATTGATGTTAATGCATTCGCCCAGTATAAAATTTAGCATTTTATTATGAGATGACTGTCATGTACAAACGAAACCGAATATAATGAATTTATATATATATAATTATAAGATATATCTAGTAGTGTTAATTCTCAAAATAAGACAGATCGAAATCTGACTTCAGTAGTTTAGAGAACTCAAGGTCAGTTACAAGCTTCTTGGCCCCATCCCTTTCAAATATAAACATTATTGAACCCATCCGTGAAACTCACTTATTCACAGATACATATAGATAAAGATGTTTACATTATTGTTGATATTAATTATCGGTATGTTTTTATTATTAATTAGTAGAAACTTAAACTTCGTGAAGAGACCGACATTTACTAGTCGTTCAAATAAGACATCGAGATCTGGAATTCTGAGCCCGAAATTTATATATATTTTAAAACCTTTTCCGCCTCAGTTTTTTTTTTTTACGAAGCATATTTATTATTCTCCGCCTACACTCTCCTGTATAGATATATATCTTTTTGTGTATATCTGTGCTCGACTCCGAGAACTGAAACGGAATGCGAGACAAATCATAAGATATAAGTAAAGTTACAATGGTACTGTTCGTCCGTCCCTTTGTCCGTCTGTCTGTCCAGATTAAACTTTTCATACTTTCGAATTCTTCAGAATTATTGGAGGGATTTTAATCAAACTTGGCAGGTATGAAATACCTAAGGTCCCGTAAAAGTATTGGCTAGATCCGTCAAAATGTGGTTCCTAGGTTAATTTAAACTTTATTTGTTTTACAGCGATTAAGAAACACATTAACAACTTATATAGATATTGCTTGTTGGCATGGATCTAGGGTGTCGTTTCTGTGGAAGGAAACCGGAGTACCCGGAGAAAACCCACGAAGCCAGGTTGATGACAGCTTCACCATCTCACGTACCACACCGGGAATCGAACCCGGGTCGCATTGGAGAGAAGGGAGAGCGCTACCGACTGCGCTACCTGGTCCCCTGTTTCCGGGATGGGGCCACGTATGCCCCCCCCCCCCCCCACACACACACACCTTTTGACTAATTTCTTCAAACAGGCTGCATAAATGATCAATCGAGTTGAGTGATCCAAAGGGGAAGGGAAGGGGGGAGTTAAAAAGAGTTTTTGTTTTTGATTTCATATCGAATTCAAATTTTGACTTTTTACTGCTTCTTGGACTTTGACTTTTTTCATTTTTTTTCAGGAAATTTCTTAGATATTTTCCTTGTTGGTGGTTTCTAATACATTGATCTTGTGTATATTAACAAATTTTATTGTAATAGATGTAGACCTAATGGGAAAGAGATGAAAAACAAAAATAATTTCAGAATTTTTGTATTGCAATTTTTGTAAGATTAAAAACATTTTTCAGTGGATATACTTTAATATGTAATAATGAGCTTTTGTAGAAGTCTCATTAAGAATTAATTGAAAGATATTGATGAAACTTGGTAAGTATGAGTACATATGACCTCTATAATTGTTGCTGCGGTTTTCGACAAGTAGATATTACAAATTCAATCGAGTAGAGTGATCTACTTCTTAAGAAGTGGTTTTGGTTTTGGTTACGTTCCAAAATCACAGACCACTTTTAATGTCTTTTTGATCTATTTTCATATATTGTCTTAAATGTTCTTGTAAGATTAAAGAAAGGAGCAGAATGTATATTTGTACTATTGGTAAGTTTTGACGGATGTCTGCTTCAGAACTAATTGACAGATTTCTTTGAAACTTAATTGGTATTAAAAATTACGGTCCGCTATAAATGTTCAAGTTTTTCAGCCAAGTCATAGGCCCCATAAGGTACCCTTATTTGACTAACATCATCATACCAGCTGCATAGATCAACAAATAGTAGAGTGCTTTAGATGGAAGTCTAAGAAATTTTGTGGTTTTTGGTTCCAGCCCGATTTGAAGTTTTCTATGTATATTATTAGGTTTCCAATCTACCAATAAAAGACTCGAAGACATTTACACCTCCCTTTCCTTCGTCAGAATTTTCTGGATCTGCGTTTGTTTACAACGTACTTACATAGGCGAATCTAGAAATTTTGAAAGAGAGGGGGGTGGGGGTGGGGTGGGTTGCAGTCTCCCCATGACTAATGTTTTGCACTGTTCGACCTGGAGAGGGGTGCAACCCTAAATATGGTCGAAAATGACCGTTTTTGATATCTAAATCTGCCAATGATTTATATTGTTATTTTCTTTCATTTTAGTTGCTGCATGCGCAATATCTATCAACTCGAAACTCAACCAAGTCGATGTAGAAATATCTCAAGAAAACTTGATAGGAAATTACCGCCCACAATGGAACACAGTACTTCTGGGAGACATGTTTTACGACAGTAATTTTGCTGACGTCATCAGTTCATGGGTTCCTGTTTTGTCAGATCGAGGCATAGACGTTTTGATCGGTGACCCAGGACGGTATTCGCTAGAAAATCATCCGCTTAAGCAGCAACTAGTGCAAGTTTTCAAACATCAACTTCCTGAAAACTGTTTAAAAGAAAACAACGGAATGACGAAAGGCTTTGTTTGGAAATACTCACCAAATGGAAATTAACTCATTTTGATGGTAAGACGAACATTAATGCGTTCAGTTTAGCTTATTAGATACCCTTTTGTGTGTCTGTGTGTCTGTTCATCTATCCGTGCCAAAGTGTTAAACCTCTCTTTAGCGACCACATCAATGTTTTATCACTTTTTTATTTCAACAGATAGAGTTTTGTTAATCTTTTCTTGCATGATCTAATAATCGAGCTTCTTATTAGCAAATTTTATGTTGACTGACTTCATGTAGTCCTATGTGGGTCCAATTCTCATGTTAGCCGGTGTAAGTGGTGGAGTTGTGACCAACAAGTCCCAGGTTCGAGTCCGTGGGCACACCGTTGTCTCGTCTTTCGGATGAGACAGGACAGTGAAATCCTGCATGGCACGTAAAATATCCCCCACTGGGAGGATCCTATGCAGAAGTATTAATTTCCATGCAATGCCATACCATGCTAAAGAGGTTGGCTACCTCCTACTTCCATGTCGCTATATAACTGAAATATTGTTGAAAGCGACCTTATACAACAACCAAACAAGCTACCTTCCCATATCATCATATCATAAAAAGGTATTCCGTTGGTAATCAGGACAAAACTATGAATCACCTTTTAATAAAGAATAATTCGAACCAAAAAAAAACCAATAAAAAAAGAAAAAAGAAATAATAATAAAAGGAATATCAAACCAACCCCCCCCCAAAAAAAAACCCAACCAAACAAAAACAAAAAAAAAAAAAAAAAACAACCAAAAAACCCCCACAAAGTATATTTTTCCATTTGTGATCTAATTCTTAGTCATAACATGCAAGGTTACGTATACAGTACTGGTAAGAGGTGTTGTTCAAACCCAAAACCTCTCCGTCTGGAGTTGAGCAGGCTATCAAACAAACTATCCCCAAGCCGACAATGGTGACAATTTTTAAGTAAAAATATTCGGTTCTTGGTTTTACTTCATGTACAATATTGGATCCCAGACGGATGACTTTCGATGCCTCATACCCCTGAATCCTGCGTACAAAATTGTAAATAATAACCCACCCTTTTGGTGAACTTACACAGTGGCGGATTAAGAGGGGGCTCCCCCACCCCCCCCCCCTTTTCGCCACATATTTATAAGTAAAAATTAAGATTTGGCACTAAAAATTCGGAAATCCTGGATCCGCCACTGTTACAGTTTATTAGTAAATAGGCTGCACGATTAGCTCACTATTTCCTGCTTACAGTAGGACAATTAACCGCCTACTTTTTCAACTTTCGATTCAATTCTATATGATGTATGCAAAAAGAACTCGTTTTTGATTTAAAGTACACAAATTTGTTGATTCATGCAGCTGTGAACGTAAATTTACAATTTTTTTTAAGCTGCGCATGCTTACTTCAAAAAAAGATTCATGTCTTTTGAAATTAGATAAAGGAATATGAACTTTGAGTTTGGCATTGACGTGTAATTTAGAAAATATCGTTTTGAGTTGTGTGAGAAGGTATACGCACCTAAATTCTATGGTTTGTCGTAAATGATTTAAGATTATTTATAAATTTGAAGAATGATACGGGGATTTACACACGTCATGAAAAAGAAATCGATATTATGTATTGCATCGTCTGGTTCCATTTTCTAACCTTAGCCGATGTAGAGTCAGGGACGGAAGAAGGGGGACATGAGAGTATCTGTAATCCATGCTCTGGTGATTTAAGTTCAGTTCATTGATTGATTATTGTTTTTACGTCACACCACGAATATTTCACGTATATGCTGCCTGATGCAGGGCATACAAATTTTTACCTTTGCAACGGACCCAACCGAAGCAGTGAGGGATCTTTAACGTGCCATGCATACCACGACACAGGGCCTCGGTTTTTACTGTCTCATCCGAAAGACATGACACCGGCATGACCAGAGCGGGACTCGAACCCCGGCGTCCCGATCAGGAGTCCGACGCGATACCACTAGGCCACGCCGGCTTAAGTTCAACTCACAGCAGTAAACCGTTCCACTAACAATCGTAAGTGAACTCGTAAACGTAGTTGAGCTCGTAAACGTAACTCACGGTGAAAATACGTTTCACTAAAATTCGTACGCGTAAACTTATTATGAGAATTCATCGAAAGTACGAATTTGTAGTTGATACTTGATTTATGGGACCAGTAACGGTTACGTCTTCGATTGTGTGAGTGAAATGCGCTATATGACCTTTTACTTTAGTTATTGATTATTTCCTTTTACGTCACCATCAATCTGAATTAGGTAGACGTGAAGCATGCTCGAACAGAGGCATACAGGAACCGAGTGCGAGTCCAATCGTCTTCTTTTAGACAGCTTTTTATGAACCCGAAACCTAGTTACGGTGAAAGTGAGCGCGTAAAAGATCCCAATCGGAAATCCTCGGGTGTCTGTTTCCTAGTTCAAAATTTCTAAGCAGTGAATCAAAGCCAAAGCCGTTCAGAAGTGAAATGACTTGGAAGTAACAAAGAGTAATATCTTTTTGGATTGTTGTTTATTTGTTTGTTTGGTTTTTTTTTTTTTTTTTTTTTTTTTTTTTTTTTTTTTTTTTTTTTATTTGGGGGGGGGGGTTGTTTGTTTGTGTTTGTGTTTTTTTTTTGGTTTAATTTTTGTTTTTGTTTGTTTGGGTTTTTTTTTTTGGGGGGGGGGGTGTTGTTTCAATCTAATTAAAACCATATCTTTATTCCTTTTCTTTATTTGTCCCATTGCATGACAAACCCTCCCCACCCCACCAAAAACAAAAACCCAAAACAAAACACAAAACAAAAACAACCCCAATCTGATTAAAACCACATCTTTATTTTGCTTCTCTATTTGTCCCATTGCGGATAAAGATCTGGCGGAACTCCGTAAGGGGTCATGTTCTGGTGAACTTTGATGACGTCTCAGTCACCAAAACCGTTATTTCCTGTAGCCAATCAATGACTCGGCTAGGCACGTGATAGTGACGCAATATGTAACGAATACTGTTCAAGAACTACCTTGTGGGTCACACACGCTGTGGATGTTTAATTCATTCCTAGGTATTTGTAGCCAATCCACTGATTGGCTGGAAATCAGAGTTCACCAGAACATGACCCCTTACGGAGTTCTTTTTTACGGAGATCTTTATCCGCAATGGGACAAATAGAGAAGCACAACAAAGATGTGGTTTTAATCAGATTGGGGTTGTTTTTGTTTTGCTTTTTGTTTTTGTTTTTGTTTTATTTTGGGTTTTGGGGGGTGGGGTGGGGAGGGTTGGTCATGCTAGTTAAGCGCAGTGTGCGGTGCAGACAATGGTGGTTTGCGCCACACTTTAGAAGAGGTATGTGACCCTTCATGACGCGGTATGACTAAAAACATATCTTGATACTCCAGTTAGCCCAGTTTCTAAAACTACGTAGTCTTTTCTTGGTTGTGCAAACTTTGTACTATATTCTATTGTATCATATTATGAAACTATATCCTGGATTGAGGAAAGGGAAGACGGAAAGTGTTGCGATCCATTTCCTGATATACATGTATAACCATAGGGATTATTGAACCATACGGAACATTTTCTGTTAAGAGATGGCCATTTATGAAACAATTGTGATAGCGGTGATGATATGGGGATGGTGGTCAATTGTCTAAACCTAATGTGCAGTAAAAAATTGGAAAAACGATTTTAAAAAGAGTAAAAGCTCTTTCCAATTCATAATGGCTTTAAGGTATGAACTTTCCCGATTTTGATGGTCCTTGAGGCTTGAGTCATTCAACACAACACCCCCCTCTTTTGGATGGAACACTAGCCTTTCGCAAATAAACTACTAAAGTTAGTGAGCTCAAGTGACTTCTAGGTACATTATTAGACAATGAGGATTGTCTGAGTGTACATTGTGACCCCAAACAATGGCCAAGGCAAAGTTAAGACCGTTACTCCATCAAAATACACGTGCAAAATGTTAAACATTAAGCCATGTGCTCCATGATAAAAATGAAACCCCTCCCTCCCCTATCCATTTTATGAATTACTTTGTAAATAAACTGAAGGAAAACTCCTCCCCCATGGGTTAATTTGCTCAAAAACGAGCTATTTTGATATGGACATTTACATCTATTGTCTTATATTTCTTCGTGCGCTAAGTCATTGGTTACGCACCTATGGTTCTGATTAATGCTGGTGACGTAATCAGAGTAACCTACCCGGAAGATACATACTTAAGTGTGTCCGTGACAGGTTCTAGATCCTATTTTGATTTTTGGAACATATATATCTCGATTAATATGAATATGAGGAACGTACGTTGTTTCATTATCTACGCTGATTTGATTTAAAACCATGCTGGAGTTTAAAGTTGGTTTTGATATTTAAATTGGAATTGAACAAAAGATTTATAGGTATGTATACACATGCCGAGCAGGTCTCTGTCTATGGAGACACAGCTATAGCAATACGTACGCATAAATGTATATGTAAATATACATTGTACAACTATAGCGCAGATTCTGATATATAAGATACATGTAAACACGCGTGCCATTCCTTACTTTATAAATGTACTAAAAGGTAAGTGTTTTCTTTATCTTTATGTGTGTTATTATTTTGTTAAAAGTGATCATGCAAATCGTGATCCGCCTCTGGATCATACGCCACTGCCCAAAGGGCGTAAAACTAGAGGCGGATCACGATAAAATCACCTTTGGTTCATATTAGTGATCTTCAGTGGCGGATCAAGGATTTCCGATTTTGGGGGGACACATGAAAGTCCAGTATTAGCCAAAATTCTCAACTAGTTTAGTTGCCAGATTGGACGTTTTAGTCATGAATGTGGCATAAAAAGTAGGGAGCCCTAAATCCGCCACTGTCTTCATTGCAAAATACTTTAGTGAAGGCAGGAAAGAAAAAAGGAGGGGGTATTTGAAATGTAATAATTATCTCAATTTATTAACAAGTATCTGCATTTTTAGCATAAGAGTGGGAGAGATAAGTAGGCGTAGCGAGGTTATACTTTGATCAAATCTGGTATGCGTTTCTTGTGTACGTTCATTTATCCACACCCAACAATAATCGAAAGTACTTGTTATTGTAAAACTGCTATTACATGAACCTTATACGATTTTGGGGTTATTTTTCTCTTCTATGGTGTCGACCAATTTCTTGTCGGAATGGATTACAGAGAAAACATATAATCTTCGCCAGATATGCTGATGCACCTTAATTCCCACTTACACGGACCAGGATCGAGTTGTGAATTACATCGCAGCTCTTGATCTTTCTTGACATTCGACTTCCTTCGGCAAGTGAAAATTCTGATTAATACAATGTTAATTTTTAGTGAACATAGTCTGCATTTGACGTTCAAGGGGATGAAATGGGAACGTAATTTCTTCCCTTTGTGGCTCGTAACTCATTTGCTATCTTCAAAATTACAGGTTGCCGTTTTCAGACGTGACAGGCTATTTGTGGTAGGGCCGGTAATATACTCTGGAATTGCTGGATCCTCCTTCGATGTTTTCCGTGATAGGCTGGTCAAGTACGATCGTATTGAATCCATGATATTACACAGATTTTCGTATTCCGTTTATAAATCGCCCAGCAACCTTCTCTCCCCACTTCCTCCCCACAAAAGAGATCAAGGGGCAAGTACACATACACAAACACACACACAAAAGTAAAAATATGGGATGGAACTATATGTGTAGATTTCGCCAGTTACCTGTTAAGTATAACATAAACCACCAGTCAACCCAAAACCCTTTTTAGAAAGAAAACCTTTCTAAATATTAACTATTAAGTTTACCCTCGCCAATACGTACGTCTTTGTATTGCATGTATTTATTTCTGTGGATTGTTTACCGTGACACTTCACTGAACGACCACAAATAATAATAATTAAAAAAATTCCAAAAAAGGGAGGGGGACACGAAATTGCAACAAGCTTGTTACCTGCTACAGAATGAGTCACTGTGGATTATTCAAAGGAAAAGTCAAATAAAAATGTTGCCTATTTGTAAATTTTTTACCAAACAGAATGTAAAATAGATTTAAATGGCTTTTGACTGTCGACATGTTAGTCTTTACAAACAGTCACATTTGAATACTGGGTTTCACAAATGCGCCTAATAAGGAAATATACCTCATTTTGTTAGATAGTTAGTAGATATGCGTTCACATGATCCTGTCCGTGTCACTTAAAACATATGATTTGATGGTTGGTTGATTGGCATTTTACGTCGCTTTCAACAATATTTCAGTCATATCGCGACATGGAAGCAGGAGGTAAACAACCTCTTAAATATAGTGGCGCAATTCGGGAATCGAACCCGGATCGTCGGCGCCGCAAGCAAAGCGCTTAACTACTACACCGAGCCTGGCCCCTTATGATTTGAGCGTATGTGTTCTGTTAAAAGGTTAATACAAAGGCTGGTACGAACTTTCACTGATTTTGTTTGAAAGAAGTTCATAAATATTTTACTCAAGTGTACAAATGCACACGGTATTTATAGCTTTATGACACTGTATTCGGTAACCCTTGTATCAATATGCCGTGCCGTGCTGATAATTCTAATCAATGGAGGGAGGCGTTACAGCTCAGTGGATGGGGTGCTCGCTAGTGACCGAGAGATGTCAGGTCCGACTCCCGCATCTGCCCGCTGCATTCCATAGAAATTTATATCTTTCCGATTGACCTTTTCCAGGGATGAAAATAAGCGCTCTCCCACTCGCCAATGCGACCAAATTTTGTCTGTGGGCTCCTGAAAATCTAATTTTGATTGCCCGTAAACGTTTTGCCGCTTTAGTACCGTCGTATTAGTTTCGACTGCAACGGAGAGCGGTAGAGACGGAACAAAATAGCTTTTCCGTTGCAGTCGTAACTACCGTCCAATTTGATCGATGTCAATGAGATGCTCTTCTTGCTGTTAAAATTTCTGTCAGCAAAAAGCGCCCTCGACCTCGTTGTCAATGTCATCATCAATCGGAACTCCTCACCTGTCTACCAACTGTTTGTTGAGTAAACACACGAGATTCATATTGAACAAGAACGGAGGGAATGTGGAGACACATTCTCGAAGTCGGCTTGACATCATACTAAGATCTAAACGAAGATAATTCCCGAAAAATCCTGATGATGACCTTGGAAATAAACTCTGTGTTTATCATAGACCGTAAGCCGGCGTGGCCTAGTGGTATCGCGCTGGACTCCTGATCTGATGCCGTCACCACGTACGTGAAATATTCGTGGTGTGACGTTAAACAAAAGTCAATCAATCAATCAATCAATCAATCAATCATAGACCGTTATGCAATTATACTGAATTATATTTTGAGCACAAGAGCTAAAGGAGATTTAAAGCTTCTGAACTTCATTGAGGAATCTCACGACAATTGACTCCCTTTCCTTCCTCGAATTCTATATGACCGTAGTTTGTAAAATGAGATTTCAAAATATTAGATTCTTCGTAGAAAGCGATGATAAATCCCAAGACTTATCCCCCAACAAGTATGATGCAAATTGAGTCTTGTGACCAGTCCGACTTCAAGAATCCAAGATGTTCTCCAAACCAGGGGCCCCAAATCGCAAATACGATGATCGAAACTCGTACTTTAAATAGTGCGATAAGAAGAGGACACGGTCATTTAATCTAAGATTTAGATGTGAGTGAGGAGAGTGAATGTGAGGATGAGATCTGAGTGAGGATGAACATGTATGAAAGGTTGAGGCAGATTGAGCATGAAATTGAAAGAGAGCAATTGTATAATTACTCTGGTTTGTTAATTAATTAAATTGGAGTAATAAATGAAGTAAAATGTCATTTTGAATGTGGGCTAATTGTTTTAAATGTGGGCACCTAAAATATTTGACTTGGGGGCCCACTTTGCCCCTAAAATTTCAGCGAATTTTCATCCCTGTGACTTCTCAAAGCAGGGAGAGATCATTTACGTGCCACGACTGCCGTATTACGGGACCTCGGTCTTCATTGTCACATCCGAATCACAGTACACCGGTAGGCCAAAGGAGGTAGTCGAACCCGGGACCTCAAGGTTTCAAGCCGAGCACCTCATATACTGGGCTACACCGGCTTTTCGTTATTTTTATTCGAAGACGGCATTGTAACGAGGAAAAAATAAGGAAAGGGGGGGGGGGTTGTGTCTGAACTTTGTGTATGTTTATATTTTTATATTTTCTTTTTTACGATAATTAAATTAATTAATTATTGGTATTTGTTTATAAGTTTAACAAGTGACCTGACAAAATGAAGTTTAGCAAATGACTTGACAAAATGAAAAGAGAGATAACTCGTGTAAGATTTTTAAAACTTCTTTGACAGAAAAAGAAAGTAAACTCTGGGTTAGTACTTATATGTCTAACACTTTGTTTTCACTTAAAGCCTCAGGAAGATTATTTCACTTATGAGGGGCGGCACCTATATTGTGCAAGACTTCATAACTTTGTATCTTTACGGCAGAACCGCTCGATGTTATAGGAGGTCTGGGTCGAATCTGTCTGATCCGAAGGACTTAAAGGGATGAAGAAGATGAATAAACATCTTACATAACAGCTGATTGATTGATTGATTATTCAAAGAACAATTAACTCAGTATTCACAATATTTCGGTCTTCTGGCTTTCTTCTAGTGAATTTTATTGGTATTGGTGGCTTAAGCTATGCAATATCCATCATATTTCATAACCGATACATGAAAAATTACAATTAACAAAGAATTACGTCATAGCGTATACGCGTATAACATTTAGCGCGTTTCCGCTAAAATAACTTATTCAATATATAGCGTTATTACAAATATAACTATAAGATAATAACTATATTATACATATATTAATTAACAAAGATGTTATATATGAGGTGTCTGATAGGTTGAGAGGACAGAGGAGGTAAAAAAAGAGGAGGGGGTGGGGGAGCGGGAAAGGGAAATTATGTAGTAAGGGGTGGGGGTCTTACACTGATTTTAAAATGACAAAAATAATCACATAAGATGTTCTCAAATAAGTGGGAGGGAGGAAGTAGGGTGGAGGGAGTGTAACATTAAGACAATATATGAAAAACAAGATAACTATAAAATACATATAATAATTAACAATTATGTAATACATAAAGTATCGGATCGGGTGAAAGGGAAGAGGAGTTAGGAGACTAGACTAGGGAGGAGGATCTTCCATTAATTAAAAATGACAAATATAACCACACTGGTTGTTTGTAAATATGTGGGAGGGAGGAGGTGGGAGGAGAGGGGGGGGGGCGGAGGTGGGAGAAGGGTACCCTATATCCACTTCTCATTTAAGCCTAGCCCCCTCGTGTGCGTGCTTGGCTCGTGACCGATACGTTCCGGGTTCAAATCCAGTCGGGAACTCGTTGGTGTCCTGTCTTTCGGACGATACACGTATTTATAAAACCTAGGTCCCGTATTAAGGCAGATGTGGTACCTAGACGATACCACGCTGCTTCTGAAGGGTATTTTGGGTAGGTGTAACCTTTTTGCGCATTGCATCAAGCAGAAGCGGACACCAGATAAGGTCTAAAATCTTATTGTTGCGTAAATAAAATTCAAACAATCCACGGAACCTACCATATCTCAACAATGTCCTCTATTTTTGTAACACTTGTTGAAAAATGCGACAATTTCATATATAAAGAATCCTTTTATAGAAAAAAAAAGTGTAACAGGAAAATGCTCTCAAGTGCCTTTCTCATTAGTGGAAAACATGCGCACTTGAACTCAGAATATTTGCAACTTTCACTGGGAAGATGAAGTTCATTTACTTAATATATATTGACATGAACAATAGGAGAGTTTGTGTAGTGATGTAATTTCCTTCGGGGTAAGATGATGGTATAAAGAACAATGTGACCATAAAGTATGGAGTGAAAATATTTTGATTTTAAATATGCTTAGGGATTTCGTTGATATTTTTCATGTGTGATAGATAGAGGATGTGAACGAGGTTTTGTAAGCTATAATGGATTATACCAGCACTACTCACTAAAGGTGAAAAATGCATTTACTGTGTCCATATCATGCTTAGAATAGACCATATTCCGGTTTGGATAACTGCTGTCTGTTTGTCCGAGCAAATAAATTTTGGCGTTGTTTTTCATAGTGATGTCATAGTGCATGATATAGATTCATTATAACGTCACTATGAAAAACAACGCCAAAAGGTATAAGCTCGGACAAAAAGTCGTCATTTATCAAAACCGGAGTATGGTCTGTTTACAAACCAGATATAAACGTTATATGAATGCATATACATGTACCAAAGTGTTTGGCTGGATTTCAGATTAATTCAGGTCTATAGATTGAAAGTGTCCATCCGTCTGTCTGTCCATCCAATCGTTCTGCTGTCTGTCTGCTTTTTTAATGATATGGAATTATGGCTATATTCACACCTAATTCGATGTAGCCCATTTCGTGACCGAAAGTTGTAGGGTTCGACTCCCGCCGTGGGTGCACCTGTGTCCTTGTCTTTTGGATGAGACAGGAACAAGCAAGGTCACGTGTCATGATAGGCGTGACACGTAAAAGATCCCTTGCTGCTTCGGGTGGGTCCGTTGCAAAAGTAGAATTTTCTATGCATTGTATCATGCAGATGCCGTCATCATATACGTGAAACAATAACCAGTCAATCAATGTATATTCATACTTAGAATTGTAAAAGAAAGTAATAGGGAAGCACGTATTAGATTCCCATATACAATAAACCCACGGCGGGGGCATTTGTTTAACAAACATACAGTTCCTTTAAAAATAAATTTACCCCACAGAATCTTCTGATAAAACGATGCTTATTTCCGTTCTCTGCCCCCCCCCCCCCCTTATTTTTTGAGTCATTGTGTGATGTATATAAACAAAACCTCGTACTACTTTACCCACTTGACATATAGAGGTCAAAGTTGACTTTTTGCAGTAGTCGCCAAGGAGCAGGATAGCATTTACGAGCTTGTCAATCCTACAACAAACAGACAATGCGTTGTTGATCTCGACCGGAAGAGCGATATGCATGCAACACTATACTTTTCTGTTTTCAGACTATACATAGTCAGTTCCTACAACGAAATTGCATGGCCTATATTATTTAATAAGTTGTTTTGTTTTGATTTGCTCCAAGTAGTGTTTCCGTTTGTACTCGTATGGTACTTTAATGGTATGTTTTATCGAGCGAAAGGTGTAACGAAACATTAACAATAACTTCTTACTCGGTTGATAAAGGAATTTTCATTTATCTTCTCTTTCACAGGTTGCATAACGAAGAGAACTATATATAGACACAGCCTCGTGTGAATGAAAACATATGTAAATTTGGGTGTAAATTTCACTAACGCAACACATGGAGAGTGCGGACGAGGTTCATTCGGAATACAAATTAATTCAGCTCGGTGCGTTAGGAGCGGGCCTTTCCCGATTTTGGGACGACGGAAGTCTCTCTGATGTCACAATAGAGGTGGGGAAGAAAACATTCAAGTGTCATAAAGTTGTACTAGCTTCTGTGTCCTCATACTTTGATTCTATGTTTGGATCTGGAATGCGGGAGAGCATAACAGGAAATGTAAGACTAGAGGACACCAACCCGGAAGTATTTTCCGTTTTACTTCAGTTTGTGTATAAAGGCGAGATAACATTGGATTTTGCACGAGCTAGTGACCTAGTTGAAATGGCCTCTTTTTTGCAGATAACATCTCTGCAACGTATATGTGAAAAGTATTTGGTTCCTTTAGTGACAGAGAAAAACTGTGTGCGGTTATGGAAGACGGCGGAATTGAATAATTGTGAAATGCTCCGCAGCAAATCTTTAGAGGTTATAAACATGTATTTCCCAGCTATTTCTAACACAAGAGAATTTCTTGATTTGGATATTGATGAAGTTGTGAAAATCATCGCCAGTGAAAATTTACAGGTTGAGAGTGAAGAAGACTTGTGTAAGATCTTATTCAAATGGTTTGCCAAAGACGAACTCCGAAAGCAGTATGCAGAAGATGTTTTCGAACATGTCCGACTTCCGCTTCTGCGCCCCGAGTTCTTACTTAAACTAGAAAATGTTCCGTATATAAAAAATAACGAGAAGTGTCTAGAATACATAAGTGAAGCTAAAAATTACCAATTATTACCAGCACGGCAGCATGAATTCGAAAATTTTAGAACGCATGTACGTTCCACTTCGGATTTGGAGGAAGTTGTTGTTGTGCTAGGGGGATGTGAATCCACGAAGCCGCCATACACTAGATCTCGATCTGCGTACTGCTACAGCTTCCGAGAAAGAAAATGGTTTGAAATTGCACCGCTTCCATACGATCCCGGCATCGAGTTCGCTTCCGTTACGTACCACAATGACATTTACATTTCCGGTGGAGGAATGATGCAATTAAGTTTCTTATGGTATGACATCGGGAAAAACAAATGGCACGTGATGGATTCAATGCTTCGCGGGAGACGCCGCCATGCTAGTCTAGCAGTGGCGGATTCCGTGTACGTTCTTGGCGGTTACGACAGTGACCGGAAACACGGCGAGCAAATGCTGGACAATGTGGAAAAATACATCATCTCCGAGGCGAAATGGGTGGACGCCGGTCATCTAGCTACGGCCGTCAGTTGTTTTACAGTCATTATCCTAGATGATAAAATATACACATTCGGGGGCGAGAAAAACAATCGCATCGACACCGCTTTGATTCAGTGCTATGACACAATTTCACAGCAAACTAGCAAATTAAGCGCGCGAATTCCGATGGCGTGTAAATTGACGCGCTCTTGCGTCATCAATGACAGGATTTTCCTGATATTTTACGACGGTCGAGTGATCGAATTCTTCAAGGACTCTGAGGACAACAATGGACCTATTTGCCGTACCGTCGGGCGGTTTGATTCTTTCCAGCGCACCCATTTCGGGGTCATACAGCATCGGGGTGATGTCATCATAGTTGGCGGAGTTATCGAAAACACGAAACCGTGTTCGGACTTCCTTAAATTCGACACGGAAACTAAAGAATGTAGTACTCTGGAGGATACATTATTTACAGCCAGACTTGTGGACGGATGTGTTAAAATTCTTGTTCCCAAAAAGCATTTAGTGCCACTACAAGATGATGAGTACGACAATTCACAATGTTAATTATGTCTAAATTAATGCCACTGTGCTTGTTAACGTTAACATTTTGATGTTCGTTTGAGTCTTTCTTGATTATTTTGCTGATTGGTTTTACAAATAAGAGCAGAGCTTTAAAACAGGACCATATGTAGGGGAGGTGATGGAGGGAAGGGGCGGGGGCTGCAAAACTTGAACATCGTGGCGTTTGATAATATGATAAAAATCGCCCAAAACCACCAAATTATTGGGTGACCCCCTCCATGCCATGCCTCAGTTCCTATAGCCGTGCAAAACATCTCTGATATACATAGTCATGTTTTTGCATTGGCTGGAATTGTCTGTTACGTACAAAGGTGACATTTTAGTTGACTGTGATACCTTTATGAGGGTGTCAGCATAGGTTTTCCTCAAGATATGATTGGTTTTACCATTTAAAGCTTTTGCATATTTGTTCACATGGGTATATGATTTCGATGCCCTGTTAGTCATTTGGTTTAAACAATATTTTTTTTCCAGAATATGATTTGATACATTGCATTTTAGTTTAAGGAATTGACAACACGAGATTATCTTATGTAAAGTCATCTCCTTTCATGACCAAGTTTTCTTTGCATTTGAAAAAAAGGTAAATTATTGCTCATATTATCAGCAGGGGCTATGCATGGGACCAAATTGTTCGTCATGTGATTTGAAGTGCTATTTGACTAACTTTATTTACGGGACATATGTGTTCGGCCTTCTTTGTTGTAAGTCATGTGACATTAATTTGTTAACATGTCAGCTTGGGGTCTGACCATATTGTTAGTCATATGATTTAGAATACTTGTAAACTTTCTCTGTATGGGGTGTGTGTGTGTGTGTGTGAAAATATTGTTAATCATATGATTTATAGTTTTTGTTAACATTGTCAACATAGGGTACATCCATGTGCTTGACTGCAATAATAGAGGAAGTGATATGAAATCAAGAAGTAGCTTGTCCGCTTTGGGAACAGGTTTGATTAATTTAATCTTTTGTTACCGTTGTCAGAATGAAATATGTGGTAAACCATATTGTTTCCATTTGCTAACATTGTGTTAAATGGTTGACCTTCGTGTTAGTATTTGATAACATTTTCAATATGGGATATATGTTTGAGAATTTTGTTAGCATTTGCATATGATGGCTGTATAGAATCTGCATTTGGCGTTCCTCTTAGCATTTGATAACATTGTACATATAGAATATGTATTTGGCCAACTTAGTAAGCATTTGATAACACTTCTTTATGGAATATGTATTTGGCTATCATTTTAGCCATTTACTAACATTGTCAATATTTAATAACATTGTTGTTATGGAATATATATTTGGCCATTGTCACTATTGAATATGTATTTTGCCAACTTGTTAGTCATTTACTTGCATCGTCAATATAGAACATGTATTGGTCCAACTTGTTAGTTGTTTACTAACGTTGTCAATAAAGAATGTGTATTGAGCCAACTTGTAAGTCATTTGCTAACATTGTTGTTATGGAATATGTATTTGGCCAGCTTGTTAATCATTTGCTAATGTTGTCAATACGGTATATGGTTTTAGCCATCCTTTAGTCATTTGTCAACATTGTCAATATGGAATATGTTTTTGGCCATTTTTGGTCATTTGCTAACATTGTTAATATAGAGTATTACATGGTAATTTTTTTTAGTCATTTGCTAACGTTGTCAATATGGAATATACATTTGATCATCTTGTTAGTGATTTGCTAACATAATGCTTACGGAATATGCATATGGCAATTTTGTTAGTCATTTGTTTACATTGTCCGTATAAAGCACGTATTTGGCAAACATGTTAGTCTTTTGCTAACCTTGTCAATATGGTACATATATTCGACTGACTTGTTAGTCATATGGAATATGTATTGACTATGTGTTAGTCATTTACTAACATTGTCAGTAAAGAATATGTATTTGACCATTTTGTTCACATTGCCTTACATTCTAAGTAGATCTTGATATGTAGTCATGGTTTTGGACCACCACAGTTTCGACCTTGACCTGCAGTTCTGGTTCTAGTCTACCACAGTTTCAGCTTTGAGGAGAAATGATGATCGTGTGCAGAAAATTAACACATGGACTGGTATATAATTTCTTAAACTGATGCATTACTAAAAGTATCCACATGATTAGGGATACTGACTTGATACTAATGCATTGCTAAAGTTACTAGCAATAGTTTGATGGGCTGTGTTAGTAGCCAGTGTAATAAAAAGATTTTTGGGTTATTTAGGGATAAACGGAGTTGACTATAGGTCCATCAGTCTATCAGACCTTCTGTCTGTCTCGCTCGTTTTCAAGACTTTTCTTGGCCATGCTTACAAATATCAAGGTGAGACATGATGGCAAGCTTCCGCATGAGGAGTTACATATCAATTTCGACTTTGGTAACAGTTGATCCTTTTTTCCCAGAGTTATTGTCCTTTGTTCAAAATCCGTTCTCAGCAATAGATGACATGTATCGCTACAGCAATACGCTTGATAAATTTTCGGTTATTGACTCACTTCCTAGATTACTGTGTCTTTAAGCGGACATGTACAAAACTGTATTGTTTCTATCCCACAGATTAATCATCTGTGGGAACGCTCCATACATTATGCATGGCCACATTTTATAACGTGTGTGGGTGGGGGGAAGGTATGTGTGTGTGAGGGTGTGTGTGTCATTGAACTATATTTCTATCGTCAATATGTTTGTGGTGTACATGACGGGTGTCTGGCTGACAGAAAGGTCTCACGTTTGAGTTTATGAAGTCTATAAATGTTGCCAATGTCACTCTGAGAGAGCATCAGTTGATATCATAATCTACTTTTAAGGCCAAAATAAAAAAAAAAATCAAATTTCTGTTCTTATTCCATATACATGTACGATTTTGATATAATTTAATTCAACGTGTAATTTCACATGATATGCATTTCAATTTAGTCATAACTTTATGCTGTTGAACAATAAATAATGAAGTGGTAATTATTTTGCTTTTCGATCAGAACCTGGTGTGAATATAGAATGACTTTGGTTGCCCCGAGGTTTAAAAAGATTGTTGTTTTCAGACAATGGTGTATCACCATTTATTTGATATTGTTTAGATGAAAACGCCTTGGTGAGATGTAAAACATGAGAATACGAAAGTAACTGGTGTCAAATGACTATGACACTAACAGCAATGTACCACAGCGGACATTCATGGACCCCTGAAATCCAGAGGTGACACCAGGTGCTCGGGAGGGATGAGCGTCTCCAGTTTGGCAAGCCACATCCGCCGTGAATGCCCTTACATACAGACGAAACAAATGTAACTCGGCATTGTATATATAAACCAACTGTGTAGAAAGTGTCATTGCCACATAACATCAAGAAAAAAGTATAATAACACTTAAGTCAAACCCTTCGCTGGGAACTTTTCTACGAGGTCCATACTGCAAAGAGAATAAACAAGCAATTGAAAGTGATGTAAAATTCGAAAGTAAATGATATGTATAAAGCATATAGAGTTAATGTCACATTTAATACTTTTGAGACCTATAGTTGTCTATCAAGACTAACAGACTCCTGTATCGCCAATAAAGAATTACATGACAAAAAGATGTGTGTGTCTCAACGGGGAAGGGTTCCAACTATCCATGCCCCTTTCTCTGGATACGCTTATGGAGGACTTCTGTCGTCTTAATTCGGAAAAGGTATTTATTTCATTTTATTTTATTTTATTTTGGGTATAAACATTTTCCATTAAAAAACTATAGGCGATTTTTGTGCTTATTTTTGTTGCTATTGACGAACTATGCGTTGTTAAAATAATTTCAAGAACTAGTAGAATTTTCAGTTACACAATCTGCGTTTGTGAAACACGAATGGTCACATGATGACGCTAAGGGATTATGCTTATTGTTGAATATTGGTTACTAACATTTTGTTTAAAAGTTATCGCAGTTTTCAGGCACTACTTAGTTACGGAAGCACATACAGATGGACGGACACTTTTTGCACCTAATCTCCTAGACCGGTGCAAAAAAGGACGGGGGTGGGAGAGAGAGAAAATGTTTAAAACTCATATATTAATACTAATTAGCAATAAAAATGCTGTTCGTTTATAACTTAAACGTGTTATTCAATTTCACATGGATCCCGAAAAATATTACACAAAACAGTGCGGAGTCTTAAACCATCCACTACTTCTAACCGTAAAAAGAAAGAATGATGACAAAGACAGATAACTTTTTTCATCTCTAACATTTCTGTTCCTTTTAACATACAAGTGTAAAATATATATAATCGAACACTCTGAAGTCAAGAAAGCGTCCGTGGGAATTCCATATTTATATTCCGAAGTTTGTTTCATTTATGAGATGAGGTTGGAAAGAGAGGGGAAAGTAGGGAAGACGTGTAAATTTGCCGCGAGTAACATTGGGCGAATGCCACCCGGGTAGAATAAGGAAGAGGGGGTTAAAGGATAAGGCAAGTAGCGGGAAGGATTAGCCAGAAAAATCCCCTGCCTTTTCTAAAGACAGTGGTAGATCACGTTATGAAATGTAGTAACTTTTACGCATGTTTATATTATACATATCAGTGGCGGATTTAAAGGGGATCGGCGGAAACCCCCCCCCCCTTTTTTTGCCAATAGTATGAGTAAAACTTCAGATTCGGCAGCCAAAATGGTTGAGTATTTTGGTTAATATTTTACTTTCACATTCCCCCTTTTTTCGGAAATCCTGGACCCGTCACTACTTGTAGAATTGCATCCGTATTGTATTATATTAGTCAAGAATGAAATGATAGACAAATAACTAAATTGCACTAGAGCAGTGGCGGAGCCAGCTTAACATTTTGTGTATTCAATAGCAAAAGCGAAAAAGCACGGGCTCTGTGGGGCCGCTCTAAAATCCCAAATGGGTCCAGGGTGTATCCCTGGTAAGGAGGGGGGGGGGGGGGGGGGGGTTCAGAGTGAGGGGGCGAAACTCCTCGAAACCTCAGCGATTTTAGCATTTTGATATAAATAATTACATACAAATAATGCTAACAGTGAAATTTTGCAAGAACTCATACATTCAAATATTATAGTAGACCTATGACGTCGTACATATGTTTTTCAGTATTCATTTGCTTTTTTGCGTAAAAGGCACTTTTTCTTTTTCGTTTTCAGACAGACTTTCATACCTACCCTTATCTTGTGGGTCACTTACAAGGTCATAAGTTTTTCCAGAGTCATCTGCAAATTTTATTGTGGTAAACGACACACCAAAGAGCCTTCTTTACTCCATCTCGCAGCAAACTAATCTTAAGATTTCTTTGATTTCGGCTTTTGCACTCTTCTATAAGTTTGCCTTTGTTTGCAAATTTTGCTTCCGGAAATTTCGACATGAATTCGTTTAAAACTTTATTTGCATGTTCGAATATTCAAAAAGTTTGCTTGTACTCTCAAATGAGTTCCTTTAATTGGCGAGATCATTTTGTGCCAAAGCAAGGTCACTGTATAATTCATTAAGACGCATAGGATATTTCTTTTTCTCGTCTTGTTGAATATCTTCTATACCTAGTATCTCATCAATAAATACATGAAAACAAATGCAATTTTTGTCAAATGTAGATCTTTGTCGACCCCCTCTCAATTCTCGTCGTCTAGAAAACAATTTCTGTGCTTGTAGTTGTAATCCACTTTCTAAAGTTACTGAATTGATCTTAAGTGGCAGAAAATTTTCAGGCAAATTTGCGGTGGTCACTGTTGTTAATGTTTCGTTTACCGATTGTGCAATTGCACGGCGTTTTCGGACATTACTGTCATTCAAAACAAGAGTATACCCTTTTCTATTCTTTAGTTCATCTGTCAAATTATCATTGGAATTTGTTCGTATTGACATTACTTGTAAATATATGGCAAAAGAAAGGGGGAGGAGGAAGGGGCGCCCCCTCTATACCTGCCACTGATTATTAAATGAAGTAACGTATCCATTGGCAGATCTAGGGGAGCGGTCATAAATGTAGCAGCCTCTCCCTTGAGCATTGAATTTTACCATACATAAAGCAGAGGGTCTTTTTTCACAAACCTAAGGAAAACGGTTAAAGGACATCTATATTTGCAAGTCATTAATTTCTTCATTAAAATTGTTTGATCCACTAATGTAAACCTGTCTCAATGGTCACCATCCACTAGTCCGACGGTCCACTAGTCCGAAAGTTCGCCAATCCGAATGTTCACTAGTCCGAAGGTTCACTAGTCCGACAGAAAAATTAGGACTATTATCAGATACAAAAATGTCCAAAATTCTCCGTGCTGGATGCAATGGCAATTGGATTTATCTTTCTTTTCTTTTTTCTTCTTCTTTAACCTCAATGCCACGATACAGTATTCGCACACAGCTATTTTAATACAAATTGTAAAGAGTTATCTCCTGCTGTGGATTTCAGTTCACGTCCTTTATTCATTTCAGCTTATATGTATGTTAACTAGCTTAACGCTGCAATGGCTGCAGAATAACATATACCATCTAACTACTGAATTTTCCGATTTTAACGAAGTGAACGGCGAAATCTTGTAGCCAGACGAAAGGGACGTGGGGAGGTGCCGGCGAAAAGAAAATGGCGTAGATTGGAAAAAGGATAGTAAACCTCAAAAGACAATACCAAAATGGGGTGAGAACAATGAATGAATATTAGAATGTCATGACCTATGTCGTAGAGCATTTTCAGTAAATCTCTTGCTTCTGACTTTTGGATGGCGCATTATAGTGCCGCTTTTAAAACATTGAACATTATAATGGTTTATATGTAAATTTTATACTTTAATTTGTACGGTTTAAAGTGTAAAATGTTCATTTTCTTCATTAAATTTTACATTTTAAGGTGAATGTTTTTCTTTATCCTTTAATGTTAACCCTTCTGTTAATTGTACATTTTCTTTATACATATTTTCCTTTCTTTTTTTACACAACAAATTGAACATTTTTCTTTTGGATTGTTTGTTGCTCACCTGAGCCGAAGCATCGAGTGAGCTATTGTCATACAGGATCATCCGTCGTCCGTCTGCCCTTTAACTTTTGACTTTTTCGATTTCTTCGTCAGAACCTCTTAAAACGAATTTCGTGAAACGTGGTATACATGATGTTTTAGAGGTCCTCCACCAGGTTTTTTCATTTCGTCTTAATCCATCGACAGGTGGCGCCACCACGTTTTCCTTGTTTGATAGTATACCTTTGCCGTTTTTATCAGTCTTTCGATTATCAATGCCCAAGTGGAAATATTCTATTTGATTTTAAGTTTGAATACTCCACATTGAATGAATCCTATCTTTTACTTTAAAATAGATAATGAATAAGAAACTGCCCGGAGACAACACATGATCAATGTATTTCATTTGACATTCGAATATCCTCGACATTTTTCTACGAAGTTTTGAATAAAGGGCGAGATTGTTCCGAATGTTTCATTTGAAAGATTCTCTCTGATAGCAAGCACTTAAAAATTGTAAAATTTATAGAATAAGTTACTGGTATACTGATATTATCCAGTAGAATCGTTTAGATAAGGCGATTTGTTTACATGTATTAATGGTGGTTGTCACTTTCTAATTTTTGAATTTACCACCCCAAGTAATTTCAAAATGAAAACCATGACTGGTATTTACTCTGACTGATAACGACCAGGTGGACCATATAAGACAACACAACGTTGATACTTTGACCTTCGGACTAGTGAACCTTCGAACTAGTGGACCGTCGGACTAGTGGGTGGTCCCCTCTCAATCTGGTAATATATAATATAAACGAAATGTTCGATTTATATCTACATACATCCACGAAACCTAAGAAAGTGGATTGCAAAGGTTTTTTTTTTCAGTAGTAGATATGAAGTAAATAATACTTTTGTCCATATTTCGTATTTTATTCCCATTCAAGATTATATAGTACGACAGACAAGTTTGCCAAGGTTTCTTATTACACATTAATCATGAATGTTAAAAGTTACATTTTCAAAATCACCCTGACAGACTATTTCAGTATTACATGTACTCTGTAATTACATATATTTACAAAGTAACACTGATAAGATATAAAATATAACTCGGTCTGTGCAAAATTCAATCTTCCAAAACTGGATCGAGCGTCTTGGTTTCAGAATCGCAGTCGTAGAGTCCATGTTATAATTTTTCCTTGTCCATCGCAAAATAGGTTTAATTTCCATGGGAAAAATTGCACTGGACTAAATCAAGAAGATCCAAAGATAGCAAATCAGAACGTTGAAGTTGATAATGTGTGCCTCTGTTTCCAAATAGGTATCGCAGTATGTGGAAAGACACCTCTATATAAAAATGCCCCCTGTACGACGATGCAGTCGATCTTGAAATACTGATAGGTGACCGTCATGTAGATGTATGTTATCTTCAGATTTTGGATGGTGTATGTCCAGTCCATGTTCTGGGTGAAATAAGTAATTTCGAAGTGGCCCGGATATATGACACTGTGGTTCCCATGTACATTCGTATGAGGAATAACCCGCCCACTTCACCAGGAACTTCCCTGAAAATAAGTGAAAGATAAATAAATACACACGTTAAATTGAACATAAGTATTTATTGATATATCACTGAACATTTACTAATCAAATTAATTTATTTTCAGTGTTATCAATATACATATATTGCACTTTTTGTTTTTGGGTTTCTTTTCTCCTTCAATTAATACAGTAATAAAACCTGTAAAATTTGCGGACAGATAGTTAAGCTGGGTTAGACTAGGTTATAGTTTTACTTCGTGTTTAGCGTTAAGAGTAGTATAACGGCGTGACAAATAGTGATTGACATTCCAAAGTAAAAATGAAATGAAATGAACAGTTCCCTTACATTGAATGAAATATTTTTCCCTTTCAAAATTTTCTAGATCCGCCTATGAAAAGTGTAATTATTTTGTGTGATTAAGACGTGATATTAACAATACAAATAAAGAAATTCAGAACACTTTTGAATAAGTAGAGATATTTCATTTTTTTTTTTGGCCATATCGTTCCATCCCCGTCCCCTCCCAACCGTCCTTACCATTAGCACTGTGGATCTACATTAAATCTTTTGTTTTTAAATTAATTTACGATTTGGATACAGTTATGTAACGTCACTTATTACATATTTTGAAAATTTTACCAATAGTTTATATAGAAAGTTTCTGGGCTGATATAGAGCCATAAATGCCCGCAAACTTCATATCAGCCCGGGGACTATTTCCAGGTATGTGACGTCATACTCATTTTTGACGTCATACCGTACGCATACAAACATGGCGGACAGTACTATTAACGAAAATACTTCGATTTATAGAATTAAATTAAATGTAGATGGACGGTTAAATATGTAATAAAAAGGTTATTGACTGAATACGACGAAATATGACCGCCCTCGGTCTTTGAGCGGATGCGGCCCTCGCAAGCTCAGGCCGCTTTACCGCTCAAAGACCTCGGGCGGTCATATTTCGTCGTATTCAGGCAATAACCTATAATTATATAATTACACACATTATTGCAAAAATACCTGAGTTTTATTCCATTTACATCAATGCATGTGCATGCGCTGCAGATGCAAAATACGTACATGTACACATGGCCGGTGAATCAATGGTTTTTTTCATTATACAGGTCTTTGAATTCGTGGCTTTTTATCGGTAAAAATTGGATGATGTCACGTTTGAATGAATGTGTCAACTATATCTGTCTGTGTCTGTATAAATTATATTTATTTTCGATGAACAAATAGGACGTTTATGAATGTTTCTGTCAGTAATCACACTGCAATCATTTCCAGCCTGCGAGACTTCTCTGACGACACTACTGTTGATATTTACAAATACTTACATATTTGGTAGACTTTTATGAAAAGATATGTTGAGTATCATAGTTTCTTAGGCTCTTTTGCGCTGGTTTTTTGGTATAAATTGTTCTATAGACCCGTTTTGTTTAGTGAATTTTCTTTTTCCTGGTAGCCACCGACATCTCTCACGTGCATCTTTGCGCAGTACCAACTTAGGTCGTGACGTCAAGTCAAGCAGCACTGTTACCAGTTGTGGGCCTAAGTATGGGATGCCGTGTACAGCTCCAGATAGCCTAGACTGTTATGTGGCATAAGGCCCCCTTACAGATAAGGCATTCATGGGAAACATGCGGGTATCAGGAGGCCAAACTCTAGTCCTGCCAGTCTGATGAGCAGACCGACCACAGAGAAATATCCTTGGTCAGATGCCAGTGGCGGATTTAGAGGGGCGGGCCCCCTTTTAGCCACATATTTACTAGTAAAAGTCTATATTTAGCACTACAAATAGCTAAGTCGTTTGGCTAATACCCATGTGGAACCCCCCCCCCCCTTTTGGAAATCCTGGATTCGCCACTGAATGCAGCTACTTCACCTCACCATATCAGCATAGCTAGTAGAATTACCATTAACATGAAGTTCGTATAATTGACAGCGACCCCTTGTTTAAAATGGAGGGAGCGAATGAAGTTGAAAACTTCGAAACTGCAAGGAGAATAAAGTTGCAGATAGTTGACGATACAGAAACTCCTTCAAGTAAAGTCACACATAGTTTTCTAGATTTTGTTCCACAATATCTATCTGAACAGATAACAGATTCCGGCGCATCTTGTGATCAAAATCAGTGAGAGGCTATTGCTAAATTGTTATTCCAAAGAAAGAAAACCGGTGTGTCCATGGCGGGACGTCTTAGTCAATCCCTGAACTACGCGTCCGGTACCGAGCGCGACAGCAGAAATCAAAATAATTGAGTTCTGAAGGCGATTATATTAGTCATGTATTGACATTGCCGGATATTAGTGCAGTAATAACTTGGCACTGGAATCAGAAGGCGCCAATTTTACTAATTGTATAAGTGTGAAATTACCAGGTACCGATTCAATTGACCCCATTATTTAAATGTTGTAACTATAGAGCTGTGCACTGAAAACGTACGTCTAAGTAGGAAATAACGTTGGTAGGAGTTGATGGGAGAGAGCACCCTCTGAAGATTTATAGATTTCCATTACATAATAACAGTATAGGTCAGTTCTTCCACTGAACAAGTAAATAGAATTCCCTCTCATATATTGGAGTATCTCCCTCATGCATAACTCTGTACTTAGACTGAAGAGATATTAATTGCCGAAATGCCTATCTGGTGCAGAGATTTATTACAGGTATATATGTTCTAATATTGATTATAACCACTAGACTGGTGTCACTTCTGGTGGACTGATAGTCCCCGAGGGCATCATAAGTCTAGCTTCCGAGTTTTTGTATTGACATGAAAAATATTTATTTTTAAAAATTTCAATCATAAATTTTGTAAAAAAATTAAAACTAACTAGTATCTCTATATGCATAGCTTCTTAGCCCCTAAGCCCTTAGACTGATTCTTTGGCTCACCTTTTCGATCACTTTCCTTTCTAACTCTTCAAAGATTTATATATTATTAGAATTCCAATTATTCAGTGATGATCATCACTGAAGAGGCATTAATTGTCGAAATGTGTATCTGGTGCATGGATTTATAACAGATATATATATTCCAATATTGATATTCTTTTCCCCGTTGCCTGAAGTTTGACATATATATATATATATATATATATATATATATATATATATATATATATATATATATATATATATATATATATATATATATATATATATATATATATATATATATATATATATATATATATATATATATATATATATATATATATATATATATATATATATATTAATGGGGATACTGAAGTGTGCACAGTAACAACATGCTTATTCTAGTCAATAATTAACAACTCATATAGAGAGTTATTTATAACATACAGAACATACTACTTTGTGGAATTTAAGAGGAAAAACATCTAGATATTCCGGGTATATTATATCGAATTTATTTTCTTTCTTGCAATTTACTCTAAAGCGAAAACGGAAATGAATATCATCTGTACTTTGAAATCCCCATAGATAAATGCTCGGCATATTTTCGTCTGTGAGGTTGTCTTTAAATGAAGTTGCAATATTTCACGTGGTAAGTTTTTATGTTATTTTTATTTTAATTGATCATTTTCCCATATTTGGGAGAAAAAGAGGAAAGGGGGATTGGGAGCGGTATCGGACACAACACGGAAACTAAACATTTTGGGCTTGAATTTAAATATTTGAAAAAGAATGAATGAAATGTATTTTAAATGAAATTCAATGAAATGTATTTTAAATCATTAAAAATTATTGTCATTTCTGCAAAAGAAAGAAATGTTTGATAGCAGATAGATGGAACTGTGCAGTTTTATCTATCCAACGTTCACCAACTCTAGAGAGACGCCATTTTGAAACAAGATAGTTTAGGTGATAAATGTATTATTGGTATAGTACTATACTATAGTATCTTAAATGAATATTTGTATATTATATATGATCATTTCTGTTCCCTAGAAGTGTTTTATAGCAAACTGAGCGAATATTCTATATTTGCTTCTTAACTTTGACAGCCACGAGACGCCAACCTTAGAAGGAGGCGGATCCCCTACAGCTCCGAATCTGCTCGTGAAAATAATTCGTTGTACATACATGTAGGTGGTACCTGTTGTCAAAAACTGGTGTTAAAATATTTTTTTCTTTATCAAATAGGGAAATATGAAATTTCTGCAAAACGGTATCCAGCCGATTCTCCCCTTATGCTTCCCACAGGCCGATTTGCTTTAGTTTTGAAATGAATATAAGGAGTGAAACGGGTATACGCACAGATATTTCTACAACGGGGGCAGATGCTACCAAGCACCTAATAATGTATTAAGAAGTCTGTCTTTGTTTTATTGTCAACTGGAAATTACTAACTTTAATCCCAGTGAAAAGGTAGGGGACTCCACGCAGACCTCACCAGCCACTTCTCAAACAACACCTGGTTATCGGATATTGTTTGCACAGAATGCAGATGTCCGATCGATAAAGTGTTTATTTTGCAATTGTTGTTAGTCGTCGCGATAATGTGACTATGTATTAATGATATTCAGCGCCGTTAATTCGCTCACCTCCATTCTTACATCTCCCATTTTATCATTCGTTTTCCCGCGTCTCTCTGAAGTTGGTAGGATTTCGACAGGTAAATACTGCATAACTCGATTTATATGCTGTCAATGACCTTTTCCGTTTTGCTAAAATGACAATAGTGGATAATTTTAGATACTTTTGATTCATAAATGCCAAAACCAATCCCGAAAAAATGCTTAGGCTCGATGAGGTTCTTCAGGCTCGTTGTTAAGGGTTTAAGGGTTTGATTTCAAACATTATATACTGTGACGGGTGATGCATGCAGACAAGAGACGCTTTCTCTCCTCGGGCACCTGGTCTCACCACGGATTTTTTTAGTATTTCGTGGTTCACAACAGTTCCTTTTTGAAACTTACAGGCTTTTGTATTTGTCATTGCACTTTGAGAATGATTCACGGTTTGGTACTTCTTCGATAGTGATCAGCTTGCTTTTCTTATTCTCAACTCCATCCTCTATCACACCGTTTAGATAATAATAATACACAAAATAAGTCTGATTTGAAGAGAAAAAAATATCTGACTGATTGATGACGTATACGGTACAGGTAAAACGGAGAGAGAGAAAAAATCACCCAATCCCTTTCCCATTTTCTTTGAAATCAAAATTGTATGAACACTGCACTCGAACTAACTCAATTTAGCCTCACGTTTAAATACGAAATGTCGTTGGTACAGGCAGATATAAGAGAGTACTTGCTAAAATCTACAGAAGGTTGGGGAGTGGAGTTTGAGGGCGTAGAGTTTGAGAATTAGCAAGCTGATATAGTGTTTTTAAACCATTCCCAATTTACTCGAAAGCGGAAATGATACCTGTACTTTGAAATCCACATAGGTACAATATTCGCCATATTGTCTTCTGTGTTTTTTTATGTTTTGAATAATATTAATGTGCATTACTTCACGCGGTGGGTTTAGTTGTTCTTTTTTTCTTATCTCAAATGATCAATCCCCATACATTGGGGGGGGGGGGGGGATAGGAAAATGAGGGTAGGGTGTTTAAGGAATTGTTTTAAAACAAAATCAGCATATTCCTTTACTCACACGAAGCTGAATTCATTCAGTCTTTGCTTTTGCAAGGAAAAAAACAATTGGCTCTTGGCTTCAATTTTACTTACAGATATATAGATGACTTGCTTTCTATTAATAATCCTTCATTCGCGGATTACCTTAGCATCATCTATCCAAGTGAACTGGAGGTCAAAGAAACCACAGAAAGTAGTAATTCTACTTCGTATTCAGATAATGGTCAATGGAACACCTCCCTCTATGACAAACGTGACGATTTCAATTTCACTATCACAAACTTTCATTAGTAGCAACATTCCATCATCGCCCGCATACGGCGTATTCATATCTCAGTTAATACGTTATTCCAGAGCATGTTCAAATTACGATGACTTTGTTCTGAGGGCTAGGCGACTTTCATTTAAGCTGCTCAACCAGGGTTATATATGTGCTAGACTAGCAACGTCACTCAGGAAGTTCTACGGTCGTTACGAAACTCTTATTACTCCATATGATATCTCGTTGTCCAGACTTTTAAATAATATTCTGGACTGAGACCGATTCCGATCATTTTACACAGATTTGACACCTTCTATACTAGAAGGTTACCTACTTTGACTTCTCCATATATAAATACATATGGAATTTACACTATTTGACTCTTTCTACTGGGTATATGTGACGGGTGTTGCTAGCAAGCAGGAGATGCTCACCCCCCTCCCCCCCGGGTACCTAATCTCACTCCATCACAGTGGTTCACATATGCTCTTCAAATAGACATACTTTGTTATTTTCCACTTGTTTTTCATTTTCACTGATTTTGTATGTCCTCTGGTTTCATGATTTTTAGATTTATGGTTTGGATTTATCCATCATCTTTACATTGCTTATTCTCAAATTCTACACCCTCAAACTCCACTCCCCGACATTCGAATTCAAACCTAAAACTAATTTGATACAAAAATTAAACGAGAAAAGTGAAAAATACCTTCCTGCATAGACATTTGCCCACCACAACATCGAAAATTTAAGTGCCATAATTTTCACCCTCCAACCAATTGCGAAGTCTAGACTGCAGCCCTTAGGTCAAGGCATAATGAATATTTCAACTGCCGCAAAATTCCTTAGTGTAAAGATTAAAAAACATGTATGTTGCATGATACATGAACATGTCAATAAATATATATATAAGATTAAAATAGATTGTTTTTACATTACGTTCAGACGGTGATGAACGAAGGATGGCTACCGCAAATGAAACATCTGTATCAACTGCTAGCGCTGCCTTCTGTAAATATGATTGTCCAATCTGTTTGGAGCCGGTGAAAAGTCCACGCGCCTTACCATGTCTTCATACTTTCTGCCAAGACTGCTTGCAGGTAAATTTGATCCTTAAAAATTATTATGAAGTCAGTGATAATGACTTGTGTAGGTAATTACGAAACGTCACATTTAATCCAATTACTATGAAGTAAATGAAAATGACTTGTGTAGGCAATTACAAAGCATCACGATTTTTGCAATGCAAACGCGCAAGAATACTAGAGTAAACTATTCACGCTATTTATTAAGGAAAGTTTTAATTCTTACAAAATTTTTTGAGTCATATCGAAAGATTTGTTGAAGACTTAGATGCATCAGCAAAACAACGTTGTAAGTATACCTCTGCATTTTGGGAATACAGTATAACAAATCAAATTAACTTAATTTAATATCAAATATAGTGAGAATAGATTTATGATTGTCAATCATTCTTTATTAGTTACATAAAGTTTTGCAAGAGTGTAATTATGATACTTTCGCAAGATATTAGAGGTAAAAATTTCTCTGATGCTTATTCTGCTTTTGTAATGATATGGCATCTTGGATTTCTTATCTTAAATTCTAGTCAAAGGACAATAAAAAGTTCCGATCATTTCATATCGGCGAGTTCTAAAATTATTAATAGCCTTCGACATCGACAGTAATACCCGAGATCATCGCAAAGACTATAGATCTTGTATCGTGGCCCTCTACATCCTTATACACACTTCTTCCTGAGCGTTATACACTGACTAACAGGGAGGCGGGGACTCTTTGATGGGCCTTGTCCAAACCTTTTCAGAAAAGACAAGCTCATAAACCTCGTCCCCGCTGACTCTTAGTCGGGCCGTTTGCGGTGAGTGGTAAGGTGGACGCCCATGAACCCGTTACCACAGAAATTAAGTGACGTTTGTTACTTTCATGACTGTCTTGATTCGGTATGTTATCTGCAGTACAATCTAGTATTTTTTTTTTAAATGTCGTTTTCTGTCTTTATTTGACAATTATCCTGTTTTAGGTTCATGTCCTTGGTGATTTGTGTCATACAGCTTTGTCAAATGTTGACGAAAGGCAAAATTTGTGATAATATCTCGACCTTTGAAAACAGATCGGAACTTGCAGTTAACGGGGCGTTGTAGCTTTATAATTCTCAATTTAAGCAAGAACCTAATATATTTGATATTATCTGAAAGAGTGTTCAAATGTTCTTCTGATTTAATCAGAGTCCTACTTTTTTCCAGAGCAATATAAATTACACCAGCTGGTGAATCTTCGATTAATTATTGTTTTAATAAATGCACTCAATATTTGATCGACAGTCTAGTAAAATAATAAGGTTTAGATTCGACTTTAGTGAAAATCTATATCTATATACATGTACCTATATCTGCTACATCATTTTTTCCGTTTCATAAGTGATTGACAACCATAAATAAATGAAAATAAATGCTCTTGCTACGCGTGGTATTAACACTAGTAAACTATATTTAGATTTACCTTATTTTGAATCTCTAAAATGCACAAAAATCTCACAAGCAACTTGTATTACTGGTTTCACAGAGCTGTGAACAAAATATGTATCGATCTTACTCACAAAAAATCTTCACTTCAAATGCACTGAAAATAGTGAATTATAAATATTACTTTAATTATCAAGGAAATCAAAGAAACCGTAAAAATTCATTGAGCGGTGATTTACGTCGCTTTTAAAACATTTTCAGTCTCTTCACAAAAATATCTGAAGGTAAGAAGAAACTCCAAAAGTCAATCCGATATAATGTACTGGAGTGGTATTCGCTTGTATGTATATTGTATTCGGTGATTAAGTATTTAAGCACATCATCGTTATTCCTTTCACCAATGATTGCGTATATTTCCTAGTCGATTTGTTCCTTTATTTGTATGAAGCTGAAGGTTTCAGTCTCCACATAGGAATCCATTGATCTTTTCGGTAATAATTAGATATCTGATTACCTATTGTCCATGAACGGGATTAACGCCCCTGCGGCAACAAATCTGGAATAGAATAAGTTCATTTAAAATTGCTAGTATCTAATCTTAGATAGTACTGATAGTTTCATGATCAATGTATCCAAAGATGAAATCTCAAATGAATGTGTGAGATATCAAACACATCAACTTTAAAACTAACACAAAATATAAGAGTAAAAATTTTGAAAGTCAACCTCTAATTCCACTCCGTTTGAAGAGAGTATAATTAGAATGTGATACAGATACCTACATGTATGAGCTATAATCATAGCGTGCCATCCGGGCGTCCGTAGTCGGGAAACTTACCAGAATTGCGCCTGCTTGAAGGATTTTGATCAAACTAAGTAGGGATTACTACATTAAAGTCTCTTAAGAATGCCATTGTGTTACGGTTAGATCCATCAGTGAGTGGATTCAGGCCGAGCAACGCAGCTTCCAGAAGGTACCATCCTTTGGCTGCATAGATCATAATACCCAATTGTACCATACTGAGTGAAAGTTATTGAAATGATGTTTTATTTTCAAACAAAAATGGAAAAATGAAAACTTTTACGTTTATTTTTTTTTTCTTAGATTTTGTACTCTTTCCGTGTTTTGAAATAATTTCTTAGATTTTCTCCTTATCGACTCTTTATTATATTATATACATTTAAACTGAATCTATTGTATATGATTAGAAAGAGCTTGAGTAAAGGAATTATTTCTAAGTGTAATTATAAGTTTTGGTGGATTTTTTCTCGTACAATGCTTTCGTTGAAACTTTGTAAGGATGATGAAGTGTTGCTATTTGTAAACAACATCTGCCAAAGAATGAATTAAGGATGGTGTAACATGTCCCAGAGAGTACCCTCCTTTGACATTTTTTTTCAAACTACCTTTGTTGACAATGAAACCAAATTTATCAATATATATATATATATATATATATTTATATCATATATCAGAGTAATCGTAAAAAGTGTCTTAAAGTGTTGTTTTAATCACATTTAGACTTTATAAATCGTATTGTTTGAACAATTCGAGATATTTTTGTCATCTTATTGCTTTTTCAATAGATAGAAGCGATATAACATTTATGTGTCTGCCTACAATTCCATTCTGCTCAAGTGACCCATCATGGACCTCTAAGTATACTCAGGCCCTTTCAAATGACATCAAGGTCGATGACCTTTTGACCTTGGCAATGACCTTCACGCTAAAATAACTCTTTGGACTTTGGTGCCGCCGGGGTCATTAGTATTTTACAAACACAGCTTGTTTCTTATTTTATTGTGTGTTTGAGGTCTTCAGTTGAGCAACATACGTTTACCTTGGTCTCTTATTTAGAATCAGACTTTTTGTGGAATTGATTAAAAATATTCCCTTAAAAAGTTGATCACTCCCATCAAATAGAAATAGAATTTATCAAAACCAATTCAGGTATATAGTATCACTTTCTTGATTGTACACGCATTAATCTAAAAATGTATTTATCTATTTTCAGTCATACATTTCTGCAGAATTTAATAAAAAACAAGACATTGTGTGTCCAGTCTGCAGAAAAGAAATAACAGAACCAGAGAAAGATCTTCCTTCTGATAAGTGGGCCAAGGCTTTTCCATTGAACTACTTCTTGACGAGTGGGGATCAAAAACAGGGTAATAGTGCTATTATTTCTGAAGAATGCAAATTCTGTTTGCGTGCAAATAAAAATTCCATAGCAACCCATTATTGTAAAGAGTGTACCGAAGCCATTTGTAATGCATGCAAAAACTTTCATACACTTGTGCCGATGATGCAGAAACACATAATCGTAACATTAGATGATTTTCAAAAACACCCACAAGTACCCGTGGATGAACTTTGTCATATTCATTTAGGAAAAGAAGTAGAGGTATATTGCCTTGACCACAAAAAGATGTGTTGCAGTATATGTTTCGCCACACAGCATAGACACTGCAAAGATGTCAAATCTATTGATGAATACCTTGCAGAACCGTCGACTGATATGCCTGTCGATCAAATTACCCGAAAGCTAGAAGATGTGGCCACCCAAGTAGAAAAAGAAATTTCCTATAAAACAGACCTAGTTATCAGAATGAATACTTCGCGATTGTCTGCTTCACAAAAGATGCAAAGTTCCATTGAAGCTGCAAAATGTAACTTAAACATCATTCATGACAAATTTAAGGAAGAATTGGAAAAGGAATATTCCCTTGACTCAGCAAAAGTACAGAACGTGATCCAAGTATTGAAAGGGGTACACTCTTCTGTAGTATTAGACAAACAAATGCTTTGTGCCGTAGAAAAATATGGTACTAAGAAACAGATGTTTGTAACACGAGAGAAAATGAAAACCCATCTTACCGAGCAATTGCAGCAAATGTTTGCAATTGCATCATATACGATACCTGCAAGATATAGTATAAGTACCGGGGCTCTTGATGAAATATGTAAATTAAAATCATTCAGTTCCTCAATGAATAACATGAGCAGAAGTTGTTCATCTCTTTTTAGACAAGATGAAGAAATGATGAAGATGGTAAAAGTTATTGCAGAAATACGACCAGTCATTTCTAATGTCCTTCTATCAGAGTTGGAAGCTTGTATAGGGATACACTCTCATGAATCACTGGCTACTTTACCAGCTAATTTGCGCTTTTGTAACAAATGGGAATTTAGATTACCCGATATGTCAAATGGTGCAACATATTTGAATCAAAATTTTGCTGTCGTCACTTCAGGTGGAGATGTTTACATCCTTGGTGGAAATGGCACAATGATTGTAAAGCATAAAATTCCGAACCCACAAGGAGTATATAACGAACCAGCTGATATCAATGCTACTGGCGTTGAAAATGAAGTATACATCTCATTTCGAAATGAGAGGTGTCTGGCGAGATACTTAATTTCATCCACTACAATGAATAATATCAGTACCATATGCCTAAATGCAGTTGCTGAAGGGTTTTGTATCTTTGGTGAAAAGATTGTTCATGCATCGCGGAAAGATTGTTCCATTTACGTATCAAACATTTCGGGAGATCTACTATGTACCATCCCTTCTCAGTTAGAGGGTACCATTGGATTTGTTGCAGGGTCCTTTATGAGAAAGACGTTTTATCACATGGATGGAGTGAAGCTATACTGTCGAGATTTGAATGGAAATGTTTTAAATCATGCGACCCTCAAAGATTTCGATTGCAAGCCTCGTGGCATAGGTGTTGATTTTCAGGGCAATGTATACATTTGCTGCCGAACCGAGAGCAAACTTATACAGATTTCTCATCACGACTTTAGGCTGCATGAATATTGTGGTATCCCAAGTTTCTATATTTCATTTAGCCGAGACGGGAAGTCATTTGTAGTTGATGACTATTCTGCAACTTTTAGATTTTTCACACTAGAATGTGGATCGCAAGTTTAACGCTGCATGATTCTATTAATTTATAGTAATCATGTTCAAATTTGTATTGAAAAGCAGAAGATAAGGAGAACAAGGATAAGGGAACACGAGTTCATCATATGTCATCTTTCAAATATACATGAAAAGACGATTTGAGCACCATTTACCTCTTGAGAAGCATTTAACTATCATGCAAAACATAAACAAACCCGATATATTTGATTATGATTTTTCAACCTCTATGCAAAAACATGTGACAGCGATGGTAAGATCACTCATAGAAAACTGCATGTCTCGGATAATGGAACAAATGAAAAGAGGTTATAAAAGCACAAATATAACAGACAGGTCATTTAGAATAAAATACCAATAATCATTTTGCGTATATGAAGACATGAAACGCAGTATCAAAGTCAATCAGAAAAAATATATATATAGGTGTTGATATTAATTTTGACAATCCACAAAAAGTGTTTAAAGAGTTCCAAAAAAGAGTGACTAATTGTGATAAGGGAAAAACTGCAAGACTGAAATAAGAAAAAAAAAATGAAATAAAAATGCACTAAAAGTTAAAAATTGTGATAAAAAGCGAAAAGTTCAACGCCACCAGCGAACAATAGGATATATCCCAACGACATTGGGGATGCTATCAAATAAAGCTATCATTTAGAAATCAACCATCTGGCTTTAAAGACATAAAGCAAGCTTATGCACCAAACGACATTGGTATAGAAATGTTCTTTTTATAACATTGTGACAAATAAAAAGCCATGTCAAAGACAAAGAAGTGAAAAAAGTCGAAATATTGACTGTTGGATGGAGTATTTACCCTGTCAAAGGTATACTAAATAAAACGATGAAACTGTCTACTAAATCATGGAATAAATTTCTTTGCTTTATTTTTTTGTGCACTAAGTTAAACAAAGTTAGTAATTATGTATTCATCTTTTCTCTGACTTTTGTTTATGTTTAACGGTATTGTGCAATTCAGAAAAAAATGCATTCTATTTATCTAATGTAGATGTATTACAAATTGCTGTTTTTAAAACATCATTTTTCATTTATTATTGCCATTTCCATCATAGATATCTCGCACTCTTACCTGCAAACACTGAATGTAGATAATTCTTAATGAATTGCCGCTATAAATTCTCCTATCATTATTCTGTAGTGCAGTACTCAAAAATTTATAACAGTGTGTATCTTTTTGATTTCTGTTCGCTTTATCATAACGTTGGGAACTATAAGAGGAGCTTTATCTATTCAGAAGAGCTAATGCCACGAACTTCATCGCCTTTGACCTCTTGTTGGGATTCCTATCGACAAGTGACTTATTGTACTTTCTATGAAATCCGAATACACCCCCACCAAAAAAAAAATGCTATGATTTGAATATTTGTATCTCCCAAGACATAATTATATAATCCTGTCTGGATTATCGAAGCAACCTACTGAAAACAACAACAAAAAAAAAATAAATAACGTATTGAAAGTGTTTTTAATAGATATTGGCAAACGTTTACTTTAAATGTGATATTTCCGAGAATGTTTGGCATAATTATTCATAATGACACAATGAATATAAATGTGATCATCAAATATTAAAGAAAACTGATGGAATGTTTAAGAGGTGCATTTTAAAAATTGTTTTATAAGTTTTGACCGTATTACTTTCTCTATAAAATTTCATATTTGTACATGTATCTACATTTGAATCATTTATCTAACATATTCTGTAGCATTACTTATGTCCAAGCAAATCTTATTGATTCATACGCTTCCTGATAACGAATGTATGAAGAGAAAGAATTTCACATTTTCTGTAGCACAGATTTGAAGGCGAAGACAGTAAACTCATCCCTAGCCAGTCAGAGCAATCTGAGCTCTTCCTTGTGTCGCTTATATTTGTATTTCATTGCACTCTACTATACTATACTGTATATACCTTTATTACATTTCAATTTGAAGACGTTGTTGGTTGCTTTCTTAATAGATTGATATTAACAGAATTATTCTCTGATTTTAATGCTTTTGTTAACAATGGGAAACTGGGCCATTGACTTTTGTTATTATTAACAAAGAATTGTCTTAAATATAGCATAATTCACTGTATTTCTAGGAAATATTTCCGTAGCGTTGTTTGTTTTTCTTCTTATTTTTCGCATGCATTCCTCTGGAGGCCTTTGTTATATGGTTGAACAAGGCCTTTTTCAGTTTCCATATTATTAATAATTAAATTTCGAATGGGTTAGATTGATATAATTTTTATAACGTTATATAGTTTTGGTGTAAGTGTTTATAGAAAACAGATATGCTATTATCTTTGAATTACAAATGTGATATATTTGTTTAATTCAACTATTTTTCAGAAATGTAAGATATCCGGTTTTTCCTTGTTATTTTTGTTTACATATACCAATTGTTTGAGATATTGCAAATTTCTTCATTGATCATATTGACTTCATGTAAATCGGTTAAGAATGCTGATAATGGTAATTGTCTAACTTTGAATAGAATATGATTCCCTTACACCTCTTTTCTAGTAAGCTTCAGAAAGATAAAAGTTTATGATTAATGTCTGAAAAGCATTAAGTTCTGTGTAAAAAATACATCTTGTTTTCACGAATTAAGCCATCATTAGAAGTAAATGAATTTCTTAATTAACATTGACAATACCAAAACCTACATGTGTATGTAAATAAATTGAATAATATAAAAACTACCTGTATCCTGTCTGTCATCTAAATATGTGAAATGGTATCCTGTCTTATCAATTAGTTCGAATTCTTATAGTGTGCATCAGATGCAGGTCGGAATGTCCACTATCAATGCACTAAAACGGATATAAATTTGTATTACGGTCATTTTAATTTTACAGTGACACATTTAAATAGGATGATTTCAAGGAAGGAACACGTAATTCAAGTAATTGTTGCATTGAATCAAAATGTAAAAGCAATATACAGTATGCAATTTGTCATAATTGATCATTGGTCTGTAATACATTTAAAATGTTATTGTTATGTCGTTGCTGTGTTTATTTTTCTTTTGTTTTATGTGCATCACTTTGTTGATTGTATCATACAGCTTGGTCAGATGTCTTTCGTCTTTTCTTTCACACATAGAATACTTATTTCTTTACGATCTTTCTGAATTATTAAATGGACACAGATTTGTGATGTATCTTATTATGTGAGCAGTACTGAAAATCTGTCTGTTAAAATTGGTTCAAGGAGTCACCACTTGCATGTAATGTGCTAATTGTAATATTGAAAGATTTTTCAGATGTTTTATCAGATGTGTATGTAACAAACAAGAGTAAGTGTACAGTGAGTTGCAGTTCTAACAAAATATTATTTTAACGTGAAGTTTTCTTTCCAAATGCGCCCAGGACTGCTAAGCACACGCAGATTTCCACGTGAAATGAAGTTTGAGACCACTTTAAAGCACTTGACTGCCGCTTGAATGCGCTTGTCAGCCACGTTCGCTTGCATACAACTTAAAACTTAAATTAACATGCATATTTAGGAGGATTTGAAGGAGGATCGCCATAAACATTGTATATACAAGAATATATAAATAAAATATTTAGAATTAAATAAATTGTATTAAGGTAAGGATGAATTTTAAAAATATTGAACGCAATTTCCGTACATTGAATATTACGAAATTTATCATTATTTTTCAATAATAATATCGATAACAACAACAACAATAATAATAATAATAATAATAATGATAATGATCAAGATAAAATTAATAAAACTAATAACAATGACGATATAAATAACATTCATAGATAATAAAAGATAACAAGATTATAAATTACAAAAAAACCAAACAAAACAAAAACGACAAAAAAAAAAAAACCAAACAAACAAACAAACAAAAAACAAAACAAAAAAAAAGGAAAACAAAGAAAAAAAAAAAACCCCCACCCCCCCCCCCCCCCCCCAAAAAAAAAACCAATAATGATAATAACGATAAGTACATTAATATCTTAATTAAAATAATATATAAATTAATGCATAAATTAATTGAAAATATATCGAGGAATAATATTTAGAAAGTAGTTATACTAGTTTGATTATAGTTTAAACTGAAGAAATTTTATAAATACCTTTTTGCATGTCTTCGTGGTAATTTCCTATGTAATATTACATATGAAACTCGGAACGAGATTTTAACATTAATCTGGTAAATAAGGAGGAAAAATTAATTAATCAGGAATCCTAGTCTATGGTCATTCTCAAAAAGTTACCACTCTATTCTCTCAATGAAAATTAGAATTATAGAAAAAATATATCACCCCACAAACAATGCCAATTTGAGCACTCCTTTTCGTCGGAAAAGAGAAGAATACTGGATAAGACGTCTCGGCACTGCTTCGCCCTATGGATGCAATGACAATATTAGTAGTATTGGTAATCTCACTAGTCCTGCGTGTCAATCAGTTAACGTACTCGGTTTATTCAACAAAAGCCAGAGGAGGCATCGAAGTCATGGTACACGCAAATACAACAAACCTGAAATACATAATATTTCCTTTGATGCCCTTTTGCCATTTATAAATAAACCTTTGGGCCTTCATCACATTCGTACAAAACTTTATTCTATTTCACTCAGAAAATTACACGAGTTGTACGTATCGTCCAGACACCGTATATTTACTGATATAAGCTCTGCAGAGTATAGACTAGATGGCATTATTATGGACATATCGACCGCTAGACTTTTTCGTCCCGTCAAGTCCGATATTTCTATGGAAAAATCTAATCGCCCTTTCAACAAAATTAAATTTGCAAATAAAGGCATTGATTATTTAAATTTCGGCCAAATTTTAAATCATAAGTCTGTTTTAGAGAAAATACCTCCATATTTCAAAAACAAAGATCCGCCATGTATTTCCTATAGCTACACGCCATCAGTTGCATCCAAAATTTATAATTACAAAGGGTTTCTACAGTGTCTTGATCTTAGCAACTCTGCATGCCATTCTCAACCGTGTGCATGTTCCTCATCTAATTTCTTATATTCTCCTTGTGGCCATTTCATTACTGGTGATCTCGATATAGTTAAAAACACTAAATTAAGAGAACTTTTACTTAAAGGTCCAAAATACAGAGAACCCAGATCATTCACATGGAGCCAAAATTTTGAGAATATTATGAACTGCTGCGAGGAATATGCCAAACGATGGGCAAAAAGAGAGGAAGTAGAAGTCGACACTCTTTCGGAATGGATAAAATCTATTGCAGTACTGCTGAGATCAAAAATTAAAAAATTACAAGGTTCTGTAAACACCAGATTCGAATCTATTTTTAAAGATCCTGATGTTGTCAGAGAACTTACCTTCCTCCAAGAACATTATATCATTACACCAGCAGATAAAGCATCTAATAATTATACATTTACTTGTAAGAAATATTACTTTGACAGCCTAGTGAAAGAATTAGGATTAAATTCAGCTCCAGGAAATCCTACTTATACTCTCACGAACTTTTCGGTTTCGGAAGTACTCGAGAATCATAAATCTGTCCTCAATACGTTTGGTATTGACTCAAATAAATTGAATTTAGAACTTCCACATTTGTACTGTATTCCAAAAATGCACAAAACTCCGTACAAACAACGCTTTATCGCTGGTTCTTCGAAGTGTTCCACAAAATCTGTATCGATGCTACTCACAAAAATATTATCAGAAATTAAATCTGGCCTTCATAGATATTGCGAAACAGTATATTCCAGAAGTAGAATTAATCAAATGTGGATCCTTAAAAATTCAAAAGAGTTGTTAGAACATCTAAAATCAAAAAGTTTTACTAAAATTCACTCCATCAAGTCTTTTGACTTTTCGACTCTGTACACAACGATCCCTCATCAGAAATTAAAAGACAGATTAGCGGAAATTATTCAAAATGCATTTACTAGTAAAAACGGAAGCCGCAAATTCAAATATATAGTAATAGGCCACGATAAAACTTACTTTGTTAGGGAAAATTCTGATTCCAAAAATAAATACACTGAAACAGCTGTCATTCAGATGTTGAACTTTCTTATCGATAACATTTTTGTGGTGTTTGGAGGTAAGGTTTTTCAACAAATTGTCGGCATTCCAATGGGCACTAACTGTGCTCCGCTTCTGGCTGACATATTCCTTTATTCATACGAAGCTGAGTTCATTCAGTCTTTGCTTTCGCAAGGAAAAAAACAATTGGCTCTTGGCTTCAATTTTACTTACAGATATATAGATGACTTGCTTTCAATTAATAATCCTTCATTCGCGGATTACCTTAGCATCATCTATCCAAGTGAACTGGAGGTCAAAGAAACCACAGAAACTAGTAATTCTACTTCGTATTTAGATATTATGTTGTCTTTCGACATTAATGGTCAATTGAACACCTCACTCTATGACAAACGTGACGATTTCAATTTCGCTATCACAAACTTTCCTTCCATAAGTAGCAACATTCCATCATCGCCCGCATACGGCGTATTCATATCTCAGTTAATACGTTATTCCAGAGCATGTTCAAATTACAATGACTTTGTTCTGAGGGCTAGGCGACTTTCAGTTAAGCTGCTCAACCAGGGTTATATATGTGCTAGGCTAGCATCGTCACTGAGGAAGTTCTACGGTCGTTACGAGACTCTTATTACTCCATATGATATCTCGTTATCCAGACTTTTAAATGATATTCTGGACTGAGACCGATTCCGATCACTTTACACAGATTTGACACCTTCTATACTAGAAGGTTACCTACTTCGACTTCTCCATATATAGATACATATGGAATTCACACGATTTGACTCTTTCTACGGGGTATATGTGACGGGTGTTGCTAGCAAGCAGGAGATGCTCACTCTCCCCGGGCACCTGATCTCACTCCATCACAGGGGTTCACATATGCTCTTCAAGTAGACATATTTTGTTATTTTCCATTTGTTTTTCATTTTCACTGATTTTGTATGTCCTATGGTTTCATGATTTTTGGATTTGTGGTTTGGATTTATCTATCATCTTTACATTACAAGTAAATGCTGTATTTTCATATAAGTTTCATTTTGGAGTTTTTGGATGGAAAACGTAGATGTATTATATTACATGTTATTACATTTGTTTTGTTATTAGAGAGACAATTAGAATGAATTTATTATGAATCCTTTATACCCATCCTTCAATTTCACCAAACTATTTACTTTTTCCCAAGCCTTTTATCATACCCCATATTTTTCACAGGTCATATCTTATGATTTAGATAATTGTGTCTTCTCGTGTTACAGAGCTATTTCACATTTGAGCGGGATGTCATATAATTTCTTCATCATTTATTGTAGTTTTATACCAGTTTCTATAGAACTGGTTGACATCACAATGGTTTGACGTCATATACCTGCTAATATTGGAAAGAACTGTATAACGAAAAGACCAGCTTATCTTCAATATACTCTGAATGAAAATGCAATTCATTAAAACATAATAAAATATATAAAAATTGATATTTGCCTTGTTTTCAATGTAATAGATGTTACAGGTTCCAATCTCGCTGCAGCTATATCTTTATTTGATTATCAATAGATATCTAGTAAGCAAAGTCTGAAGACTATTCTAAGATCCATGTAGAGATTGGACTATTTTTACTTAGAGTGATAACTGTGAAAAGTACATTCATATTCGACTTTTTCGTTGACAGTACCGCCTAGATATGGAAAATGGCACTAAAATAAAGAGATATTGTATGATGCTTAATTTCATTTTTAAAGAATACACCGCATTGAAATATTTGACTTAAGTACATAGCAGTGTCGGCCGCGGAGAAAGGGGGAAATAAATACATAAAAATAATATTAAAAACCCCATAAAAAGTCAACAAACTTTTGTCATACGGCTGGGACAATCGTATGACGAGCATTTTTGGTGACGGTCTACTGAAACGTAAGTCGCTACAAATTATATGGGTTACCGTTTTACAGTCACTGCCTTAAAACTTACTTTTTAATTGACGTAATCAAATAGATATTCGAAGCATTTTTCAGATAATATATCTCAAAAGAGAGGAAAATGTAAACAATCGAAAGAGGTATATTTCTATTAGAATGTGTAAGTAAATATATGGTTTTTATCAAGTGAACAATTTTCACAGTGGGCCGTCAGTCCGTCCTTCATATGTTAACTTATGTTAACATATGTCAAAGTTCTATCTTCTTCAGATCAACTGAAGAGATAGATATGAAACGTGGTATTTATGAAATACACGAAGGTCCCTGAAAGTGTTGTTCTATTCGGCCAAATCTGTCATGATGTGGATCCAGGGCAGAATAGCATACGTTCAATGGGAAACCTTCAGTTGACAACCACTTCCTCCAAAACAACAACAATACATGAAAATCTCGAAAACAAACAAACAAAATCAAATAAAAAAACCCCCCAAAATACAATGTTCAATGGGAAACCTTCAGTTGACAACCACTTCCTCTAAAACAACAACAATACATGAAAATCTCGAAAACAAACAAACAAAATCAAATAAAAAAAAACCCCCAAAAGACAACCTCCCACAAAAACAAGCAAACAAACAAACAAAAAGCAAACACATTTCTCTGAAGTTTAGGTATCTGCAAAAATGTATTTTTCATGATTTATGATGAGTCTTCCCCAAGCATTATTAGAGCTAGCACATATGCTGAAGTGGAGTACTTTTTCCGTCGGATGAAATTCTATTGACCTTTCTTTTGCATTTCACTTTGCACTTAATCAGATTGTAAAGTATTCATTTACGGTAAATGATTAAAATATTTGAAATTCAGGAGTCATTTGAAAATTTCTGTTTTCTACCGATTTTCTTGCTGTTCGTGAGTTTTTCTTGTGCTTAACATGAGCTGTATCGACATCCTTCAGAATAATACTTCAAAATTTACAGTCATTTTTCAGTAGCAAAAAGCACAATAGCTAAGAGAATATATGTATCTGCAAAATTCAAGCTGTAATTTATGAATTTACTCTGATATGCATGTTTATATATATATATATATATATATATATATATATATATATATATATATATATATATATATATATATATATATATATATATATATATATATATATATATAATATATATATATACGTCGGTAAAGTCAATGTGAGAAGAGATTGCATTGAAATACATATATACCATTATAAACATATTTTAAATAACATGGAAATCAAAATCTATACACCCGCATTACGCGGTGCATTCACATTGTCAATTTACGATGTATCTCTGAAACAGCGGAAGAACATTGGGCATTATCATGTAGTCATTTCAATCTTTCTATCACATGCTGTTCATCAGTTGTTCTCTTAACTAGTGTTAAAATTTTCAATACGTGTGAGAAACCGCTTGTGAAAAGGTCATACACACTGATATAATTTAAAGTTCTGTGTGTCATATTTGAGTTAGCTCATTCCAGTGGATAGCGAGCATTGGTTGAAAACGACAGGCGCTAGGTGCGATACCGTACGAGTTAAATCTGCAGTAATATTGGATTGGAACTAGCATTCCTCATGTTTATACTGCATCCGTGCCTTGTCGGTGCCAGTGTTTGTCGAATTCGATAGTGAAACTGAAGTGCAGTGTTATGTTAGAACGATCTCTTGTTCTGTTAAATGTATAGCATGCATGTTTGTCCATACTGTATGCTGCAGGTAAATGTCACGTAATAGATACAGTAATAATCACGTGACGTAAAGGAAAATTAATAGTGTAATTCATGAAAACAGCTACAGTGTAAACATGATGCAAGTTAGTGAAAATAATAGAATCCCATTTGATGTCCGTTACCATTGTTGGCGGCAGTTTTAAATGCTTTTGGTTTGTATAGGTGAAAAAAGGTATTTGTCTTCCTGTGTCTCCTTGGAGGACATTCATAAACGAAATGACCGATGGTGGTGTACCTGTCAGGCACATCCTATTACCTAAAACAAAAACTCTTAAATGGCATATAGGAATACTTAATATGATACAGAAATATACTGCACCCTCCCATTTCGATAAGTTGTACATATATACCGAAGAAGAGGAGAAAGAGTGCGAGAAATTCATGAGGAATAGGGCAAATTTAATAAAACAAATAATGAGATTCCCGTCAACACACAAGAACAAACTTCTAAAGAAAAATTGAAAAGAAAAGCTATTTTACTTGAGGACTGTAGTAAAGACAATAAGTTAAGTAAGAGAAGAAAGAAAAAGGAACTCATAGCAGTGAGAGAAAAAAAAATTAATAATGAGGAACAGAACAAAGTACCGGTAGTAGAAGACCTCATCATGACAGTTTCCAAGACGGAGGAGGAAGATCCCATTCCGGAGACCGACCTACAGGATTCTCCCAAAATAGCATTGGAAGAGCCGCCTATAGAAACACCGAAATATAATTTTGACGCAAAAACCTTAAATGAAATGAACAATATGCAAGAGAAACGATCACTTTTAAATGTAAGAGGTCAAAAATTTGAAACAAGCGTGCCCACCTTGATGAGGGAGCCTACGTCACTATTAGCAGAGATGGTGAAACCATTCTCATCAATTCAGCCATATCAGAGCGGCACCATTGCCACCTATTTCCTGGATCGGCATCCATCCTATTTTGCCTTTGTGATGGACTACTTAAGGAACGGTCCAGTAGTGGTTCCGATTTGGGCCAGTAAGGAACATTTTGTACTAAAAAGACTACTATTAGAAGCGAGACATTTCCACCTAGAAGAAATGGAAAGAAAGGAGAAAAACTACTGTGTGCTAAATTTCACTAATAAATGACTCAATATATAAATTCTATAGCTATAATATGATAATATATTTTACATGTATGATAATATATTTTACATGTATGCTTGTCATTGTATATAATCATAATATGTCTCTAAATATTCTATATTCGTCATTGCATATAATTAGGATATGAAATTGTATATGTAATTATTTATTGAAGTTATATGCATAAAGTTATATTCACATTCGAGGACGAATGTTTTTCTTCATGGAGGGGGGTTATGTTACGAATTTGCGGGACAGAAATGACAAACTCTATATTCAAGTTGTATTATAAACGGCATAACTATCTACTCGGGTTTAAACTTGGATAAAACGGCTTTAACTTAGTCTGTATTCCATAATATTACTTAATGATGAACCCGAAGGAAAGTACGGAAATTAATCGTCATGAATGCCCGATTTGTCAAAGTACATTGCCAAGGTTTCAAATGGTTTACCTCATAAAAACAACATAACTCCTCGTTAAATTTATTCTTCTCACTATCATTTATCACTAACTGTCCGTATATATCCACAATTAATGCATGAATTCAACCGGAAACGTATTTTTCTGCACAAGTGCATTTTAATCATCGACACCATATCGCGCTTCGTTATGTAACAAGCTCTCTGATTGGTTAAATGACCGCTGTGACGCTTCCCTCGTCATTTGGGAGCAGACGTGAATTGGACTCAGAGCCAAAATGTCTGACTTTACTAGAATGGTTATTATTATTTAAAACCATTATTCTTTATAGTTAAAGGGAGAGACTGGAACCCATAAAGGGAAAATACATCCCTAAATTATCATTAACTCTTTGTAATATTATATAAATATATGTATTTATATTTATATTAACAATATTTCTGTAGAATCCAGTTTGGGGAAAGTACATCCCAAAATTTGTTGTTCATTCTGAATACAACATTCTTGGTAAACTCATACATAGTGACATATAACAAGTCTTCCTTAAATTCTTCATTCTCGGTATAATATACGGCATGTGGAATTGGGAGAATCCGCAATTTAAGTTGACTGTAGCTCGATCGGCAGAGTGTAACATAATCATATCGACAGACATTGCAGTTAAATGTAATATTATTATTTCTGATTACTGTAGCTTTTACGTCATAGTCACATATTTAACCTGTTCAGCAAAGCCTAAGATTTAATACTCTTTTCAACCACTTAACCTTGATTATATGTTTTTGACAAGTTTTGCTCAGTGGGGTTTCATATTTGATATATTATTTATATAATTTTCCTTTCATATCTTTTTATTTGACCTTTGGTATCTTTTTCAAAAACCTTAAGATAAGTTTATCTTACCGGTATTTTCCTACAGGCAAATGTACTGAATGTAACACAACCAAAACTACAACAACAACAAATAATAATTAAAATTGTAATAAACGATTCATTATTCAGTGTAGTAGTTTTTAAATAAATTAATTGTAGTATCAACTTGTGGAATAAAAACTCAAAAATAAAGGGAGGAAGCCAGTGTAGCTATCGGATAAGGATATACATTGAATCTGGGATGGCACTCGCCAGCCTTCGTAATCATATATTTGATAGCATATGTCAAAGAGCAGAAAGGTGAATGTATGACGTCACTGAACTACAATCTTGGCGTGGTGCCTCCCTCCTATAAAAGAATTATCTCAATCAAATGAATTTTAAAATCAGAATTTATGTTAAGATATTTCGTTTTCTTTCTTTTCATTTTCTTGTCACTGTCTCTGTCATAATTTCCTCGAATAAACGCATTATTTTCAAATAATAACAGAAAATGTATTTAGATAGGAACTTTTTAATGTAAAAATCGGATAAATCGCTCTGGATATACGGGATAATGGGCATATATTGACAAATGCGTTGTGTAAGGTATTAGTTCCGATGTCGAACTATGTGGCACTGCGCTGAAACTGTGCAAAATCCCGATATGAATGGCAGAAATGAGTGTTTGGATCCGTGGTAATATTGCTTCCAAAATCGTTGTATACGTTTCTTTTTCTTTGGTGTTTGCCCCTATAGGGGCTTAATAGATGCTTGTTGTGTGCTTACAGAGCTTCAAATACCTGTGATATTGAGTAATATACCCCCAAAGAATGTCGCAAGGTAAGCATATCTAATATAATTATACCAATGAAACTTATCTATATAGTGACGTAATCAGTCACATCTGTTTTCATTGTCCCATTCGAAAGACAGGACACCAGCCTGGAACGTTTTGGTCTCGAGAAAAGCTCCTCATTCTATAAGGTGTATCTCTACAATGATTTGCTACTGTCTATTTCAACGCAATGAGAATACACTTATCATCCTCAATCACATATGAAATACAAATATTTCTAGCGTCATAATTATGATTTCCTGAAACAAAATTTAAGGCTTATTCGCTCACTGGGTTGTCAAATCAGTGTCTGTGAGGACATTCGAAACCTGATGTGAAATGTGGGAGTATGTTATCATTTCAGCAATGTTCAGTTATATCCCGACAGGGAGGCAGGAATCAACCAACCTCTTTAGCATAGTTGTGGAATCCGGAATTGAACCCGGATCGTCTGCGCCGCGAACCAAGCGAACACAATGCTATGCAAGTAGTTATCTATAAAATATTGAATGCATTTACAGCATCCTCATAAATGCGAAGTATTACATCGCAGCACATATAAGGCCATCCACGACGTTATCGACGTCAATTTATCGCGCTTTTACACCTTTTATCAAATTGCTGATCAAATGTCGCTCGCGCTATATTTCAATAAGATTATTGTCATATTCGGTAAACCATTCATTATTATTTTATTTTATCACCGATATATGATCCCCCGACATCAATTAGTCACGTGACACCTAAATTTAACCCAAGTGCTACAAAACGTATATATCCAATTGGCGCAAGGTGAAAATCGATTTCAATCAAACAAAATACTATATCATAGGAAAGAGGAGACTTTATTCTGTAGAATCCATACTGGGCATAACTTTTAATTTCACTACCATCACCATAGTTTAGTCATAAATACTAAAAATCCGCGATACACATCGTACTGTCCGAAGTTTAATAATAATGCACAGAAATAGTACATCGTAAGAGTTGTGCCCAGCAATTTTCTGATTGAAAAATATCACCCCGTTTCAAGTTTAAAATTTTGTTTTGAATTGTTTAGGGGAACAGCTTGTGCCAATGCAATTTCTGAGTCGAATACAGTACACCCCGTATTCCCTTCGCAAATAAAACGCATCAATGACTCGGATGTAATTTTTAACAAGGCCAAGGACGCTATAAATAGTACTTAAATTCAAGGCGGCAAAATTCAAGTTTATTTAATTTAAAGAGAAAACGAAAAATGTAGCAGCTTTTATTCATAAAAATCGAACAAATATATCAAGGACATGAATATTTGTAATTTTGCTAAAGTAATTACTGCAACGGCAACTAAAGTTAAAAATTTTGAGGGAGAACCCCTTCCAGAGAATTGAAACGATATTAGAGTTTCCAAACAATTGATTGATTGAATTTTGTTTAACGTCCCACCACGAATATTTCACGTTTATGGTGACTGTCTCATCCGAAAGACTGAACAACGGCCTCCCGATATGAGCACTATACCACTAAGCCACGCCGGCTTCGTTTCCAAACGACATCAAAATTACAAGCTGTTAATGAACAAATATCCTAATATGTACATTCTTTTATGACCAGTTCAGACGAAGGCTTCCACGATATCAGTCCTATGTCTCCTCAAGTACTCTGTATAATCAAAGGACAGAAAGTCCTGAGGGTCGCCAAAAAGTTAGAGTAGTTGGTTTCTGAATTTGTGTAAACACGTGTCACAGCTCAGTTAGGTTCAGCTTATGTGTAGGGAGTCATTTGCAAAAGGCACTGAGAGTTGCAACTGGGTAAAAGATTGAGCAATTTGTCGTGAGCATAGCTGTAACAATTAAGACACATCATGGATACCGTACATTGCTCTTGTGTATGTGTCAGTTCACTGTGTCCATTCTATGCAATTAATTCAAGTTGAGTTTTATGACTACGATACAAGATAGACTTTCATTTTAACATTTTATTCTAAAAACAAGAGAAAACTTGAAGACATCTGACGAAGCTGTATGACAAAAATCACCAAGGACATGCACACAACAAGTACAATACATGGCATTTTAAATTAATATCACAATATGATGTAGAACAGGAAAAACTATGGTGTTAAGAAGATGACGTTGGTGAAAATTAATAATTTTGTTAAAGAAAAATTATTATGACTACAATAAACAACAACTTTCCTGATATGAAAAACAAACTGGATATGTTAATATGCACGACAAAAAGTAAATATGAAATTCGAAATGAATAACTCATTACATAGGAAATCTTCGTAATAATGGATGACGACTTCAAATCTCAGTGTATCGTATGGTTATCTAATTGATTCAACTATAGAACAACAAGTGATCACAGTATCTTAGACTAAAATGAGAAAGTTTGACCTTGATAAGTTATGAAATAAAACTTTTTATCTTGACCTTGACCTTTCAGAAATGACCTTGAGTGACTTTTGTCCAAAGGCCCTTAACCTAAAAAACATTTTGGTGAAGTATGATCAAATTCTGATGAAAGGTGTAAGAGATATAAGGAATTCATGGTATTTTAAGTCACAATTAATAAGTGAACATGACCTTGTTTGACCTTTGTCCAAAAGCCCTTAAAGGGACCTTGCCCGAGACTGGAAAATAATAGCATGGAAAAGATAAATTATGGCAATATCTTATTTTTCCTGTATTGCATAAATTATAAACTGTGTTAATTGCAAAATTTAAAACTAAAATCCCTCAATGTTTTTGTAGAATAAACTAAATTGAGTCAAATTAAATTCGGTTGCTTTCAATTCTCCACATATGGCGAAGCTCCGCCCATAATCATACGCATATATTTACTGTAGAAAACTACAACAATGGTAAACATGGAGGAATACGACCACAGGAAAAAGAGAAGTGCAGTAGAAAAAAATATACACAGATCCCCAGGCCAAAAAAGAAAAGTGAAACAATTGTTAGAATTGGGTAGAGCTCGAGTTTCATTGTCATGTGAGTTCTGGTGACTGTCCTCATCAATATTCAAAGAGTTCACGTGCTTATGTTGCAAATTTAAAACGGGAATATATCGTTAATGATACTGACTTTGTTAACGAGCCTTTTTGACAAATCTTAGATCATATACTAACAATAGATTACCATTTAAGAAATCCATTTACATTTTTACCTCACCTGAGCCAAAGGCTCAAGTGAGCTATTGTGATCAATCACCGTCCGTCGTCCGTCGTTAACTTTTCACATTTTCGACTTCTTCTCCAGAACCACTGAACAGAATTTGATGAAACTTGATAAGCATGTAGTACTCATGGTCCCCTACAAGTGTTGTTGTTTTTCGTCCGGATTCATCAACAGGTGGCGCCACCACAGGCAAAAGTAGGTCAAAGAGGGTACCCTCCTTTGACCAACTTCTTCTTCAGACCGGGGGCATACAGAAACAAACCGAATGCATAGGAATGATCTAGAGGGATGTGTGAAGAAGTGTTATAATTTTTGGTTCCGTTCCGAAGTCAAATTTTTGACGTTTTTTTTTTACGTTTTTTTGTACTTGGTAGTTTTAATGCAGAAAAGAGGTATTTTTTTCTTTTAGTAAACATTGATGCATTAATTTGGTTTAATTTGATCATTTTGATGGAAGAAATACTACTGCGAAGAAAATTTTTCAATATTTTATGTTTTGGATTTTTTATGATTTTTTTAAGACTTTCAAGAAAAAAAGGGGGGGGGGGTTGGGATAATTGGTGTAAACATTTCACAGTTTGAACTTTTTTCTTCGGAACCACTTGCTGGAATTCAATGAAACTTGGCATGCATCAAATACTCAAGGTCCCCGACAAATGTGGTCATCTTTGTCAGGATCCATGAACAGGTGGCACCACCACAGACAAAAGTAGGTCACAGAGGGTACCCTCCTTTGACAAACTTCTTATTCAGATCGGGTGCATACAGCGACAAACCGACTGCATAGGAATGATTTAGAGGCATATGGGAAGAAGTGTTGATATTTTTGGTTCCATTCCGAAATCAAATTCATTTCTATTTTGGACTTTGTTATTTTAATACATTAAAGAGTTATTATTTTCTTTTAGTAAACATTGATGCATTCATTTGGTTTCATTTAATCATTTCTATGGTAAGGAATGCTGGTGCGAAGGAATTTTTTCAATATCTCGATTTTTGAATTTTTTATGAATTTTTTAAGACTTCAAAGAAAAAAAAAAGGGGGGGGGACAATTTTTCATATCTTCAACTTGATCTACAGAACAACTTGAAGAAATGTGATAAAACTGGGTAGGATGCAAGTACTCATAGTCCTTTTCAAAGGTTTTGTTTTTTGTGCGGATCATCCAAATTGGTTAACAGATAATGCCACCATGTCTAAAAGTAGGTCTCACAATGGTACATATACCACTTGGTAATTGAAATATGGAGAGTAGCGGTTCAAATCCAGCTGTGGTCCAAAAAAATTTTTTTTACACATCTAAATAAGTTTTTAGATGTTTCTCAACACTCAACATAAGAAATTAGGAATTTTACGTTTAAGACTTCAAAAAAAAAAAAGGGGGGGGGGTTGGCCATTTTTCACATTTTCAACTTTTTCTACAAAACTGTTTGAAGGATTTTAATAAATCTTGGTAGAAATAAGTCACTTATGATCCTCTTCAAATTCTGTTGTTTTCGTCCAGACCTCTTTACAGATGGCGCCACCATAGTCAAGAGTAGGTCAAAAAAGAGTTCCCTCGTTTAACAATATTCTTTTTCATACGGGCTGTATACAGAGACAAGCAGAATGCATAGAAATGATCGAGAGGGATGAGTGAAGATGTATTGTCATTTTGGTTCCCTTCCAAAATCAAATTTTAGAATTTTTTTCGACATTTCTTTGGACTTGGTGAATCAATGCAGAAAAAAGTGTCATATTTCCTAGTTAATTGATAATGATGATTTCTTATGGACTATTGTGATCATAATTATGGTAAGGATTGTTACTTTGAAAGAATTTTGTCAATATCTCAATTTTTGGATTTTCTATGAATTTTTGAAGACTTCCAAATGAGGGTGTATAGGAACAATTCAATCACATTTTTCACTTCTGCTGTTATACCACATGAAAGATTTTAATGAAACATGGAATACATGAAGTACTAAAAGTCCTCTATCAATTTGGTAAATTTCATCCAAATTGGTTAACAGATAATGCCACCATGTCTAAAAAGCAGTTCTCACAATAGTACATATACCACTTGGTAATTGAAATATGGAGAGTAGCGGTTCAAATCCAGCTGTGGTCAAATTTTTTTTTTCATTTCTTTACACATCTAAATAAGTTTTTAGATGTTTCTTAACACTCAACATATGAAATTAGGCAATTTTAAGTTAGATCTGGACAATATTTGAAAAAATTGTTGTTCATGACCCAGACTTGAAATCAGTCATCAGGCCCCACCTAAAGAAAATGACTAACTTGTTGCCCTGAATGACTTCTTGCAGAGACAAAGGAAATGCTTAATATCAAAATCACCTGAATGGATGTGCAAAAAAGTGTTGTTTTTTATTCTAGCCTGAAATAAAATTTGACATATTTTCAACATCTGTGTTGACTTAGTCACATTAATGCAAAAATAAATGAATTCTTCCTTCATGCATGACTGATAATCTAGGTACTCAGGTGAGCGATATAGGCCCACTTGGGCCTCTTGTTTATACTTTTCCCGACTTCAATTTGACCATGCTACTTTAAAATAGATAACATTTTGGTGAAGTATGATCAAATTCTGATGAAAGATATAGGAGATATGAGCTTGGATGGACGGATGGACTGACACATGGACTTGAAAGCAACAGGTTCTCCCAAAAAATTTTCGAGGAGCATAATTACTATGATGGTAAATGAAAGTTATGTGCAAGTTATTCATATGTTCAAAAGTCAGTATGAAAATGATGGTAACATATCTTTATAGTTATCATCTTCAAAAAAAAAAAAAAAACCAAAACAAAACAAAACAACAAACAAAAAAAAAAAAACAACAACCCAGAAATGAAAACAAATGGTAATTCTACCACATATCAAAATTAAAACATGCCCAATAAAAAGAAAACCTCAACTGATAATGTCACTTGGGAAAGACACTAGCCTTATTGTCTAAGAGTAATAACAAATTACTGACATTATCAGAATCACAATCACATACAGATAATGACTTTATTAAGAGACCTGAAGACCTGCAGCTTTATTTACAAACACAATCAAAAGAGAAACATTCGTTTGATATTTGTATATATATTGAGCAAGTCATGGCATTGTTCTCATCTTCTTTTCAATATATTTAAATTAATACAAGTGACTGAGTTCTTGTGTATTTCAAATATCATATTATGCCTGAAATATGTGAAGTGACAACACCTTGCAGTTCACTGACAATGAACTGAATGCAGAATTTGATAAATTTGAATCTACTGTATCTAACTTTCTTCATAAATGAGCTTGGCAACTCTCTCATCCTTCTATACAAATGTTAAGGTGCAAAGAAATTTTTCATCAAGAGCTTCAACATTGCAGTCGAAGTGTTTTTCAAGAATGTTGTTTTCGCAGATAACTGTGCCCTTGTCAATGCCTAAAATCTCTGACTCAGTATCTCCCTTGAATATTACTATAACTTCTATCTTCTTCATTTCTCGAGCAGATGTTTTCTGAAAATTAAACAAACTCATATTAATCTAAATGAATTAATAAATCATTGTTGTTAATTATCCAAGCATGTTTTTTCATCCTTTATCAAACATCAGGTATGCAGCTCTGTTGATTGTACATGCAATATTTTCTACTGGTTTGAGAAACTTTGAAAATTATTCATAACCAATATTCATGGAACAAACTGTAATATCCTACAAGTATGATGATAAATATTGACAGAATGTATCATACCAATAAATAATAGGAAGTAATTCAATAGCAAATACTTCCTTATATGATACCCTTTTTATCCTTGTCATTGATTCATAAGACCAAAAATGTAATATCCATTTAAAGTACTTGGGAACATGCGACTGAGAAACAAAAATTGCCCGCTTATTTTCTCTTGAGGTATCTTCCAGAAAACTGAGTAAAATGTGGACATTGACAGTTGATCTTTTAATCTTTTGGCAAAAATATTGACTGACCATTCACTTCTCCTGCAATGGTTTTCGTGTTGTAAATTAACTTCATGTTCGGTCCCATCTTATACCTTATGAATATGATCTTATTTCACCCAATCATCACCTGGGAGAAATACTCTCATACAAAGGTCATTTTTAATGGTCAAAGTCACTCAGAAGAACTTAACATCCCCCCTCCCCCCAAAAAAGAAAAAAATATTGAAAGTTTTCCTCTGAAATCATATCTCCTAATCCGTTCATCAGAATTTGATTATAATTCAAATAATTGTAACTCGGATTGAGTCGGAATAAGAGTACTTACACAAAGGTTCCTCAAGATCATTTCTTAAAGGTCAAGGTCTATGAGAAGTCAAAATGCCAGTAAAGGCTGATATGGTCTGTTGTGAACACAAAATGAAAAAATTTTCTTATATATATACCATTTAATTCAATATGTCTTGCATTTCTCTATGAAGTAATAATTCAATAAATACATACACAAAATTTAAAAAAAACCCCGAAAACTGCTGATGCATTTTTGATTTATCAAGGTTTGGCCATGAATTTAACGAAAAACCCTCAATATCACTGAAGATTTTCATTTGTAATGCTTACAAAGTCGCAAACTGATACGTCATTCATCTGTTGGTTGTTAGACCTTGGATGACGTCCTCAAAATTATCGTGATGCTTGAATATCAAACACTTAAAGTTAGGAAAGATAACCTTGTTTGTTGTGATGGAAGAGTTATCGTTAGCAGTGTATCTATGAACCTTAATGTTCGAATTGTGACGTCATAGTAAAATGACGTTAAAAGTTCTACAACAATTTGAATAGGACCCTTTTATTTTACTTGGGTATTCCCGTAAAATCGGGCAAATGGATGTACTTAGTAATCTCTAAGGGAAATACTGAAGCAGAAGGAGTGGTAAATCTTATGATAATTCAATTAAGATTTTAGGAAAATGACAAATCCCAAACCGTTCTAATAGCACTTTAACCTTAAGAAATAATGTGATGGTGTTGTTATACATAAAGAAGTATGAATGTTCAGCTACAATCAAGTTAAGACATCTATCTAATATATCTCATTCTTACCTGCACAGCTGAATACTGTGTTGTTGTGAGTGTGGCCTCACCCTGATAAGTATATTAGCCACAATATATGTTACTACTACATGTACATGTACATAGTCTCTAGGTCTGACATCTGTAATGACAGCCTCCCTCCACAGTGCAACAGTTGCAGTTGCAGTGCTGTCTCATCTTTGATATGTACAGGTTTGTTGTTTACCATGACATTGTTGGTTAACTTATCCTGAAGTAGGTTTTGATAAAAATTAATAATTTAACTAGATATACCATTATTTTATGTACAGTCAGTTCTGAGAACTCTAAATAACATATTCTTTATGCACTTTATACCAGCTTCACTGATAGTATGATCAAAGAAAATTTGCAAACTAGTTACTAATAGTACATGTACCTAGTATATGAAGTATAAGGCTCAACCTGTGAGTACACTACATAATGGAAGAAGAAGTACTATGACTAGTTAAATATGAAATTGCTCTTACACACTTTTATAGCAAGAGAAACTGAATGCAGATATCACTTGTTAATCTGGAATTCAAAAACCCAGAACTCTTCATCCTCAGTATCATACTTTGCCAACACCTGACCAACAATTGAACAAAATAAAATCATTAGGTCTATAATCAAACATGCTTGCCATTTGCTGAGGTTATGAAATCACATGATTTCTGTCAAAGTGTAATACAAGTAAGGAGTTTTTTGTCTATTCATGGTTCATAATAAGGTATTACGAATTACCCCCCCCCCCCCAAAAAAAACAAACAAACAAACTGCATTTACCAAAAAAAGACTGGAGTATTTACCGAATATGCACAAAAATAGCATTAAAATCCTTTAGTTAATTTTAGTTATCAAATTCTATATTTAGCATATACTTTCCTTCGTTGGAATCTTATTTTTACCTCGCGTAACGGTTATGTGAGGTAGATATGTTTTAAGATTTCACAGAGACCTGTGGTTTTGTCAATCACACAGGCAATTCAATTGCTTATACCAGTGGCGGATCTCGGATTTCCGAAAGGGAAGGGGGGGGGGGCATGGGTATTGGCTAAACTTCCCAGTCATTTTTGGTGCAAAATCTGGATTTTTACTAGGAAATATGTGACCAAAAGGGGGGCCCCAGACCCCCCTCTAAATCCGCCACTGTATGCACTGCACATAGCATAACATGGGAGCAAGTGGCTGAATCGCCTATGGTTAAACATAGTGAAAAATGTGTAGATATCAGTTTAAAGACTTGTTGCTCAATCCTATATATATGTGTTATGTTATACAATTCATGCGATTTTCTGAATAAATACTGTTTAAACCAATTCGTTCAAGTATTGTGCAGTTATCACCCGAGTGCACATTTTCCAATAAAATCTCGAATACGGCAACTTTCTTTCTCTCTTCATCAAAATGGTGTTTGTCCAAGAATTACGGCATAATACGTCTACTGATTTCCAGCGCGTGCTTTTTATTGTCAGATACGTAATATCTCTGTATCGAGAATAAATGAAGACGACTGACAGTATATTCAAAAGCTAAATTCATTTTGACCCCGAACTGGACGTAAATTCGGATATATCTAGAAACGATCCATCAAATGATTACGTACACTAATATCTTTGTATCGAGAACAAATGCTGGTGATTGACAATACATTCAAAATGCGTTTCTGAATTCATTGTTAATCCCGAACTGGACGTAAACTCGTATACAGTGTATATGACAAAAGAAACGTTTATGCAGAATTCACCCGCGGGGCATGGATCACTTCTTTAACAACACCTGGTAATTGACTGTTAATTATTTAATGCCGATGACGTATGGGGTGTTTATTTAGCAATCAGTTTTAATATTCGTGATATCAGAGACATATATATATATGTCTGTGGTGATATAGAACGTGTGACATAATCAGAGCTGTTAATGAAATGTATCTATACACACACGTTAAATTACAAATCAACAAGAAATTCTTTTTATTCATGCATTAAAGATCAAGATAATTCGAATTGATAATGTTTTATGTTCTTGGCCAATGCCGGTTGTTGATTAATTACCATCATCTTTATCCAACGTCACAGCGTGCGCCAGGGATTGACTTGATTTCACATGTCTTCATGTCTATAATCAGGGACGTATATATTTTTAATATCTATATATAGATATATATACGTCCCTGGTATTTCGAAATTTACCTCAGTTTAGTACAGACATATAATATATGTGTGTTATATATTTCTCTAGCACAATGTACGTGTCGCATTTCTCAGAATTCAAGTGCGGACAGGGCGAGTCTGCCATTGAAAGAATCTGTTAATCAATCGATGTCAATTGCTAACCGTAGTTTACTCTTATAATTCATAACGTTATTAAGGATTTTACTTAAGTAGAGTAGCTGAAAAATTAACATCAGTTATTTCAGTCAAAGACATAGATTACTTCAGTTTTTGAAAGTAGTCTTCGTCTCTGTTTCAACTGATTAAAATCAATCAAAAACTGAAAAGAGTGTCTTATATATTATACAACGGTATCCATGTGGAAGGTTTAACTTGTTTTGGGTTTTTATTTTTCATACATTAATTTTTGGTAAATACTAAATATTTCATTCCATATCTATTATAGCCTGAAATGATTTAATTAAACACGCGCCATCCACTGTCACCGGAACTTTCACTGAAAAAGATGAAAATAATAAATTCAAAATAACACATACATTACTTCCGCGTTAATTTCTATCTTTTTATTATTTTATTATTAGATTTTTTCTTTATAAGTCAAATCAAGGACGTTTAATTTGTTTAGATATATATGTCTCTAATGAAATAAAATGCAGTATTTTTTCTCGGACATCCCCTCAGTTTTGCCATATCAGACTAGAGTTATCGTTCTTTAAAATGGCGACCCAACCAGTCATAGATGTTAGACAATATAAATTGACTTTTCATAATTATTAGGAGTTGAATTTTTACCAAAATTTGTATAGACACATATTTTAAGTCAACCTATCGATATATATCAACAAATATACATAATATCCCCTAGGAAGACAGTGGGCTTACAGTGGACTTACGGTGGGCTTAAAATCTTCCGTGGGCTTAAAGTAGTCTGACCGGTTTAATGACTCATATTGAACAACAAAATTCATTCAGTTTTTATTCCTAGGCACTAATGGTCTTTTTAGTATATTTTTTAGTCTTTCTGATAATTACACCAGTCTTTTCGGTAAATGTGATCTTTTCGGTAAATTCCTAGCATCACATCATAATACTAGTGTTATTTTCACATGCTAAACAATTTCTTTTAAGAAAGCTTTATCATGTGTACATATAGGTATACATGTATGATCACAGCCACAGGCACTTGGATCTGAAAAATAACATTTTTACAACATATTTCTAAATTTCTGTTTTATTTTATCATACTGCAATCACTCCCCGTTTTCTCTCTAATACAGCGACTGATATAGATCTAGTGATTGCAGTAGGAAAGAAAGAAAAAAAACCCAGAAATTTAGATATATGTGGTAAATTTCTTTCTCAGATCAACAGAATCACGTGCCCCAATGCCTCTGTGTATATGATGTGTATCACGTGTAAACGTAATTCATTAGTACTGTAATTGTACCAGAGTTTGCAACAGTATTTAAACTTTATTATTACCTGTCAGATAGAATAGTTGCCATGTGAGTCGATCATGCGATGACATACAATCGTTGTTGTCACTATCTCTACAGTAGTCCTTGCCTGGCCGATCTACCAAACACACGTGCGTACCGATGTACTGGTAACTAGCAACAGATGGTGCGGCACTGCCTGTATATATTTTCACCATAATAATGACAGTCACTGAATTCTATATACCTTACTTTCTTTAAGCATAATTTCGATGTATAACCATGCTTTTTGCTTGATTTACCGTTTCCTACAAGTACCTGTTATATCCATCTTTTCAAACATCTCTTACACCAAGAAAATCCATTGCGCATGTTCAATAACACGGGGTCGATTTCAACTACCTTAAAGTATTGGGTCATCTCAAAAGTTTTTTTTCAAATAATTTAGATGTAATCGAAAATTATAATTTTATCCTGTTTAAATGAGTTAGAGGCTTCAAAATTTATATTATATTAATTCTAAATAATGCGTGCATAGTTTCGTTGCTAACGCACATGACAACAGGGAGGTCGTGACGTACATGACGTTACGTTGTTTTCGCGGAAAAAAATAGACGTCATTTTCATGGATCGCCTTAAATGTGCTGCGATCTTGCATAAGACACTACATCTAAGGACTTACATAAAAGTATATATAATATTTGTTAAGTATCGGGATCCATAATACATATAGAATTATTTATACAAAGGTTTGTCTCTCACTACATTGTGAAAATATTGCCTCTGTAATAGAAGACAGAATTCTATTATCAACAAATTCAAATGCGAATTACTATATGAAAATCAGTATTATATGTTACTAGCGGTTATGGTGTTTCAATACCTTGTTAATCTTGCAGATATTTTTATAATGTTTAGCATTTATATACATACTTATAAATTATATCTGGTATTGACATATTTTCTGGACAAACATCAAAACATTTCAATGAAGTGCAAACTGTAGGATGGTATTTGATATAACTGCAATACAAAGTCATTCAGCCTTTGGATAGTCATCTGACGTAAAATAAGTATAACATAAGCCAGTTCTATTGTAAACGTCGTAAAGTTATAGGTTGGTTGGTTGATTGGTGTTTTACGTCGCTTTCAACAATATTTCAGTTATATCGCGACATGGAAGCAGGAGGTTACCAACCTCTTAAACATAGTGGCGCAACCCGGTAATCGAACCCGGATCGTCGGCGCCGCAAGCCAAGCGCTTAACCACTACACCACGCCTGCCCCTCGTAAAGTTATAGGAAATAAAGACGTAATGATATTGTATGAAGATACATTCTATTATTAACAATTTATAGTAAGAATGGGATTCCATTCTTTTCTTAAGAAATAGTCCCTTGTGAAAAATTCAGCCATGCTTTTTTGATATGTCTAAAATTTCATTTTTATTTTACCTGATTATGTATTCATTTATTGATTAAAAGAAAGTTACCAAGATATTGTTCATTCTTCTAACGCTGAAAATTGCATTTTAGACACAAATTAACTAGTATAGTAAAATTCTTACTTCTTGAGATTTTTCAACACTTTTCATGAATTTTATGATTTCCTTAAACGTAAAGCAAATGGAGTAATTTTGTATTTTAGATTCTGTGATTTCTAAGGAACATTGTTATTTTTATAAGGAAATACCTGTGTCTGGCTTTTTTGTTTTAATTTGACATTTGTGTGACCTTAATTGTTTAAGAAAGTGTTCGTCGAACTTTAACAGTATGTGCAAACGTGCAGTCTTATCCATCAAATCTCATGGACGAATGGCTAATGATAATATTGATAATAATAATATTATTATTATTATAAAATATACTGAAAATAATTTTCTAAAATCACAAAAGATGCACTAGTATTTCAACGCGTTATCAATATATCAAATGAGAAATGTTAATCAGATGTTACTAAACATCATGCCATTCTGTACAGGAACGTATGAAAAATATCCATGGAAACAACATAATAATGCACTGTACATTCTTCAACAAAATGTAGTGTATCCATTCCATGAACCAGAAGGAAAACAAAGGAAAAAGGAATAAAGATGTACCTTAGCTCAATGTTCCTTGTAAGAGCGGAGACAGACACAAGGCTAGATTAAATGAATGATAGTGCTGTATCTGCACAGATGTGACAGTCACATAGAGTATACTGACAGTACCGATATGAAGTGAGAGCAGAATACCGGATCACGATCACATGAATCTCTAATAAAGATATTTCCTGATTCATTCTATTTAAGAGTTATGCAGTTTGTTTAAATCTTTATTTGCTACTTGGCATATAGAAGAAATGTTGATCATGAAATATAGGTTCATTTTCCTGACTTGTTATCTATCGTACGGTAAGTTGACTGAAAATACACGTACTTTTTGAAGTAATTTTTAAGTTCATTTTTAATGTGGCCTTTCTTATAGTAACAAGTTATAACGTTATATCTGTGTATTTGTTTCAGTTTTGGTTGACGTTGATCTGTTAGATTCCCAAAGGTGCAGTACATGTGCATATATCCCATCATTTTTGTATGGAACAGCGACATTCGACTGTAGCAATTGTCAACTTCAATACGTTCCTAAATTTCCACTGACTGCAGCGGACATTGATCTATCCTCAAACCAAATAGTATATATTGACAATAATGATTTTGCGTCATATAAAGCCTTGCGAAAATTGAATCTCGCATCGAATAACGTAACACATATAGAAAAGGAATGGTTTCAATATGCAACGGAGCTAGCAGAATTGGATATATCAAATAATCTTGTATCTAACCAAACACTGAACAATTTAACATTCTATCCGATGAAAAGTCTTTATATTCTAAACATTAATGGTAACAGATACAAAAAATATCCCAAAACAAATCCTTCGTTTCTGCATAATTTGCAGACCTTATCTATTGATGTATTCGAAGGCTTTAAATTTGGAGATTGGTTTATGAGTAAAACTCACTTGAGATTTTTAACATTGAGAAATCGGGCACTTGATCTTGGTGTAAGGAATGATTCATTTGAAGGATTAAGGAATTCTCCCATAGAGAATATGACGTTTGATTTCAGATATGTTTTCCAGGAAATGCATGCACTAAATGTATTAAGTCCTTTCCGGAATTTAAAGGGAATGACAATAGATATAGGAATAATGAGCGACATACGAAATGTATTAGAAATTCTTTACGGCCTCCGTAATCGAAGTATGGAATACTTGTTTATGTCGCATAACACCTTCAGATATAGAAACATTATAGCTCTGACCAAAAGGGATGTAGAATATCTTTTAACCATCTGTGTCAAACATGTTGATTTATCTTACAATAACCTGAATGTTTTCCCCTTTGAGTCAACTATAAATACACCATTTGCAGATTGTTTAGAAATATTAAATATATCTGGAAATATTTTGGTATGGCCATTTATTAGAATGTTAAGTATAATGCATTATCCACAACTTCGATCGTTGGACATGTCAACATTATATTATACTCAAAAGCAAAATGAGACTTTGAATAGAAACTTGTCAATATCCGGTTCAAGTTCCATTTCTTTTTTTCAAAGAAATAACAACCAGCAAAACCACAATTTTTCGATTTCGTATATCAAATTTTTAATATCTCAAAAACTTATAAATGTAACGGTAGGGATGCCTCAAAATATGGAATATTTTTATTTGTCAGGGACGAATCTCAATATAAATATATTGACTCAAACTGCAAAAATTGAAAGTTTCACATTGATCTATCCAAAATTAAAAGTTGTAAATATCATGAACACTCAATTTCCTCTCTGTTGTATTCAAAATGCTCCAAAATTTATATTTATAACCGACTTACGAAAACTATATGCTGCTGGCACTGACTGCAGAAAATTGAATCCATATTTTTTAAGATCTGCACCTTATTTACAAGAATTGTATTTATCGAACACCAAAATTGGCATAGGTTTGAAAAGTATCCAAATCCAAAATGCTGAACAGATGTTTTGGGGTCTTAGACATTTGGAAATATTAGACTTATCCGGTAATGGTCTGAAAACACTTCCTTTGAGATTTTTTCAGGATCAAACATTATCCATGCAAAAATTGATTTTAAGGGAGAACAATATGTCACATGTACCTATTGCTATAAAAGAATTGAAACAATTGCTACATGTCGATTTTAGCAACAATCTTTTTGTCTTTTTCAATGACATTGAAAGAGAAATAATTGAGAACTTGAATAAAACTCAGTTTAACTTCAATGGAAATAGATTCGACTGCACATGTACCTTCGTGCAGAGCCTTGTCTGGATGTCTGAACATACATACAAGTTTACGGGAACAAATCTTATATATTGTGTAGATGGACGAAACATTTCAGAACTTCTAGTCAATATTCGATCATTTAGATTGGTGTGTCTGACTGGATTTTGGTTGAATTTCGCTATTATCATTATATTATTGACAATAATTAGCCTGATATTGGCAGCAGCAGGATACAAAAATAAAACTCTTGTAATTTACTTCTATCTGAGGGCAAGGCGATTTCTTTCCAGACAGTCTAAAGTAAAAGAAGAAGAGAGTTACGAGTATGATGTATTTATTTCATATTCACATCAAGACACGGAATGGGTTACTACAATATTGTATAGATACATTGTTGAACATTTAAATCTCAGAGTATGTCTTCATCATAAAGACTTCAAAGTTGGTGAAAGTATAGGTGATGAAATTTTTAGATGTATCAATGTAAGCAAACGATCAGCATTTGTTGTAACTACTCATTTTCTAACTAGTGAGTGGAGCAAATTCGAAATGGAAATCGCTCGGAGACATGTATCTCAGAAGGATAATAGAAACATTCTCATCATAATGAAAGATCCCATTCCTGTCGATCAGATGCCAAACGCTCTTAAGAAAATATGGTGGCGCGTTGTATGTTTAGAACATCCACAATCAAACAATTCAATGGATATTGATATCTTCTGGGAGAAGCTTCATGATGCACTGCAAGGATGAAACCGAAATGGTAGTGAATTACATGTATTTAACTACATAACTGCTGACATGCTGCCTTATTATTACTAAATAAACAATGTACTTTTAAAATATTTAATTTGTCTCTCCTTGTCTCTACTTGTGATGCACATTTGTCCTGAATGGCTAAACGATCTCTGTATACTTCGTATGGGAATTGTAATTTGTGTGTATATAAGTCATATAACTTCTTTTTTTACTTAAAGAAGTATACTATATAATATGCATCCATATATTTTCATATAGTATCCTATACTATACAGTTTACAACATATACGATACTGTACTATACCATATTAAAGTATACTAAGATGACCAATTTAAAGGGTGAATAAACCTGTATTACGGAAAGACCCAATACTACAATTTGTACTTGAGTTGAAATGTGTTTTTCAGATGCCTTCTCCTTTATAGTTTTTAGCAAATATTTCAATACCAGACATATTTTATAAATATGTATATATGTTAAACACTCATGATTAACAAGTTATTAAAAAAGCATAACTGCTATGTATCCTTGGTGACACATAATTATAATATCTATTTAGAAATTCGAATACGAAGGTTTACACGAGACATGAACTCTAGCTTATCCAATGACAAATTTAATATTATTTCAACCTGGCTTTACATAATGAAGTTAGACAAACGACTGATGTTCATGGTTATACACATAAAGCACATTTACATGTATGTATATAAATAACCATAATTGCATTTCAATATATTAAAAGAAATATGTGAACCGCACAACACAACTATCCATGTAGAATGCTTTCATGTGTCACGACAACAAACTGGATATGAATGTATATCATTGTGTATTGTTATAAATTTTTGCTATAATACTGTACGTGTATTTATTTAAGCGGGATTCATATTTCAGCGCAATTAGCGCTGTCCAAAGTACACTAATTCATGACTACGCTAATACATAGTACATGAGATGATATAATTAAATGGGCACTTCACGTTCAACTCTAGATATGTCTATCAAATAAGTAACAGGAACAATTCATCATTTATTTTGATAACGCATAAAGAGGACACAAGTAACGATCGATTAAAGATGTTTGCATTACCGGACACTGTCGATATGATTATCACAAAACCAACGCAAGAATTATAAAAACGTGGTTTGAAGTTTAGGAATTAATCCCCCGCTATGCATATCGCTTCTACAATACCGTCTATTACGTAATTATAGTCAAAGAGCAGCCAGCGATACAAGTGATTTATCTCATATCAACTTATGAAAACAATGGCTTCGTCCGTAAAACGTAAGAATGGCATTTTGTTTTCTATATGTCTTTCTTTAAAAAAATTATTACTTATCATTATAACTAGATGTTGTGCTTTCAATGATATGGTAGGTTATTGGATAAACAGGAATGAAATGAGGTTGTATTTGATTCACTGTATATACTGTGAGTAAGGTAATTTACCCGACACTTGTCATCCAAGCCAATCAACGGTTTAACAACTCCAGGTACATGTACTCGTTAATTATGTCCAATGGTAAACGTTTCATACCAGCCGATTCGATAGTCGCACGTGTGACATATATTTCAATTCCTCGTAAGTAAGATACTTAAACGCACTATTTTTTTTTACCCAAAAACTGTTTTGAATGCTCTGATTTAATGGATAAATTGCGCTAATGGAACATGACAAATGCGCTAATTCATGACTACGCTAAAATACTGCCGACCCCTCTTTCGAGCATTTTGCGCTAAAATTTGATTGCGCTAATATATGTACACGTACAGTAATTGTGTGAAATAAAATATATGTATGTATTATCGTATTGGATGTCATCATTCGTTGTTTTGTGATAAAAGGTGAAATCCTTCAAAGATGTGTAACCCTCATGAAAAACAAAATGCTGGCTTTGTTCGTGTAATGATCACCTAATCTGTATTAAAAAGGATGGAAGAAGTCAACTTGTAATAAATTCGCTAGTTTTTAACTTTTGGCATTTCATATCAAATGGACCATTGTACTAGGCTATCAGGAAATGCATAAGAACACGAATATTTGTGTAAAAGTAAAATAAGCCGGTATGCTTAGTGATGAATGTAATGAGAATTGGTGTAATATAGAGGTGGAAAAATTATTATATATTTACTGATACGATCAGAGGAAAATCATATGATCTACAGCAGAAAAAAAAAAGGAGAAAAAGGAGAAAAAAGGAGAATTTTCATAATGAAATTGATAGTATCTTAGGATTTATTAATGAAAGGAACTTGGAACGAATACTTTTAATATACTGAACGTTCATTAAATATCTGGTTGGAATCTCTTTTGAAGGACATTTATTTGACGAAAAAACTTTCCCTTCTCATACAAAACTATATCATTACACCTGCGGTGACAGATTCAAGTAATTAATCGCCTACAAATAAGAAGTATTATTTTCGAGAGCCTAGTGAATAGATAAAAATTCAATTCGGCTGCAGGAAATCCTACTTAAGATACTACAAATATTTGTATTTCATAAGTGATCGACCGCTATAAGAGAACGTATTACACTTAGAATTGACACAAATAGATAATTAGAATCAGACTTTACGTATGTTTTGTGTTATCACAAAATGCACATAAATTCCGGAGGTAAACAACGCTTTATTGTTGGTTTATGTTCCACTAAAATACGTATCTATTTTACACTCTGCAATAATTATCTTTATTATTGATATTAATTTCATCATCTTCGTAGTCGTCGCCTTCATCCTCATCATTATAGTGCCGCTGTACTTTGATGATCTAGGAGTTCGTCTCGAGACCCAAAGGTCGTTGATCGATACCCGCTATAAAACACTGGATTCCTATCTTTCGGAGGAAAGGCGATGTTACGTGTCACTTATCCATACCGCAATAAAGATGTCTGACTGCCTCAGAAGGGTCTGTTGTAAAGGTATCATCATAATCTTTATCATCAACATGATCATTATCACTTTTTTGACTGCAATTTTCTCAGAAATGGCTTCACTGGTAATCTTTTTCTCTGTTCTTACTTTTAAAGCCAAACATGATAGACTTATAAGAAGATATATAAACATGGTGTTTCCGCAACAGACAGCGGTGGAAACTTGTAGTAACTTGATGTGTCTGCAACGGAAACCGTGCGGAAACCTGCAGTAACTTGGTCATTTCCAGCAAGTTCCACCGTCTGAAACTTGCGGAAACCGGGACATTTAAGGAAGTGTTCATGAAAGAAAAAAGAGGAGTTATTGGCTCAGTTATGTGGCAGAAGTCACCATGGAGTTATACAATGAATGAAACCTGCTGAACACATCCTCAATATAAATTAGAAAATTAAAAGTTTTTCCTACTAACCTGGAGACCTCAGAAAGTTATCCCTACGGAAACTGGCGGAAACCTTCTGAAACTAGGACATTTTGTAATAAATGAAATATTTAACTTTATGGTAAAGATGCCAAGAGATGTTGCTTCTCCAGAAGTAGATATCAACCTCTTGCAATTCAATAACAAGAGGCCCAAGTGGGCCTATATCGCTCACCTGAGTACCTAGATTATCAGTCATGCATGAAGGAAGAATTCATTTATTTTTGCATTAATGTGACTAAGTCAACAAAGATGTTGAAAATATGTCAAATTTTATATCAGGCTAGAATAAAAAACAACACTTTTTTGCACATCCATTCAGGTGATTTTGATATTAAGCATTTCCTTTGTCTCTGCAAGAAGTCATTCAGGGCAACAAGTTAGTCATTTTCTTTAGGTGGGGCCTTTTGTTGACTGATTTCAAGTCTGGGTCATGAACAACAATTGTTTCAAATATTGTCCAGATCTAACTTAAAATTGCCTAATTTCATATGATGAGTGTTGAGAAACATCTAAAAACTTATTTAGATGTGTAAAGAAATGAAAAAAAAAATTTTGACCACAGCTGGATTTGAACCGCTACTCTCCATATTTCAATTACCAAGTGGTATATGTACTATTGTGAGAACTGCTTTTTAGACATGGTTGCATTATCTGTTAACTAATTTGGATGAAATTTACCAAATTGATAGAGGACTTTTAGTACTTCATGTATTCCATGTTTCATTAAAATATTTCATGTGGTATAACAGCAGAAGTGAAAAATGTGATTGAATTGTTCCTATACACCCTCATTTGGAAGTCTTAAAAAATTCATAGAAAATCCAAAAATTGAGAAATTGACAAAATTCTTTCAAAGTAACAATCCTTACCATAATTATGATCACAATAGTCCATAAGAAATCATCATTATCAATTAACTAGGAAATATGACACTTTTTTCTGCATTGAATCACCAAGTCCAAAGAAATGTCGAAAAAAATTCTAAAATTTGATTTTGGAAGGGAACCAAAATGACAATACATCTTCACTCATCCCTCTAGATCATTTCTATGCATTCTGTTTGTCTCTGTATACAGCCCGTATGAAAAAGAATATTGTTAAACGAGGGAACTCTTTTGTGACCTACTCTTGACTATGGTGGCGCCACCTGTAAAGAGGTCTGGACGAAAACAACAGAATTTGAAGAGGATCATAAGTGATTTATTTCTACCAAGATTTATTAAAATCCTTCAAACAGTTTTGTAGAAAAAGTTGAAAATGTGAAAAATGGCCAACCCCCCCCCCTTTTTTTTTTGAAGTCTTAAACGTAAAATTCCTAATTTCATATGTTGAGTGTTGAGAAACATCTAAAAACTTATTTAGATGTATAAAAAAAAAAATTTTTTTGACCACAGCTGGATTTGAACCGCTACTCTCCATATTTCAATTACCAAGTGGTATATGTACCATTGTGAGACCTACTTTTAGACATGGTGGCATTATCTGTTAACCAATTTGGATGATCCGCACAAAAGACAAAACCTTTGAAAAGGACTATGAGTACTTGCATCCTACCCAGTTTTATCACAATCCTTCAATTTGTTCTGTAGATCAAGTTGAAGATATGAAAAATTGTCCCCCCCCCCCCTTTTCTTGGAAGTCTTAAAAAATTCATAAAAAATTCAAAAATCGAGATATTGAAAAAATTCCTTCGCACCAGCATTCCTTACCATAGAAATGATTAAATGAAACCAAATGAATGCATCAATGTTTACTAAAAGAAAATAATAACTCTTTAATGCATTAAAATAACAAAGTCCAAAATAAAAATGAAAAAACATCAAAAATTTGATTTCGGAATGGAACCAAATATATCAACACTTCTTCCCATATGCCTCTAAATTATTCCTATGCAGTCGGTTTGTCGCTGTATGCACCCGATCTGAATAAGAAGTTTGTCAAAGGAGGGTACCCTCTGTGACCTACTTTAGTCTGTGGTGGTGCCACCTGTTCATGGATCCTGACAAAGATGACCACATTTGTCGGGGACCTTGAGTATTTGATGCATGCCAAGTTTCATTGAATTCCAGCAAGTGGTTCCGAAGAAAAAGTTCAAACTGTGAAATGTTTACACCAATTATCCCCCCCCCCTTTTTCTTGAAAGTCTTAAAAAATTCATAAAAAATCCAAAACATAAAATATTGAAAAATTTTCTTCGCAGTAGTATTTCTTACCATCAAAATGATCAATTAAACCAAATTAATGCATCAATGTTTACTAAAAGAAAAAAATACCTCTTTTCTGCATTAAAACTACCAAGTACAAAAAAAAAACATCAAAAAAACTTCAAAAATTTGATTTCGGAACAGAACCAAAAATAACAACACTTCTTCACACATCCCTCTAGATCATTCCTATGCATTCAGTTTGTCTCTGTATGCCCCCGGTCTGAAAAAGAAGTTTGTCAAAGGAGGGTACCCTCTTTGACCTACTTTTGCCTGTGGTGGCGCCACCTGTTGATGAATCCGGACGAAAAACAACAACACTTGTAGGGGACCATGAGTACTACATGCTTATCAAGTTTCATCAAATTCTGTTCAGTGGTTCTGGAGAAGAAGTCGAAAATGTGAAAAATTAACGACGGAAGACGGACGACAGACGACGGACGACGGACGACGGACGGTGATTGATCACAATAGCTCACTTGAGCCTTTGGCTCAGGTGAGCTAAAAACTGACAGTTAGTTTTGTATCTTGCAATCTAATAAATTTATTGTATAGGCCATAACATTTTCAGAGACAAAAATAAAAAATACACGAACAAAAGAAATACAATAATAATTCACAATTGTTTAATAGCGTGCAGTATATGTTCAAACATGCACATACAACATTCACAAAGTAATTGACACACAAAACTTTTTAAATTCCTGTGTTTTGAAAATGTATACAGTGTTTCATATCGCCATTTCAAAATTGAACGAAACCAGAGCAAATGAATGGAAATAATGTTCTGTCCTTGTAATCAAACTACCTGAATTTTCACAAATATGTGTTCCTCCAGGAATCTGAAACTTGTATACGTTTAGAATTGTATTCTTCAATGTCCTCTCATTGATATTTTGTCACTGATATTCTGTCATTTTAATCCTGCTTCTGAAACAAGAAGCTACACATACATAAGAGACTAAATAAGAAATTTGACATGGAACTACATGTCCATATAATTAGGTGCTTTACAAGAACAATTCTGAATAAGCTTCCTTAAACAATATACCAAATGTTACCATTTTTTTTAAATTCTATGAATGCACATATTATGCATAGATCTACCTAAAATGTCAACAAACCTTGATAGATTCCAGTTGCAAAATATAACAGAACTTGCAATAGTGCATAACAAGGACAAATACAAATACTAAATTAAGAAGACAACTGACAGTCAGTAGGGCCCCAATGGATGCCTGTCGCCATGACTTTGACCTTAATTTTGTATCAATAGAAAGGTCTTGTCACAAGGAAAGCAGATGCTAAATACTAAAACCCTACTTCTAATAATTCAATAGTTACGGTCAGTGTTAAATGTTTTCAAATGCAGGTCAAAGGTCAATGTCAAGGCAACATCATCAACGATTTTAGTACCAAAGGAAAGGTCTTGCCATTAGGAACGTACATGCAAAATATGAAAGCCCTACTTCTTACGTTTCCACAGTTACGGTCAATGTTAAAGTTTTTCAAATGTAGGTCAAAAGTCGATGTCAAGGCCACATCATCAAAAAATTTTGTACTGATGGAAAGTCCTTGTTATAAGAAACGTACTTGCAAATTATGAAAGCTCTATCTGTGACAGTGTATTAGATGAGGCCAATGTTAAAGTTTAGTGGACAGACGGACAGGTTGATTACTATAGGGCACTCACTTATGAAGCGGGGCCTTAATAAACAAAATATGAGAGAAAGTGAATGATTAATTGATAGAAGAAGGGGCACGGGATTTTATTGGTTCAGATCTGTGTTTGGTTTATTTATACAACGACTTATAAACGACTTGTATATAAGTCTTTGATTTATATTAAAGAAAACCCTGCTCGTTACAACGAAATTATCTTTAACCACATCAAAATCCATATATGTTTTAAATTCAGTGTCAGTCAGTGGATCATTTCAAATGTTTTTGCAGAGACATAGACTACTTGAAAGTAGTCTGTCTCTGTTTTTGTGAACTCAGAAAGATATCTTTAAGGGAGGGGGAGATCATGGATGTTATAATAAGCTAAGAAATGCCAGATTGTCATGTACCGTACCCGACAATGATTCCCCGGGATTAACCCGGACTCTTTAGCCGGAGAGGGACCGGCCACTCCCGAACTCCTGGCGCAATACTAGCTTGGATGGAAGTCTACATTCTTGTCACACATGCCTCTGGGTCTGCCACAGGCACGCTTTACACAGTTTTGATATTTATCTTCCCTCTTCCTGGACTATCTGGATATGACTTTGGCAAGGACTTAGAAACAAAGTTTTGTTTCAAAATCGGCCGGCGCAGGACTTTATTAATTAATAGCATATGGAAGAAAACCCCACACAAACATTTCCCCCGTTTCCCCATTCCCGGCTAAAAAGTACCGGAAAACTTCGCGTGACCCTGTATATACCATTCTACTGGGCAGTTACTCAATAGTAATCTGCCCTTTACCGATAGGTGTCCCGATCGTATCCGTCATTATGATACTGAAAAAATGTTATAGAGATAGTAAAAATGACCTATGGGCGTAGTGGTTAAAACAATATTTGTATTTATTAACCACTGCAAAAAAACCCCCAAGTTTCCGCAACTCCGGAAACCTTGCGGAAACTGGGACATCAAGTTTCCGGAAGGTTTCCGCAATGGAAACTTGCGGAAACTTGCATGTGAAGTTTCCGCAGGTTTCAGTTTTGCAGAAACTTGGTGGAAACTTTTGGCCTAAAGTTTCCGCAGGTTTCCGCAAGGCGAAAACTTAATGGAAACTTATATTCAAAACTTAACAACCTGATTTCTACAGAAAATTTATATCAAGATTCAACTTTTTTTTTTAATCAGTTCAATAATATGTGTATGGTCTTCTTAAAAATGCTAAGTGTACACTTAGACATCAAGTTTCCGGAAGGCCTCTGCAACGGAAACCTGCGGAAACTTGCATAATTGAAACTTCTCACAAACACAGTTCTACAGGTTTCTGCAAGGCGAAAACTTAATGGAAACTATAATATTCAAAACTTAACAACCTGAGTTCTACAGGAACTTTATGTCAATTAAGATTTAACTTTTATTTTTTAATCATTTCAATAATATGTGTATGTTCTTTTTACAAATGCTGAGAGAAGTGAAATGTCATAAAGCTTAATAATAAAGTTAAGCAGACTACAGATGACTGTCAATTTTTATTAAATATATAGACATAAAGCTGATAGAAATTATACCTTTTAAAAATTCTTTCTAAACCCAAAAGTCTACTATATGCATTGTGATTTTGTTTTGTTCAAGTTAAATGAGATATATGATAATCTAGTTTTACTAGAGGTAAACTGGTTCATAGCGGTATATATAATCCTATGATATTTTGATAAAATCATTTCTCAATATAATCTGAAAAATTGTTATCCTCATTTTCATGTAAAAGCTCTTTTCTGTATATTACTTAAACACTTAAATATCACATTCAGAATGTACTCCACTGTCTAAGTAAATAAATTAAGCAATTTCTCATTTAAAAGAAAATGGCAATTAACTGAAATGTATTGGATAAGTAATCATAATTAAAAAAAAAGGCAAATCAATATATTGCTAGGAGCTAGAAATGTATAATTATACTTCACAAGTTCTTATTTAAATATCTTGACATTTCCTATAATTAGACTTTACATGGAATACAGTATATCTATTTCAAACTATATCTTTGTTTCAAATTCAAATATATTTATGTATCTTACTCTTAGATTTGGTACATGATGATACTAAATCAATCAAGTTAGATGAGCAACCTAATAGTAATATTGATAAAGATATCCAAGAACTTACACTAAACATAATATTGATTACAAAGTCAAAGGCAGAGACATATATACTTTATATGTCTCTGGTCAAAGGCCATTTTTGTAACTAGGTTTAGTATCAAAGCCATTAATTTATAGAGGCCTAATTGATACATGTACTGTACTGTAGTGGTGCCAACAGACTACAGACAGAGAAAATTCAAACTGAACTTCAAAAGTATGAACAAACAAAATTTACCCATACACATTTTCTACAAAAGTCAGAATAATGTGCATACTATTGTTTCACTAATGTTTAATACTGTTTAATAAAAATGTACTCCTAGTTTCAACAGGCATCTCAATGTTTACACGTTCATCTCGACTGATTTTTATTTCGATCCAAGTCAAGTCACGGCAATACCTGGTAGAAAGTACTTACTGTATATTAAAAAGCACATGGCTCTCGGTTCGTTGCCCCCCCCCCCACCCCCCTTTCAATTATACCAATAAATATTGGTATAATTGTGGGGGGGGGGGGGGCAACGATCCGAAAGCCCTGTGATTAAAAGTATAACTATATATATATATATATAAATATATATATATATAATATATAAATATATATAATATATATATATATATATATATATATATATATAAATAAACCCAAGAATATATATTATACATACATGTATATAGATATGAACAAGGGATTAGGGCGATAGGAAAGCGAGGCGGGAGCATTTTTCCCTACATGCTCATTGATGGATGTATCGAACATCTACTGAAATAAATTATATACAAAATTCTCTGCACAATTTGAAAATAAAGATAAAATCTTCTATTGTAATGTTATTTATTACTGAATATCAAGGACTTATAAACAAGTTGTTTATAAGTCCTTGTTAATATCAACTTCTAAAATTCTGTAACAGCATAATAACTGTACGGAGGCAGTGGCATTTACTGCTCAGAGAGAGAGAGAGAGAGAGAGAGAGAGAGAGAAAGCCTCGGAGAGAGAGATTTAGTTAATCCCATGTGAGAAAAGGCAAAAAAAAATCAATCTCAGTTACTACTGAGACTAAACCTACCAAGATACAGTGAAAAATAGAGTACAGTTATGTAAAAGTATGAAGAACTTCAAGGAAAGCCTCGATTACCTGACAAAGGGGGGGGGGGGGGGGGGGTTGCACAATTGTATTGAACAATGGAGCGTGTTTTGCTAAATCAATTCCTTGGTAAAAATTTTGATCAATTAAGTTTTAAACATTGATGTGTGTGGAATTTGTAAAAATGTATCAGAAAAAAGAATTAATTTCTTTTCCTGCATATTTAACAATTTGCAATTTGAGTAACTTCCTTAAGCTCCATCCTTGCGCCCATCTTTTCACACCTTTCTATCCGGTCTATTGTTCTCCAATAAACTTTACCGTTACCAGGTATATGTTATATGCATTGTGACATTACACAGTATATTCATATTATATACGTACATTTATACCATGCTGCTGAATATTGAATGACTAGGTTAACAGATCATTTCAAATATATGTAAAATTCGAAGCAAAGTCCCCGCGTATAGGCCTACAGGGGCACACGAAGTTGTTCAGTACTTTTTAGTCGAGAATGGGGAAACGGGGAAAATGTTTGTGTGGGGTTTTTTTCATATGCTATTAATTAATAAAGTCCTGTGCCGGCATAAGAATAGCCAAGGACTTATATATCTACACATATAAGTCCTTGGAATAGCATGTGAGATTTTGAAACCAAAACTTTGTTTCTAAATCCTTGCCAGAGTCGTATCAAGATAATCCGTGAACTTGAAGAGGGAAAATAAATATCAAAACTGTGTAAAGTGTGCCAATGGCGGACCCAGAGGCATGTGTGACAAGGATGTAGACTTGGCGCCTGTAGACTTCCATCCAAGCCTGGAGTGCGGGAGTGGCCGGTCCCGCTCGAGCCGGCATAGGGGTCCGGGCCGGTTACCCCGGGGAATCATTGGCACGTACGGTACGCGTGACAATTTGGCATTTCTTAGATTATTATAATCTCCATGATCTGCCCTCTCTTAAAGAAAACTTTCTGAGTTCACAAAAAGATGTCTCTGTAAAAACATTTGAAATGATCGATGGAAAGCCAATGAACTGACACTGTATGGAGTTTGATGTGGCAGGGACGTGCGTTATATACGTCCCTGGATGTGGTTAAAGATAATTTTTTGTTGTAATGGGCCTGATTTTATTTAATATAAATAAAAGACTTATAAGCAAGTTGTTTATAAGTCGTTGTATAAATCAAACCAAACACGGATCTGAACCAATAACCCCCCCCCCCCCCCTTTTCTTTTTTTATTAATCAGAGGAAATGCAGACGAAAAAAATTATATAATTGTATTTTATTCTGCATTGATTCCCGCGACTATTCTGAGAAAACTCACAAAGATCGTTATTATAGTAATCTTAAAATTAGAATATAAATTTATGGATTTTTAAAAAAATATTTAAATTGACCAATCAGAATGCTCAAAACATATAGCTCTCCCGCGGATCCAAATCAAAACAAACATGACAGAAGCTCTCGAGAAGAAGGGTTTTTTCCCAATCATCTAGAAGTCCTTTACAGAAGATCTGTATTTAAAGTTAAATACGCAAGGTATGTATATCCAAATTCATAATCTATTCATCAACTAGTTTACAGTCCATTGCTTTTTAATTCATGTTCGAGTGATCCCGATCTGACGCGTACATGCATATATGATGATGGATTGATGATGCAGTAGCCAGTACAGTAAGTGTACATACAGCTACAGCGTGATTTCATTGATAAAGACATGAAATGTTGCATGTATGTACGAAACAGTTGATGTTTAACTTGAAATGTTATATCTTACCCTATAGGATTTATCAATTAAAAAATAAAGTAGATCTATAAGGAAAAAGGGGGTGGGGTGGGTGTTAAATTAAGGTTAATTACTTCATTCATCACTTCATGTGCTGAAATTCTATCCATCGACATGTAGATGTATATACTGTGTGCATAAACGTAATGTAGTATTTTTGATATAAAAATGTTGATATATGTAATGATGTACTCTTCTAATGGCAAATGTAAGGGGTGCCCCTTCTTTTTTCAGGCAGTGACCCTAAAAAGCAACATTTGCCTTTCACTGTCAAGGGACCTCTTGAAGTTGAATCAATAAATGGATATTGTATTGATCATTACTATCATTGATTTTTTGAAAAGGAGTATCAGTATTTTTTGATATTCATGTTAAATGCTACATGTATATATATAAAATCAACATTAAATGAAAGTATTGAATTAAATGGATTAATATTCAGATCAAGAATTAGCTTTCCCCCCAAAAAACTCTTTATAAAGCTGCTATTTTTATCCTTAGAGACCAAGCGTGCTTGATAGCTAGCCCCTATCACCATTATTATATTAAATATATACTAAAAATAGGGGCTACTGATTATGCTTGGAAGTCTACTAATAAACGTACTATAATTCTTTTAGCACAATTCATAATTAAGCCTTAGTGTGAGTATATAGTAATTATGATTTATAAAATTTTATTGCTGTCAGAATGAATTGTTGCTCAATTGCAGATGCAGAAAAAATCTCAGAAAATCACAATATATAAGATGATCTTGTAAAGAAGAAATAGAGGAAGAAATCAAATTCATCATGTGAAATGCAGAGATGCAAAGAAAAGTAAGATGGGAGGTTAGAGACTTTTACATTGTTTCAAGTACTATTATCTAATTTTAAGTAGTGATTGAGGGTTTTATTATCATACTTCTCTATCCCACTGTTAACATTAGCACATTGGGGCCTTTTTGGGTGATTGGTCTAAAATAAAGCTATATGTATGTGATGGAAATACATGTAATTCACGTAGCCTCCCATTCACTTACGTTACAGGTCGTAGATGCAAGCTTGACCTTGTGCCCCTCTCTGTATAATATACTAAAACATATGCTAATAGCATATTATACACAGAGGGGACATGGGGTTATTGCTACTATGACCTGTGACTTCAGTCAATTCTGGGTTTGAATCCCTCGGTCCTTCTCTCCTTGTCAATATATACCAAGGGAAGTTAATTAAGGTCTTTGTTTATTAAACGATAAACAAAATATTTATTGTACTGTAGTTTTGTTTGCTTGATTCTTCAGTCTTCTTTGATTTACACAGAAATTTAGACATATGCAACAAACCTATGTGAAGCAGTGAGGGATCATTGACTTGCCACATAACATGACATGAAATATATGACACCGAATAGCTACCTGTGGGATTTGAACTTGAGACATTTCAATCTAATAGCTAAGCTCCCAACAAATTAAACTAAGCTGAATCATATATTAAACTGACATATGTGGAACTACAAACGATATAAAAAATATGCATACATTGTGTACATGTATTTATAGAGTATGATTTTGCTTATACATATACAAGTACTAGAAGTAATTTTCACTAATGGTATGGTAATATGCTACTTAGTTTATTTGATATTCATATATAATATAGTAGAAAGCTAAAAGGGTTGAGGGAGGAAGAAAAATGTGATAAAATGTCATAAATTATAAATGATCTTTAATGAATTTTCATTTTATACGGTATTTATGAAGCGAGTTGTTTGTTTTATATCCCCGAACTTTGGCGAGGGGATATAAAACACACAACGAGTTTCATTAATACCATATGAAATGAAAATTCATTTCAGATTCTTTTTTAGTTTTTTAGTTGTTTTTTTTCAGTTTAAATGTGTTTATTTCATAAACACAGCCTTGACAAAATTCTTATCCATGCTATGACGTCAGCTATGTCATAAATTAATTTATGACATAGCGATATTTCACTGCATAAACAGCAAACATGTGAAAAATATATATGTATATTGTTTTAGTAAGAAATTGCAGAGTTATTTTTTATCATCAATGTAGCTTTTTTAAGTAAAGCCAGCATGTGTAAAATTATTTTTTTCCCCATTATACATCTATCAATTAACGATTCACTTTCTCTTATATTTTCTTTATTTAGGCCCTGCTTCATAAGTGAGAGCCCTATACTGTAGTAATCACTCTGTCTGTCCGTCTGTCAACTAAACTTAAACATTAGCCTCATCTCTTACGCTGTCACAGGTAGAGCTTTCATATTTTGCATGTATGTTCCTTATAACAAGACCTTTCAGTTGGTACCAAGATTTTTGATCATGTGGCTTTGACATCGACCTTTGACCTGCATTTGAAAAACTTTAACATTGACCATAACTTTGGAACCGTAAGAAGTAGGGCTTTCATATTTGGCATGCGTGTTCCTTATGAAAAGACATTTCTTTTGATATTATCGGGCCTTGACACTGACCTTTGACCTGCATTTGAAAAACTTTAACACTGACTGTAACTATTGAATTATTAGAAGTAGGGCTTTAGTATTTAGCATCTGTGTTCCTTGTGACAAGACCTTTCCATTGATACAAAATTATAGTCAAGGTCATGGCGACAGGCATCCATTTGGCCCCTAATGACTGTCAGTTTTCTACTAAATTTAGTAAAAGTATTTGTCCTTGTTATGCAGGATTGCAAGTTCTGTTATATTTTGCCACTGGAATCAATTTAGATTTGTTGACATTTGAGGTAGATCTATGCATGGAATTAAAAAATAAAATGGTAACTTTTGGTGTATTGTTTAGGGAAGCTTATTCAGAATTGTTCTGTTAAAGCACTTAATTATACGGACATGTAGTTCCAAGTTAAATTTCTGATTTAGTCTCTTATGTACATGTATGTGTAGTTTTTAATTTACATATCTTGTTTCAGAAGCAGGATTAAGATGACAGAAGATCAGTGACAGAATATCAATGAGAGGACATTAAAGAATGCAATTCTCAATGTACACAACGTCAGAAGTTTCAAATTCTTTCAGGAACACATATTTGTGAAAATTCAGATAGTTTGATTACAAGGACAGAACATTGATTTCATTCATTTGCTCTGGTTTTGTTTAATCTTGAAGTGGCGAAATGAAACGCTGTAAACATTTTCAAAACACAGGAATTTAAAAACCTTTGTTTGTCAGTTACTCTTGTGAATGTTGTATGTGCAAGTTTGAACATATACTGCATACTATTAAACAATTGTGAATTATTATTGTATTTCTTTTTGTTTGTGTATTTTTTTTTTTGTCTCTGAAATTGTGATGGCCTATACAGTAGATATATTAGATTTCAAGACACAAAATTAGCTGTCAGTTTTTATTGAATTGCAAGAGGTTGATTTCTACCATTACTTCCGGGGAAACAACATCTCTTGGCATCTTTACTACATAATTAAACATTTCATTTATTACAAAATGTCCTAGTTTTCAGCAGGTTTCCGTAGCGGAAACCTCCTTTGGTCTCCAGCTGGTTACAGAAAAAAAATTAATTTTCCAGTTTATATGGAGGATATGTTCTGAGTTCAGCTGGTTTCATTTATGTACATTTCCTTAAATGTCCTGGTTTCCGATGGCAGAAACTTGCTGGAAATGTCCCAGTTACTGCAGGTTTCCGCAAGGTTTCAGTTGCGGAAACATCAAGTTTCCGCACGGAAACCTTCAGTAACTGGGACATTTCCAGCAAATTTCCGCCACCTGAAACCTGGCGGAAACTTCATGTTTCCGCAGGGTTTCCGCAAACGGAAACTTGGGTTTTTTTGCAGTGAACGTTTAATTGAATGATCTGATTAATAAATGTGTTTGTTTAATAGTCTATTATGGATTTCAGTTTAAAAATTAAATATGAAAAACATAAAAAGAAAAGGAACTTTTCTTCTTACAAAATTCTTGGTCACCAAGCTAAGTTATTTATTCAGTAATGAATGATGTATTTATGTATTACAGATTAATTAGATAATTATTAAATAAGAATAAAACTTATTAAATAACAGAGACAGACTTCTTTCAAAATTTACTCTGTGTTTCGTCAAATTTCAATATCAACACCTAAACCATTTCACTATAACTTTTACTCAGATAGAGTATCACTAAATTTCAGTTTGCAGATGAAATGTTGAAGCCGGGGATGATATCATTATCTACTTCACTATTTCCAAATTCAGGCTATCCGTATTTGCAAACCTGGGGATGAAAGTTTCGAAAATCTTTTAAAAAATTTGGAACATGCCCTGCAGTTCTATGAAAATTGAATACAACTCTACAGAGATGATACTTCGCAAGTACCGAAATCAGCTTGTCAAAATAACTTAAACAGTGACGGGTTAAGGGGGAGCGGAAGGGACAGGAGTGTAGCTTTCACTTTTTTGCCAAGGATACCTGTGCCGAGATATTTCTGACCACAGGTGACAACCTGGTTTTACACCTGTTACAATCGATTTTCTGTTAGTACAAAAGGGACATGGATCGAAGTTTCATGGGAATAATGCCTCTGAAATAATTTAATTTTAATAGATCAGTACTAAACAGTCAAGTATTCATAAAATACTCGCATCCTAAGCGATAAAATTTGAGCTATTTCCGTTTGTTTTAGGGTTTGTAAAGTACTGTTACTTAGGCAACCAATGGCAAATTGTCTGTATTTCAGACATAATCACTGTCAAGACTGCAAAACCGCATAAAAACTTAATAAAGATACAAATGATGACAAATAAAACCCAGTAGGTAGTAGCAATGACAGCAGTATTCAGTACTTTAATGGCGGATAGTCAAGTGATCTGAAGATGGCGGCGTCCGTGTATAACGCGATAGAATGGTCTATACGTGACTTCGCTTCGAATTTTACATATATTTGAAATGAAATATTAGTCATTCAATATTCAGCAGTATGGTATAAATGTACATATATAATATGACTATTCTGTGTAATGTCACAATGTATATAACATATACCTGGTAACGGTAAAGTTTATCGGAGAATAATAGACCGGTTAGAAAGGTGTGAAAAAACGAGCTCAAGGATGGAGCTTAAAGAAGTTACTCTAATTACAAATTGTTAAATATGCAGGAAATGAAATGGATTTTTTCTGATACATTTTAACACATTTCACACACATCGATGTTCACAACTTCATTGATCAAAAATTTAACCAAGGAATTGATTTTACAAAACACATTCCATATTTCAAGGAGCGGATTTAGATTTTGCATTAAGAATAGGCGAAACAATGCGAGGGTCTGTGGGCCACTCAGATCCCCAGCAGGTCTAAAACACTGTATTTTGGTCTTTTAGTCATTAACAAAGCCAGTGGCGGATTAAGAGGGGGCCCGTCCCCCCTTTTTGCACCTATTTACAAGTTTACGGCTTTGGCACAAAAATGGCTTAGTAGTTTGATTAATACAATAGTGTAACCCCCCTTTTTTGTCAGGTAATTTAGGCTTTCTGTGAAGGTTTCATACTTTAACATACATGTACTCTATTTTTCATTGTATCTTGGGTGGTTTAGTCTCGGTAACTGAGAGTGATTTCTTTTGCCTTTTCTCACATGACATTTACTAAATATCTCTCTCTCTCTCTCTCTCTCTCTCTCTCTGAGCAGCAAATGCCAGAGCCTCCGTACAGTTATTTATGCTGTTACAGAAATTTAGAAGTTGGTATAAATAAGTAACCCTACAATAAAAGATTTTATCTTTATTTTCAAGTTGCTAGCTGTGCAGAGAATTTTGTATATAATTTATTTTAGTAGAAGTTCGATATATCCATCAATGAGTAAGTAGGGAAAATGCTCCCGCCTCGATTGTCAATCGCCCTGACCCCTTGTTCATATCTATATTTGTATAATATACATTCTTGGGGGGGGGGGGGGGGGGGTTATATATAGTAGAATATTTTTGTAGAAATATGTATAAGTAAATTTTGTTTGTTCACCCTTTTGAAGGACCTTTTGATACTTGTTCTCTATGTGGAGGATTATTTATAATTTTCAAATGTGTGTCCTTTGATTGTGCTGCTTTTGCGGTGAATGTGAAGGAGGGCACCCGTGTACTGGTTAACAAAACCAATTGGGTGACGTTTGATACTTCAATTGACCGTCTTAAGTCGGTATCGTAACCGCAGCACAATCGAATATTTTTGTAATGTTCCGTGTATATTCTACTATTATCATTTTTTGTGTACAGGTCCTTGGTGATTTGTGTCATACAGCTTTGTGAGATGTCTTCTGTTTTCTCTTTCATATTTTGAAGTATAGTTTCAATTTTCTCTGTCGAAAATCTGTTGGCACCACTAAAGTACATGTATCAGTTAGGCCTGTATAAATTTATGGCATTAATACTAAACCTAGTTACATAAATGGCCTTTGTCATCAATGCAGTATTATGTTTAGTTTAAGTACTTGGTTATCTTTATCAATATTACAATTAAGTTGCTCATTATTATTACGTTATTCCAGAGCATGTTCAAATTACAACCCCGGTCTCCCGATCAGAATTCCAGCGCGATACCACTAGACCACGCCGGCTTAGGAGCAAAACAAAATTACTTTTTTATCTTTATGAGAACATAAATTCAACTATTAATGACAATGATTTGATCACTTATTCATAAAACGGTCATTCTTTTATTATACCCCTTTGTTATATCCAAATATTGATAAATGATTGTTTTATAGTATTTCGAATAAAGCAGATGCTTTGACAGACGAAAGGTTTGAGAATAAATCAGAAAATGTAATCAACAATATTACAATCGAATAGCATGACACAGAAGACATCATAGGTTCCCTTAATGTAACGATGATGGATAAATCCAAACCACAAGTCCAAAGATCATGAAACCATAGGACATACAAAATCAGTGAAAATGAAAAACAAAAGGAAAATAACAAAATAAAATACATAAGGTATCAGGTATAGATGAAATAATTCACCAAATGCTCAAGGATACTCAAGATGCTATTTCGCTATATGCTTCTTAAAATCGTGCTCAACAAATATCTCACTAAAAGCACCTTTCCATCACTTTGGAAACAGTCAAAAACTGTTCCATTTTTTAAGAAAAAGAGATAAGCATATTCCAACAAATTACTGACCTATTTCTCTTCTCAGCACAGTAGGGTAATTATTTGATCGATTAATTCATAAGCCAATCCATAACTTCATGATGGATAATAATTTGATCTATAAATCATCACAAAAAGTAAAGGAACACAAACACTCTGTATTGCAAATTTTCGGCCTCACGACCTTTATGAAGCAACTTTTCAGATTTGAGATTTTTCAGGTTCATCTGAAAAATTGCTTTGATAAAGGTCGTGAGGCCGAAAATTTGCAATACAGAGTGTTTGTGTTCCTTTACTTTTTGTGTACCGGACTTCCCTTTGGAGGACTTCTAAGAATCTGTATATAAATTATCACCTGGATTGTTACCTAATAACTCTATTATGTATCAATTGATGAAAATGTATACTACAGTCTTAATGAATTTATAAGCATGGTATTTTGCGATATATCTAAAGCATTTCATGGGGTCTGAAATAAGGGTCACGGTATAGGGGCTTCTTACGTTCTTTCTTTGAAAATTACGTTAATGATAGACGATAGTCAGTATTCATTAATCGCTCTAATTTTGAATTTCGCTCCATAAATGTTGGTGTTCCTCAAGGATCAGTTCTCGGATCCTATCTTTCTTACTCTATGTAAATGATATAGCTGATATTTTCTATATGTATCTCGACTATTCGCCGACGGTATTTCCATATCTGCTAGTTCATCTAGTTTCAATGAAACAAAACGTAAACTAGATAGGAAGCTCAATCGTCTTCTTAAATGGTCAAACAAATGGAAAGTAACTTTAAACCATTTCAAATCCGAAATATTACAGATAGACAATTGAAACTAATCCATTGCCCTCAAGTTAAAAAATACTTTAATTAACTCTACGTCCACTCACTTTCTCTTCAAATGCTAGGTGGTCCCTTCATAATGACAATATCTTCAAATCCGCATTGAAAGAAATAAATATTCTACGTTAATTGAAACTCATGTTGAACAGGAAAGCCCCAAGTGAAATCACTGGCGGATTTAGAGGGAGGCGTGGGGGTACACGTCCTCCCCCCTAAAATTCACCAAGTTAAGGTCTTTAGTTCACGCAATGCTTTGAAATCCATAAAAAATTATAGGTTTGGTTGTATTTTCGTCACTTGCTGTACTGACTGAGTGCGACCAATTAGTGGGGTCATCATCGTTGATGGGCTTATTTGACAATTCCGGAAATTTTGAGCCGTTTTACATATGTATTGTAGCGCGTATTCACAATATCCTCTTGACATCAAGTATGCATCAAAAGAGCAAATAATCTTTCTTTAAACCTCAAAAGAACAGAGTAAGTAACAAATTCAAAATTAACTCGCAACAGACGTCTTAAGAGCTGAATAAATAAGAAAATCTAGATGTATTTTCTGCATCTGAAATTCAACTTCCTTTATCTCTTTTTTTGTTTTTTGTTTTGTTTTGTTTTATATTTGTGTAAAGTTCTCACGGATAAGAAAGGAAAAGTTCGAAGATTCAAAAGGTGTAAATTTTGCTGAATAGATAGGAAAACGGAAACAAAGAGGAGGTAATAATATGTACAGGTATCATCTCCTTTTTATAACAACAGAGTATTTGGTGAAATGTTTGGATTTTTACATGTAGCTGGAGGTAAGTGGGCCTTCTGTGAAAGTTTCTTAAACTAACTTAAAAAAATAAAAAACCAGATTTCCGGGTTAAAACATTTTAAATTGTGGCGATAATATATGCCTGACAAGTAACCTAAAAAAAAAAAGCAAAAGAACCAGAGAAATAAAATAATCTTCCTTATCTGAGGAGATTTAAGTTTGCCCACCGTTTGTCACTCACCCAGTCTGTTAGTTTGTAAGCCCTTTGTTTCCCTGTCTTCTCACTTATGTCTGTCCACCCATCTGTCTGTCTGTTACGGTACGTGTTCAGGACTTCTCGGGCGAGCAGATTCAATAAATACCTAATATATTGATGTAGAGCAATTATAATATAAGAATTGTAAATCTAGTTGAGTTCGACATTGATTTCAGATGAATGGAGTTATACCTAAGGAGCAGGGGATTGAAGTGCCATTATGAATTTAAGCTGGTGTGGCCTCGTGGATAAAGTGCTCGTCTCGTGACCGAGAAGTCCCGGGTTTGACTCCCGCCCTGGCCACACCGGTGTTTTGTCTTGACCTTTCATGCAGTGCGTTCTTTGAAACACTTCTTCGAAGACCCGGACTTTTTATAATTATTATTGAAAACAGCGTATATAGTGAATATATGTTTACATTGTTTTATATCCACCAATTACTTTATCTTAACTCATCTGTTGTGTTTTAGTTTATTACTGCAAAACAGCATAAGTATTCAAATTATATATGCTTGTATTGTATAGACCGATTACTTTTGAAGTTTTTAAGTATTCTTTGGAATTTGTTTTGAACATTACCTTTCCCATTCAATAAAACAATTTTCCCCAAAGCGTAATTCTCATTGTTCCCAATTATTACTCTGAGTGTTGAATTCTGAATCGGTTATTTGAAAAATTTTATTATTTTACCTGTATTTGATTTCTTAAATACTATAAAGTTAATATTCGATTAGGTGAAAAAAACCAACAACATATAACCAATTTCAGCACGTGCAGCTAAAAACTGCATGGTTATTTAAACCCGAGAAATGAATGTAGGTCGGGAAGAGTGTTCACGATCGATTGTGTGCGTTAACATTAGTATCTGATAATGATTGATGAGAGAGACAGAAAATATATGCAAGATCTAATACTAAAAAGGGAAATATTGACTTTTTTCATCAGGGTTTATTCAAATATTTTCTAGAACAAGATCTTCGCACGGAAAGATGTGCACATAATGTAACAACCCGATCCAAGTATCTTCGGCTATGACGATTAGCACTACTAAGAATTCTATAAACTTATAACATGTTCTATGTACATTGTATATCTTCGAATAATTCTATTAACTTTTCTTCAATGCCCCTTTATATTGCGGTGTTGATTGTTAATTTACTTCCTTCTATAAAGCCGGCGTGGCTTAGTGGTATCGCGCTGGACTCCTGATCGGGAGGCCGGGGTTCGAGTCCCGCTCTGGAAATGCCGGTGTCCTGTCTTTTGGACGAGACAGTTAAAAACTAATGCCCCGTGTCGTGGTATGCATGGCACGTTAAAGATCCCTCACTGCTTCGGGTGGGTCCGTTGCAAAGGTCAAAATTTGTATGCTCCGCATCAGGCAGATGCCGTGATTATATACTTTAATATTAGTGGTGTGACGTTAAACAAAAATCAATCAATCAAAAACTTCCTTTTATAAGGCGTCGTCAAAGGATGACGGAAAGGTTATATGCAATCAGAAATGTAGGTCAAAGGCTACGGTAGAGGTAACTATGTCAAAATTTTTGTATCAACTGAAAGAGATTATCACAAAAATACACCACTAAAATATGACAGCCCTACATGTAACGGTTCGAAAGTTATGGTCAGGGTTAAAGTCTTCAGAAAGAACTGTATGACTTTTACCAACATATATGGCCGCAGGCATTACAACAAATTGTTGCAACATAGATATTAGGAATATATGTGTGTGGGGTTTTCAGGTAGCAAAAACTTTATTGGGAACTGAATCTTAAGGAAGACCTATTCTGGATTCAAATTATATCAAGTTATTTCCCATGTGGTTCATTTCTCCAGCTACCGTATTTTGACATCGGTGCTTATAGAACTTTGTTACCACACAATCCCTCTGTCATCCGGACAGAATTATTCACTTATTTACCCGTTCTGAGACAACTCTGTCACGCACCCCTGGGTGTTTGTCTCGCATCTCCTGACGTCATACGGTATTATATATATATATATATTAGTAGCTGTACCTTTAATAATTATACCCCTGCAACAAAGTTATGAGGGTATATTGGAATCGGGTTGTCCGTCTGTCTTTCCGTCTGTAGTTGCAATTGGTTTTCGGGCTCTGAAATGTTAACTTTCTCACATATTATCAAGATAACATACATACCAACTCCCCATGGGGTTGATTCATAACAGTTATAGGGTCAAAATGTCAAAGTTCCGAAGTACTGGAAGCCGCTGTGACCTGGTGGATAAGGTGCTCGGCTCGTGATCGAAAGGTCCCGGGTTCGACTCCCGCCCTTTGCGCACCGGTGTTCTGTCTTTCGGATGAGACAGTAAAAACCGAGGTTCCATGTCACGGTCGCCGTGGCGCGTAACATATCTCTCACTGCCTCGGATTGGTCCGTTGGAAAGGTTTCACTGTGCATGCAATGCATCAGGCAGATGTCGTGACCATATACGTGAAATAATCGTTGAGTGGCGTAAAACAATAATCAATCAATCAATCCAGTGTTATTGACATTGAAAAAGGTAAATGTTTTCCGGTCTATCACATGTTCCCTTTTCACCTAATCTGATATTTGACCACAATGTATTTTGGCCAGTTGTGGTCAGTTCTTGTTTATTGTTCTGTTCGTCCCATGACAATTATGCGGCGTCGACGATTCGGGTTCGATTCCCAGGTTGCGCCACTATATTTAAGAGGTTGGTATCCTCCTGCTTCCATATACCTGAAAAATCGTCGAACGCGACGTAAGACACCAAGAGAAGTTTACTAAGCGCGTCCTCTCGACTTGCGAAAATGCTTTTTTTGAGGATAACTGAAAATGGGAAGCGATAATGTGGATCCAGACAATAGGTTACTTTTTATACTACCCTATCATAACCAGCAGAAAAAGCAAGGTTTGCTCTGGTCATGCCGGTGTTATAGCATAGTCTTTCAACCCACATTTCGAGAAAGGCGTATGACACAAATCACCAAGGACATGTACAAAATATATCCGATTGTGCTGCGGTTACGATAGCTACTAAGTACGTTCCATTGAAGTAACAAACTTCACTCAATTGGTATGGTTGACCGGTTTACGGGCGCCCACAATATAGGTTGTATATGATAAGGAGAGGGTTTATATAATGCTGTTATAACTTTTGTCTCATTCTAGTTCATTATAGTGATATGAAATAAAGTGTTAAAATTATTGATTATTTCTGACGGTATCTGCATGTAGCCCGTTTCACTGACAATACTAAAAAACTCGTAAACGACATCGGTTTTCTTTCGAAAGATGGGGCTCCAGTGTTTTCATGGCGGGAATCAAATCTAGGACCTTTGGGTCCCGGGACGAGTTCATCGTTCATAAAAAAAAACTTTAGAATGATGATGATGATGCGGATGAAGACGACGACTACGATAATGATGAAATTAATAAAAATAATCGCCCAGTGTAAAAAGATCAATATTTTGTGGAGTACAAATAAAGTTTATAGGGTTGTTTGTCGGAATTTCGGTACACATTAGGATTACAATAAAATCTATTTGTGTCAATTCTAGACGTGATAGCAACTCTTATGGTTGCCAATTACTTATGAAATACAAATATTTATAGTACAGTAAGTAGGGTTTCCTGAAGTCGAGTCTAATCCTTATTCATTCAATAGGCTGTTGTAATTAACTTTCTTATTTGCTGGCGTTTAATTCGAAGATTTATCCACTGCTGTTATGATATTAATTTTTTATGAGAAGGGTATTTTCTAGTCAGAAAATGAGTTCAAAACAAATGCTGATCATACATCTTAAAATATCATCTCCTATACCTTCACCAAATTTTAAGTCTTTATGATGTAGATATACTCTGAGATTTAAATGTTTAACAATATATCTATACAGTATTGAAGTAACCCATTCTGTGTCTTGATGTTAATATGATATATATACTCGTAACTCTCGTCTTTTTTTACTTTTGTAATTTAGACGTTTAGAAGTTAAATCAACATGAATGGTATTTTGCGATATATATAAAGCATTTGAATGGGTCTGGCATAGGGGTCTACTTATCAAGATAACGGGTCACCGGATAGTGGGTCCTTACTCTCCTTCTTTGAAAACTTTATTAAAGATAGAGGACAGTCAGTTTTCATTAATCGCTCTAATTTGGAATTTTGCTTTGTAAATGCTGATGTTCCTCCAGGGAAATTTCTCGGACCTTTTCCTTTTTACTATATGGGAATGATGTTGCTGATACTTAATATAATGTAGCTTGAATATTCGCCGAAGATTCTTCCATATCTGCTAGTTCAATTAGTATTAATGAAACAAAACGAACACTAAATAGAGACAGCAGTCGTCTTGACGAATGGTAGAGCAAATGGAAAGTAACTTTCAACCCTTTCAAAATCGGAAAAACCTTGATAGAAAAATCGAAACAAATCCATTGCCCTCGCGTTCAATAATACTATAATAAACGCTACTTCCGCTCACAATTATTAGCCCTTAAATTTTCTTTAAATGCGAAGTGGTTCCTTCATATTGACAATATCTGCAAATCCGCATTGAACAGCTGAAAGAAATACATATATGCTACGTAAATATATATTGATGTTGAGCAGAAAACCTCTAAATAAAATTTATACTAGTTGTATACTACCTTTGCTAGAATATGTGTATGAAGAATTAGATGGTGGGAATAATGCAAATGAGGATAAAGTAGAAAAAAATCAATTACAAGCAGCTACGATAGTTACAAGTTTACCTTTATACACGAGTAGGAAGGCTTTATATTTTGAGATTGGGTGGGAAGTATTAAAAGATAGATGAAAGAGAAGAATGCTTATTCTCTTTCACAAGATTTATGATGGGGTTATGCTACAACACTGGTATCCTGGTGCCATATGTACAAAGATTCGTAGATTTACGAGCACTCGTAGGGTTTACGAGTAACTTACGAAAAATGTTACGAATTCGTAAATCATATGTACAAAACAACTCGTAGACGAGTTACGAACTCTTAACTTTACGAGTACTCTTACGCATGCGCTGTACATATATTTTACAGAAACAAATGACGCTTCATATATTTCAGGAGCCCGTATCATCAACATGTGTAAATGTTTGGCTTACTAATTCGTATGCCAATCCCGGGCAATGGTGCAAGTCTACTTTAGTACTTACATACATTCTTAGCTCAACGAAATGCGGGTTTCATCAACCGTTGTAAGTGTGGACGCACATGTACGTAAGGACTAAGGATCCGACTAGCGAGTTGACTTAACTTTACGCAGCACAAATGCATGCATCATATTAAAGTCAAAGTGTATTTCTTACAGATGTATATAGATCTAACTTTATGAATTTATGTGTGTGCATACACAAACGACGTGCTTGTAAACATGTAGTGACGTCATTGAATCGTAAGCAATACTTCGAAATACGTCATCAAAAGAAAGTGATAAAACTATCGCGATAAGCACATATGCCGCCAGATAGCCTACATGTACATCTATAAAGTCAAGCGGATCACGAATTAAGACTAAATAGAAAAAAGAGTACCCTCCCTCTCCTCTCTGTCAATCTAGTATAATAATATACGTGAGACACCTTCCTCAAGGCAACCCCCCCCCCCTTTTCCTTGCTGAAAAATAATTTTTAGTCGGTATCGTAATTGCACTACAATCAAATATTTTTGTAATATGTTATATGTTCTAGTATATTATTTATTCATGTATTGTATAGCTCCGTTGTGACTTCTGCCACATAACTGAGCCAGTAACTCCTCTTTTTTCTTTTAAAATGTAAAACCGACTAGACTCTAATAAATGTCAAATTAGAGAGATCTACATATTACATTTCCGGTAGGCTATTTGAAGTTTTGCGTGTTACGTGTATATATAATCTAGGACTACGAATTTTCTTTTGAAAATATTTTTATAATAAATCTATCTAATAAAGCTTTTAAAATTTCTTCCGAGGAAGTCGAATTCTTATTCATAACATCCAAATTAAACTAAATGATTAACAACAATTTTCGAACACATTGACAGCAGAGAGGAAGCAAAAAAAGTGGATTGTCATTACGGAAAAATATGTATCACTAAATCACCATTGTACTCGTTCGCCATATTTTTAGATAAGGATGACTTACGAGCACTGCAAAAAAATCCAAGTTTCCGCAACTCCGGAAACCTTGCGGAGACTGGGACATCAAGTTTCCGGAAGGTTTCCGCAATGGAAACCTGCGTAAACTTGCATGTGAATTTTCCGCAGGTTTCAGTTTTGCAGAAACTTGGCGGAAACTTCAAGTCAAAAGTTTCAGCAAGTTTCCGCATGACAGAAACTTCTCATACAAGTTTCCGCAAGGCGAAAACTTAATGGAAACTTATATTCAAAACTTAACAACCTGAGTTCTACCAAAAAGTTATGTCAAGATTCAACTTTTTTTTTCAATCACTTCAATAATATGTGTATGGTCTTCTTAAAAATGCTGAGAGTACACTTGGACATCAAGTTTCCGGAAGGTTTCCGCAACGGAAACCTGCGGAAACTTGCATGTTAAGTTTCCGCAGGTTTTAGTTTTATAGAAACTTGGAGGAAACTTACAGTCAAAGTTTCTGCATAATCGAAACTTCTCACAAACACTTCTACAGGTTTCTGCAAGGCGAAAACTTGATGGAAACTAATATTCCAAACTTAACAACTTGAGTTCTACAGAAACTTTATGTCAATTAAGATTCAACTTTTATTTTTTCATTTCAATAATATGTATGATCCTTTTACAAATGATGAGAGAAGTGAAATGTCATAAAGCTTAATAATAAAGTTTAACGGACTACAGATGACTGTCAATTTTTGATTAAATGTAAAGACATAAAGCTGATAGAAATTATAGCTTTTAAAATTCTTTCTAAACCCAAAAGTCTACAATATGCTTTCTGATTTTGTTTGTTCAAGTTAAATGAGATATATGATAATCTAGTTTTACTAGAGGTAGACTGGTTCATAAGGGCATATATAATCCTATGATATTTTGATAAAATCATTTCTCATATAATCTGAAAATTGTTATCTTATTTAAAGGCATTTTCATGTAAATGCTCTTTTCTGTATATTACTTAAATATCACATTAAGAATGTACTCCATTGTCTAAGTAAATAAATTAACTAATTTCTCATTTAAAAGAAAATGGTTTTAATTAACTTATCTGCAAATGACTGAAATGCATTCATAGACAAGTCATAATAAATAAGGCAAATCAATACATATGTTGCTAGAAAGGTAGAAATGCATGTATAATTATACTTCACAGGTTCTTCTTGAAATATCTTGACATTTCCTATAATTAGACTTTACATGGGATACAGTATATCTATTTCAAAACTATATCTTTGTTTCAAATTTAAATATATTTATGTATCTTACTCTTAGATTTGGTACATGATGATACTAAATCAATTAAGTTAGATGAGCAACCTAATTGTAATATTGATAAAGATAACCAAGAACTTAAACTAAACATAATATTGATTACAAAAGCCATTTTTGTAACTAGGTTTAGTATCAAAGCCATTAATTTATACAGGCCTAATTGATACATGTACTGTTCTGTACTGTAGTGGTGCCAACAGACTATAGACAGAGAAAATTCAAACTGAACTTCAAAGTGTGAACAAACAAAATTTACCCATACATATTTCTACAAAAGTCAGAATAATGTGTATATTATTGTTTCACTAATGTTTAATACTGTTTAATAAAATGTACTCCTAGTTCAACTGGCATCTCAGTATTTACAAGTTCATTTCGAATGATTTTTATTTCGATCCAAGTCAAGTCACCTCAATACCTGGTAGAAGGTACTTACTGTATATTAAAAGCACAGGGCTTTCGGCTCGTTGCCCCCCTCAATTATACCAATATATATTGGTATAATTGAGGGGGCAGCGAGCCGAAAACCCTGTGATTAAAAGTATAAATATATATAACCCCCCCCCCCCGCACACCAACCCCCTAAGAATGTATATTATACATACATGTATATAGATATGAACTAGGGATTAGGGCGATAGGAAAGCGAGGCGGGAGCATTTTTCCCTACTTGCTCATTGATGGATGTATCGAACATCTACTGAAATAAATTATATACAAAATTCTCTGCACAACTTGTATCTTGAAAATAAAGATATAATCTTGTATTGTAGTGTTACTTATTAATATCAAGGACTTATAAACAACTTGTTTATAAGTCCTTGTTAATATCAACTTCTTAAATTCTGTAACAGCATAATAACTGTACGGAGGCAGTGGCATTCACTGCTCAGAGAGAGAGAGAGAGAGAGAGAGAGAGAGAGAGAGAGAGAGAGAGAGAGATTTAGTTAATCCCATGTGAGAAAAGGCAAAAAAAATATCAATCTCAGTTACCACTGAGACTAAACATACCAAGATACAATGAAAAATAGAGTATATGTATGTAAAATATGAAAAGCTTCACAGAAAGCCTCGATTACCTGACAAAAAGGGGGGGGGGGGCGGGGAGTGTGAAATATGGAGCGTGTTTTGCAAAATCAATTCCTTGGTAAAACTTCTGATCAATTAAGTTTTAAACATTGATGTGTGTGAAATTTGTAAAAATGTATCAGAAAAAAGAATCAATTTCATTTCCTGCATATTTAACAATTTGCAATTTGAGTAACTTCCTTAAGCTCCATCCTTGCGCCCATCTTTTCACACATCTATCCGGTCTATTGTTCTCCAATAAACTTTACCGTTACCAGGTATATGTTATATACATTGTGACATTACACAGTATATTCATATTATATATGTACATTTATACCATGCTACTGAATATTGAATGACTAGGCTAAGATTTCATTTCAAATATATGTGAAATTCGAAGCGAAGTCCCCGCGTATACAGGGGCACACGAAGTTGTTCAGTACTTTTTAGCCGAGAATAAGGAAACGAGGGAAATATTTGTGTGGGTTTTTCCCCTATATGCTATTAATTAATAAAGTCCTGCGCCGGCATAAGAATAGCATATGAGATTTTGAAACCAAAACTTTGTTTCTAAGTCCTTGCCAAAGTCATATCAAGATATAATCCGTGAAGAGGGAAAATAAATATCAAAACTGTGTAAAGTGTGCCAGTGGCGGACCCAGAGACATGTGTGACAAGGATGTAGACTTCTATCCAGACCTGGAGTGCGGGAGTGGCCGGTCCCTCTCGGGCCGGCATAGGGGTCCAGGGTTACTCCGGGGAATCATTCAGTCAGTGGCACGTACGGTATGCGTGACAATTTGGCATTTCTTAGCTTATTATAATCTCCATGATCTGCCCTCTCTTAAAGAAATCTTTCTGAGTTCACAAAAAGATGTCTCTGCAAAACATTTGAAATGATTTATGGAAAGCCACTGAACTGACACTGTATGGATTTTGATGTGGTTAAAGATAATTTCGTTATGGGCCGGATTTTCATTAATATAAATCGAAGACTTATAAGCAAGTTGTTTATAAGTCGTTGTATAAATCAAACCAAACACGGATCTGAACCAATAAAATCCCGCCCCGTCCCCCCCCCCCTCTTTTTTCCCCTTCTTTTATTGATCAGAGGAAATGCAGAAGAAAAAAATACAGATATAATTGTATTTTTTCAGCATAGATTCCCGCGACTATCCTGACACAACTCTCACAAAGATTGTTATTATAGTAATCTTAAAATTAGAATATAAATTTATGGAATTTTAAAAAATATTTAAATTGACCAATCAGAATGCTCAAAACATACAGCTCTCCCGCGGATCGAAATCAAAACAAACATGAAAGAAGCTCTCGAGAAGAAGGTTTTTCCATTCATCTAGAAGTCCTTTACAGAAGATCTGTATTTAAAGTTAAATACGCAAGGTATGTATATCCAAATTCATAATCTATTCATCAACTAGTTTACAGTCCATTGATTTTTAATTCATGATCGAGTGATCCCGATCTGATCAGGCTTACGCGTACATCATACATGCATACATGATGCAGTACAGTAAGTGTACATACAGCTACAACGTGGTTTCATTGATAAAGACATGAAATGTTGCGTGTATGTACGAAACAGTGATGCTTAACTTGAAATGTTATATCTTACCCTATAGGATTTATTAATTAAAAAATAAAGTTAATGAAATGGGGGGGGGGGGGTGTCAAATTAAGGTTAATTACTTCATTCATCACTTCATGTGCTGAAACCCTATATTCTTCGACATGTAGATGTATATACTGTGTGCATAAACATAATGTAGTATTTTTGATATAAAAATGTTGATATATGTAATGATGTACTGTATATAGGCACCTCTTCTAGTTCTAGTGGCAAATAAATATAAGGGGTGCCCCTTCTTTTTTTTCAGGCAGTGACCCTAAAAAGCAACATTTGCCTTTCACTGTCAAGGGACCTCTTGAAGTTGAATCAATGAATGGATATTGTATTGATCATTAAAAAAAGAGTATCAGTAATTTTTGATAATCATGTTAAATACTACATGTATATATAAAAAATCAACATTAAATAAAAGTATTGAATAATTAAAAAAAGAAAAGAAAATTGATTAATATTCAGATCAAAAATTAGCTTCTCCTAAGAAACTCTTTATAAAGCTGCTATTTTTATCCTTAGAGACCAAGCGTGCTTGATAGCTAGCCCCTGTCACCATTATTATATTAAATATATACTAGAAATAAGGGCTACTGATTGTGTTTGGAAGTCTACTTTAAATAAACATACTATGTTTTCAGCACAATTCATAATTAAGCCTCAGTGTGACTATATAGTAATTATGATTTATAAAATTTTATTGCTGTCAGAATGAATTGCTGCTCAATTGCAGATGCAGAAAAAATCTCAGAAAATCACAATATATAAGATGATCTTGTGAAGAAGAAATAGAGGAAGAAATCAAATTCAGCATGTGAAATGCAGAGATGCAAAGAAAAGTAAGATGGGAGGTTAGAGACTTTTACATTGTTTCAAGTACTATTATCTAATTTTAAGTAGTGATTGAGGGTTTGATTATCATACTCCTCTATCCCAATGTTAACATTAGTACATTGAGGCCTTTTTGGGTGAGTTGTCTAAAATAAAGCTACATGTATGTGATGGAAATACATGTAATTCACATAGCTTCCCTCTCACTTACGTCACAGGTCGTAGATGCAAGCTTGACCTTGTGCCCCTCTCTGTATAATATACTAAAACATATGCTAATAGCATATTATACACAGAGGGGGCACAGGGTTATTGCTTCTATGACCCGTGACTTCAGTCATTTCTGGGTTTGAATCCCTCGGTCCTTCTCTCCTTGTCAATATATACCAAGGGAAGTTAATTAAGGTCTTTGTTTATTTAACAATAAACAATATATTTATCATTTATTGTACTGTAGTTTTGTTTGCTTGATTCTTCAGTCTTCTTTAATTTACACAGGAATTTAGACATATGAAACAAACCTTTGTGAAGCAGTGAGGGATCATTGACGTGCCACATATAACATGACACGAAACATATGACACCGAATAGCTACCTGTGGGATTTGAACTTGAGACATTTCAATCTAATAGCTAAGCTCCCAACAAATTGAACTAAGCTGAATCATATATTAAACTGACATATGTGGAACTACAAACAATATGAAGAATATGCATACATTGTGTACATGTATATATACAGTATTATTTTGCTTATACATATACATGTACTAGAAGTAATTTTCACTAATGATAAACTAATATGCTACTTAGTTTATTTGATATTCATATATAATTTAGTAGAAAGCTAAAAGGGTTGAGGGAGGAAGAAATATGTGATAAAATGTCATAAATTATAAAAGATCTTAAATGAATTTTCATTTCATACGGTACAGTATTTATGAAGCGAGTTGTTTGTTTTATATCCCCTAACCTTGGCTAGGGGATATAAAACACACGAGTTTCATAAATACCATATGAAATGAAAATTCATTTCAGATTCTTTTTATCACATGTTTACACTCAGTTTAAATGTGTTTATTTCATGAAACACTGCCTTGACGAAATTCTTATCCAGTCGCTATGACGTCACCTAGCTATGTCATAAATCAATTTATGACATAGCGATATTTCACTGCATAAACAGCAAACATGTGATAAATATATATGTATATTGTTTTAGTAAGAAATTGCAGAGTTATTTCTTGGCATCAATGTAGCTTTTTTAAGTAAAGCCAGCAAATGTGTAATATTATTTTTTCTTATTATACATCTATCAATTAACGATTTACTTTCTCTTATACTTTCTTTATTAAGGCCCCGCTTCATAAGTGAATGCCCTATACTTTAGTAATTACTCTGTCTCTCCGTCTGTCAACTAAACTTTAACATTGGCCTTATCTCATACGCTGTCACAGGTAGAGCTTTCATATTTTGCAAAGCCGGCGTTGCCTAGTGGTTTCATGTCGGACTCCTGATCAGGAGGCCGGAGTTCGAGTCCCGCTTTGGTCATGCCAGTGTTCTGTCTTTCGGATGAGACAGTAAAAACCGAGGCCCCATGTCGTGGTATGCATGGCCACGTTCGGGTGGGTCAATCAATCAATAAATCAATCATATTTTACATGTATGTTCCTTACAAGACCTTTCATTCGGTACCAAGATTTTTGATCATGTGGCCTTGACATCAACCTTTGACCTGCATTTGAAAAACTTTAACATTGACAATAACTGTGGAACTGTAAAAAGTAGAGCTTTCATATTTGGCATGTGTGTTCCTTATGACAAGACCTTTCGTTTGATACTAAAATTATGTGGCCTTGACATTGACCTTTGACCTGCATTTGAAAAACTTTAACACTGACTGTGACTATTGAATTATTAGAAGTAGGGCTTTAGTATTTAGCATCTGCGTTCCTTGTGACAAGACCTTTCCATTGATACAAAATTTAAGGTCAAGATCATGGCGACAGGCATCCATTTGGCCTCAGTTTTCTACTAAATTTAGTAAAAGGATTTGTCCTTGTTATGCATAATTGCAAGTACTGTTATATTTTGCCACTAGAATCTATGTAGATTTGTTGACATTTGAGGTAGATCTATGCATGGCATGTACATGCATGGAATTAAAAAAATAAAATGGTAACATTTGGTGTATTGTTTAGGGAAGCTTATTCAGAATTGTTCTGTTAAAGAACCTAATTATATGGACATGTATTTCCTAGTTAAATTTCTGATTTAGTCTCTTATGTACATGTATGTGTAGTTTTTAATTTATGTCTCTTGTTTCAGAAGCAGGATTAAGATGACAGAATATCAGTGACAGAATATCAATGAGAGGACATTAAAGATTGCAATTCTTAATGTACACAACATTACAAATTTCAAATCTTACAGGAACACATATTTGTGAAAATTCAGATAGTTTGATTACAAGGACAGAACATTATTTCCATTCATTTGCTCTGGTTTTGTTTTAATCTTGAAGTGGCAAAATGAAACGCTGTAAACATTTTCAAAACACAGGAATTTAAAAAGCTTTGTTTGTCAGTTACTTTGTGAATGTTGTATGTGCAAGTTTGAACATATACTGAATACTATTAAACAATTGTGAATTATTATTGTATTTCTTTTGTTTGTGTTTTTTTTTTTGTCTCTGAAAATGTGATGGCCTATACAGTAGATATATTAGATTTCAAGATTAGCTGTCAGTTTTTATTGAATTGCAAGAGGTTGATTTCTACCATTACTTCCGGAGAAACAACATCTCTTGGCATCTTTACTATATAATTAGATATTTCATTTATTACAAAATGTCCTAGTTTCAGCAAGTTTCCGCCAGTTTCCGTAGCAGAAACCTCCTTTGGTCTCCAGCTGGTTACAGAAAAAATTTAATTTTCCAGTTTATATGGAGGATATGATCTGAGTTCAGCTGGTTTCATTTATGTACATTTCCTTAAATGTCCCGGTTTCCGCCAGTTTCCGATGGCGGAAACTTGCTGGAAATGTCCCAGTTACTGCAGGTTTCCGCAAGGTTTCAGTTGCGGAAACATCAAGTTTCCGCAAGGTTTCCGCACGGAAACCTTGCGAAAACTTGCAGTAACTGGGACATTTCCAGCAAGTTTCCGCCACCTGAAACCTGGCGGAAACTTCATGTTTCCGCAGGGTTTCCGCAAACGGAAACTTGGGTTTTTTTTGCAGTGGAGTGCTACTGTAGCACTCGTAGATTTACGAGTAGAATCACTCGTAAGTTACGTTTACGTAACTTCGTACATATAACGTCAATCGTAAATTTACGCTACAAGTGACTTACGAGTACTCGTAGGGTTTACGAAGTTTTGTACATATGGGCCCTGTCTTTCGGATGAAACAGTAAAAGCCCCGTTTTATGGTTCAGGTTGAGGGAGGTGTTGCAAGGTAAAAATTTCTGTAATGCATCAGGCGATTCCTTCCCTAAATACATGCAATAACCATGGTGTTTATCTTGTAACATTTATTTAATATATAATAATTATATTTATATAAGAGAGAGAGAGATTAAGAGATAAATAGAGTGCGGGAGACAGAGACTCACAGATACGTGAGTAGATACGTTTAACAATGCAATACGGCTTAACGGTTAGATCCCTATTAAAAGATAGATGAAAAATAAGAACGCTTACCCTCTTTCACAAGATTAATTATAAGGCTCTTCTACAATACTTAAATGAAATTTGAAAATCATTATTCAGGCATGATATTCACAACGTACGAAATAATGATGATTTCACTCTTCCGAATCATAGACATCAAAGCACCAGAACTCCTTCTTTCCTACTGGTATAAAAAATTGGAATGAACTGGAAATTAGACATAATCATGATTTTAAGCAGTTAAAGTATTATGTACGCTCTGAAAGGAACGTTTATAACGTTCAAGATTACTTTTATGCAGGAGATAGAAAATTTAATGTTGTTCTTAAAAGAATCTGTAACATGCAGCAACCCTAATTATGATCTCTTTAGAGTAAATCTCACCAATTCACCATCTTGTTCTTGTCGTGCGGCCAAAGAAGACGTTTTATATCATATTACCTGCTAGAAGGTATATTATATCAACACCCAAGAAACTGTCTACATAATAAATGCATGTATCATATTTTTAGACCCCTTAACACAGAAATATTCTTATTTATAATTTTGATTATGTTATCAATTCAAGACTGTCTCAAACAAACCAAGCGATTTTTATAGGAACCAGAGTCTCGTATCATCGTACCAAGAGGAGGTCTCTCAACCCCTCCCCCATTCTCTCTCGTCCTGTTTGATACATGTTTTTGTTCATTTGTATTATTAAATTTTGTCCATAAATCTAGTTATTATGCACTATATACAAATCATATCTACTTCAAGACGTCATCTTTAAACTATATAAGAGAAGACAGAAGACATTTGACAAAGGTGTGTGACACAAATTACCAAGGACATGTACAAAATATATCCGATTGTGCTGCAGTTACGATACCTATTTAGGACGTTCAATTAAAGTTACAAACTTCACTCAATTGGTATGGTAAAAATCGGGTTACGGGCGCATATATGTTGTATATGATAAGGAGAGGGTTTATATAATGCTGTTGTAACTTTTGTCTCATCCTATTTCATTATAGTGATATGAAATAAAATATGTTAAAAGTATTGATTATTTCTGACGGTATCTGCATGTAGCCTGTTTCACTGATAATACTAAAAAACTCGTAAATTAAATTGACCCGGAAGCGCAAGTTGCGATAAAAATGCGTTCCACGAAAATAAAATTAACTAATAAATAATAATAATAAATTCGGTGAAAGTTTTGTGAAGTACGAATTCGTAGTTTTTCCTGTAAATATCTGAATTACAGGATCAGTTACCGCTAGGTTTACGATTGTTTCTACTTTGAAACTATTGACGTGTTGTATAGAAACTTATACCGTTGCAACACACTCACCTGAAGCAGTATGAGAATAAAGTGGCATGCTTAACACCACACGGGACATCAGTTTTCTTTCCAGTGGAGGGAATCGAACCTAGGACCTTTGGGTGTCGGGACGAGTTCATCGTTCATAAATTGTTTTAGAAAGATGTTGATGCGGATGAAGACGACGACTACGATAATGATGAAATTAATAAAAATAATCGCCCAGTGTAAAATAGATCAATATTTTGTGGAGTACAAATAAAGTTTACAGGGTTTGCTACAAGCAGTTACGATAGTTACAGGTATACCTTTATACACCAGTAGGAAGGCTTTATATTTTGAGACTGGGTAGAAAGTATTAAAAGATGAAAGAGAAGATCGCTTACTCTCTTTCACAAGATTTATGATAAAGCTATTCCACAGTACTTGAATTAAATTCTAGAACCATTAGTTAGGACACGACCATCTGAATCTGAAAGGTGGGCTGGCAAATTTGCTCGATACAAATTTATTATTTTAAGATCTTTGAATGAAAGAATATTTATTTCCTTGATATCAGGGGACAGAGTTTTTATTTTCTTGACTATTTTGTCGCCAATAAATAATTGTTAGAATTGCATTGTAATATATGCCATAAACAGAACAAATGCTAATTAAAATTAAATTGAAGAAAAAATATGTAAACACAGTTACACTAATTTAATTGCATATGTCTACTACTAGTTTCTATAGTGAAGTGTATAGTCTTTGACATCCCGAGGGAGAATTTTGCTTTTATCACTATAAAGGATGTGCGAGGAAGACTTTAGTATTAATATTTTGGCTTTCTGTCCGAATGGTTATATCTATAAAGGTTGAGCCTCTGCGTAGCACGACTAAGGTGTAGGACCCGGTTGTATCAATATTTAATGACTCATTAAACCTTAATTAAACTTAAAATATTTAATGTATCATTAAATTCTGTTGTATTAATATTTAATAATTGGTTTAGTTCATTAAAGTCTCATTAAACCTTCATTAAAATTTATATATTTAATGAAGTGTTTTGGCTTCATTAACAACACATTAAATATGGCTGCGAATGTTTTGTTTCATCAACTGGGCAGACATAGAAATGATCGGGTATATCGAGAACGGTTCTTGTTAGAAAGTATGACAGACGAGTAGATAAGAAGAAGATACAGATTTTCCAAACAATCCATTGAAACCATTGTTGGTCTACTACGTGCTATTCTTGAGCCATCAACGAAGCGCTCTCATTCACTTAGTACGGAACTACAGGTATTAAATTAATGAGATACAGTACACATTACATTAAACTAATCTAACTTACAGTTATAGAAAACACGACACCATCATCCAACAGGGCAACATTAAAAAGTAAGGCTAAGCACACACCCGTACACATGTATAGCGCTTCTGTAACGTACAGTAAGATGACGTCATTTCTTGCGTCATATTGTAAATTGTTGCAAACAAAATGCGTCGCCCAAGAGGGTTTGACAAAATAATTTTGGCTTAGATTTTCAATGGTTAGTAGGAATTATTTTGTTCCAATGAATGGTTAACCGTGCCTATCATTATATATTCAGATTATTCTGACACAACTTTAATATTTCTAATATATTGTTTCATCACATAGAACTAGCGACTGGCAAATATTGTACCATTATTTTAATGTAAAATACGAAAATACCATGATCAAATTTGTCACTAATTTACAATTTACTCTGTTATAATATACACCGTTAGTGAATTTTGCATTGACTTCAGTTACCATGGTATTTTTCAATTAAGACGACTATGTATCACATTTTCTTTTTTACGTAAGCGCTTGTGCGGTGCTCCATAATTTGGCTATATTATATTGTGAGCCCATGTTGGACGAAAATTCAGATGAAGAAGGCAACCTTTAGCAACCATACAATGGAGAGGAAGATGGAAGAAATATTAGGAAATAATTAGCTCAAAATTATTTTCAATAAGACTTATCGTTGAGGATCATTGATTACTACCAATAAAACATTTCAACCTAGCAATGTATTTATCATTTTATACTTTTAATTCCACTCATCTAGTGATATATAAAAATATGGTTTGAGGTGGTGCATGTGCACACTTTATAATTTAATCAAACTGGTTACTTCTAGCCAGCGCCGACGCCGGAACGGGGTAGGTCGACGTGCATGGATAGACATACGTCGAAAAATGAATAAATGAACTTGATGTGCAAAAATAAGAAAGTAAGTACAATCTAGTCCTCATTTATTGAATTTATTTCTATTCTTAACTTTTTGTTCATTAATTTATAATAAGTTGTTTGTTCCTGTAGCTTCCTTTTCTGTTCCACCAACACCTCGTACTGCATCCGAGTTACGTCCTCTTGCTTGATTTTTTCTTTACTCCTTCTTACTTCCTTTACTCTCTGGGCTGACTCGGATCTACAAATATTAAAAAATATTTTTATATCATTTATTACATATCTGTAATTAGGAAAACTAATAAAAAGCAAAGTAAGTAAATATTTTAACAGTATGATATTACGACGACGACGACAATGATGATGATATTGATGATGAAGATGATGATATAATGACATGCTATTATTACCTTGGTGTTGGTATGGGGTGATTTAATGATGATTCAGTCTCAGCTGATATTTCTGCACACTGCACGACTGACAGTTCTTCTGTCAAAACTGGACCATCAGTTTCCACTTCCACCACATGAAAGCCTATATGCTGCATTCCATGATCAATGCCACTGGTGGATCCTTTATTTAAAATTTGATGCAAAATTGAAACTGTTTCTGGCGAGCCAATTACGGAGGGACCAGCTTTCATCTGTTTATAAATAAATATACATGTACATGTTATAGAATAAGTGTCTTGTTTTGTGTATTTATACAGGTATAAATTACAATTTTATCTAGCATTTGACGAACCCCCGTAATATGGTCTATTATATGGGTATGCATTTCAACGGGGTTGAATGAGCTCATCCCAGCAAGTTACATTGATTGTACATATATTACAATATAAAATGTCTATTACAGTTTAAGAAATGAAACAAACACTCTTTGTCGCAAAGAGTGTTTGTTTAATGTCTTTTAGTATATTTTACTTCCCTTTCGAAAGGCTACTTATTAGATATGTTACAGTTTATATTGTATAAAGCTGTGTTTTATGACTAGCTTTACAGAGTCTGATAATGTCACCACTTGCATTGTAAAACGAAAATCGATGTAACTTTCCCTTGGCCGTATCTTTTTAACGGTTAGAGGTAGGGCCTTCGTATTTGTCATGTGTATCCCTTATGAAAAAACTTAAATCAAAGATATTTGGCACTTTTTATGAGTCGTGCAGGCAGACGCATAAAGTCATTGTGTTGATTCTGCAATACACCATATAACTATTTACAACTCAGTATAGATATTATTTTGTAATAGGCAGGTTAAATAGAGAACCATCAAGCCTCGGTTTACTCCTCCTGTTACATTAGTATGGCTTATCGACTTACTAAAGAACATGCACAATGACGAAATTCCATACAAATTTCCCTCTATCTCTACTCTTGACAGTATACTATAATAAGGAAGTAATAAAAAGGCAATATATAAAATTAATCCTCAATAGATATATATACCTGTTTCTGGGGCTTGGGTTTCAAACCCGTTTAAGCCGTTAAACGTTGGCGAGTCTTTAAAATATATACAATTTTCTCCGATACTGACGACACTGCTTTCGGACACGGTCCTCCTCCAGTTGTTTTTTTTTGTGAAATTTTGTTTTCACTAAACTCATTTTTAGCTGTTTGGTGAAGGTTTGTCCATTTTGTTTTGATTTTCACATTTCTTACAGCTACGCCAAACGTAATCTTGGTTGTAATGTCCTCCAAAGTACTCCTTTTTTGTCATTAGTGATTTTATGTGTGAGTTTGATATTCAATTTATCAATGTTTTTTCCCACCATCTCGGTTAATAATTGAATTTTGCTTGAATCAATTTTTTTCCTCCGTTTCTCGGAGGTTTAGCCATTTTTACATGCGAAGCAGACGTATTGTTAATGACGTTATTGTCATCGTGGTGACATATATGTATGGATAGTGGTCGGACACATTACATGATAACTCATGACGTCATAGATCATCGAAAAATCACGCTGTTTATGACTTTTATATCATACTATTAATATTTTACGAACGTTGCTAGGGTAAATTGCATGATGGGAACAAAGTTAATGATACTTTAATGAACATTATAGATTTAATGACACATTAACTAATGACAATCTAATGAATGTTTAATACAGCACATTTTAATGCATTAAGTAATTAATTGTTATAATTTTAATGATTAGTTAGGCTTAATGATTCATTAACTTTAATGTAGGATTGATACAATTGGGTCCAGGTAAGTTTGGACGTTGATGCAACTAAGTACTTAGAATGCTCTAAGTAATAGGTTTTAGGCGAGAATTACCCGCTGGAAGTGAGATAATACAAGAATTACCCGCACAACTACAAAAATTCTGAACAACACACAATTAGTGAGAATAACCCACTAATTCATGAGTAACAAGTTAATGAGAATATCCCATTACACAATGTTAGGACTCTGACGAACAGTTTGAAATAACGAGCAAAACGGCTAAAAGTTCAGTCAAAATATATTTAATTAGGACAATAGATGTCTCAACAATAATTTACATTATGCTTTCAAATGATTTAACCATTTCACAATTTACAACAGAGGAAATACCGGCAGCCGAGATTTACTCGACGCTCGGAAAATTAAATAACAAAAACTTCTCCAAAACTCAAAGGGGTAAAAGGGAATGTGAGTCACTAAAATAATCCGTGAGTCACGTAGATATCTAGGAATTACCCGGATACCTACCGTAGACTGAACGATTATATCTAGAACTTCTGATTGATTTTAAAAATACTATTTCTAAAAAAACTTATCTTTTATTTCATATCTTCAAACCTGATAAGAAAACGTATGCTATTGATTGATTGTATATATGTAATGTTGTATGTATGACTGAAACCGAAAACTCGTCGGTCCGACGTAAATGACCGGTAAAAATCTGCTCGGACCGATGGAAATATTTGTAACTGCCGGTCCGAATGACGGGGAATATTTTCTCAATAAAGAATTTGTCAGCTGTAATTTCACTTTCTCTTCTTGGTAAATTGACTTTCGGAACAACCAGGCCATGGGTATTTATTGATTGGGGCTCTACTACTGAGTTTCAAATTCTCAAGCGTTGATATTGATTCTAAAAACGAAAGTACTTTTTAAAATTTGACTTCTAAATATAGAACTTTTAGTATCTGAATTCATAGTTACAGTGGTATGTATTTTAAATTGAAATACGTTGAGGGGGCAATCCCCAACAAAGACAACTAAGGAACTCTCAAAATTTGAAAAAAAACCCCAAGCAATATGATTAAAAAAGGGATAGAAAATTCAATCCCGCATGGAAACTTGGGCGACTGTGGCTCGAGTTTAATGAAGAAGAAAACACCATAACATGTTCTCTTTGCATTTCGCAATATGGCGAAGGTCAGGGGTCTCAGACACAGTCCAACCAAAATCTTAAAAGACAAAATAGTTTTTAAAAGGGTTGTTGCAATTTTCGTTTCTCCACTGTCTCGGATCACGAAAAGAAGCTCACACAAAAATGCTGATCGATTGCCAAAGCGAAGTCCACTGGCACTGCTTCTTCTTATTGGCATACAAAACACTGAGAACCTTACAAGAGGCAGACAGAAGAAGAATGTCATTGTTATTCAGAAACACGCATGCTGTGCTAAAACATAGCAGGCCATTCCGCGATTATGTTTGGATATGTAAACGTGATAAGAATAAATTAATAGAAGTTGGAGAAACTTATATTAACGAAAGCTGCTTTTACCTTTTCTAAGTATATAGCAGAAGCAGAGAGAGAGAGAGAGAAGGTTGTCGATATGTTGAATGGATGCAATTTCTTTTCGTTCATGATGGATAGAAGTACCGATGTATCAGGCGATGAGCAAGAGGCTATTTACATTAGATGTTCCAATAATGGTAAAATCATTGAAAAATATCTTGGATTGTGTACACCAGACAGCACTTGTTCAAAGGAAATGTTTAAAGTACTTAAAGTTGACACAAGTATGCATACTACTTCATTTCTACATTTTTTTCATAAAATTTGTTTAATTGTTGATGATAAGATGGCATCATTGAAGAGCAATAAGTTGGAAATGTGCATCCGGTGCATCAATATTTTCTATATTATAGATAATTTTCTAATTTTAATGTGATAGAAGTAAAATTTGAATAATGTTTACAATATAATGAATAAAATCACTCTTAATAACTGTAAAAACATAAGGTGAAATAAGGTTTGAATGACTTATATTCATAATCTTTCATTTACTTTTGAGAAAAATTAGTAGCCTTTGGAAGCGTTGGAGCAGCAAATATGACCGGGCGCAAAGGAGGGCAGGCGACACTTTTACGAAATGACATCAACACTGAAATAATTAACACACATTGCTTTGCCCATAAACTGCAACTTTCGTTTCGAGTTTCATTAAAGTGTTTTAAAGTCTACGAAAAACTCTTCACATTGTTAACAGGACTTTATTACTTTTACATGAAATTTTACAAAAAACAAAAAAGGATTGCAGAAGCAATTAAAGCAACAGGGAATGGTGTCCTGCCCCAGAAGGCCAATGGAACTAGGTGGATACCACATTTTCACAAAGGTTTGTATAATGATAAAAAAAATTTAAGCAATGTCATATGCAATACTATGCTTGTGTTCACCACAGACACACATCAGTTAAGTTTACAATCATCTATTGATAGTTTAAGAAAATTAAAATTTGTCAGCTCAAACTTTGGGCAGTCATGATTCGAATACCCATAATGTATATTAATGATAAAATTGTTAGACAAATAAAAAAAAATCACCTTTAAAATTCCTAAACATGCTTGAAAACAAAATATTGATAAAATTTTGTTTGGCTTTCAGCAGCATTTTTTGTGTTTATTTTTTCAATAAAGTTATAACCGGTTTGCTGCGCACTTTTAAAGCATATGAGGCCCATCTATCTTCAGCTAGCCATGTAAATGCCAAGGCAGAGGGATCGGCCATGCTGTTTACAAGCAAAGAATTAATAGCTTTTGTTTTGTTCACGAAGGGTTATTGAATTTTCAAAATTTACACTAGAATATATATCTAGACTATGCCTCAAAATATTAAGAATATGTAATACTTAATCATACATATGGAATGAAAGAAAATTAATATGAAATAAATTATTTGTCAGATTTGAATATAGTACATGTATTTTGCATTGGTAAATTTCCTTCAGATCATTTTTGTATTTATAATTCTTTTTTTTTCTATTAGGATGCGATTACACCTTTGGTGAAATTATCACTAAGTATGCAGAAGGTCGGGATGAATGTGGCAGATAATCTCGATTTGGTGAAGACTTGCATTAAGCTATTGGATGAGTGTTCAAAACAATAAGTACATTTACATGTTTCTGTCAATGAAAACCACTTCTTCATTGGGGATAATTCAAAAATAATTATTTTTAGATATGATAATTTTCAGAACAAAAGTGTAGTCAGACATACTGAGGGACATGCAAATTCATAAGGTAATGACTATCAAACACATTTATGGCTGTTCATATAGGGATTCAAGTGAATTAAAAGAGGTTCTTGAGACAGGAACATGTCATGGTGTGCAATTAAAGGGTGCCACTCCAAAAATGGCATATCGAGAGAGGATTACAACAGACCTGAAAACTGCATTGACAGAGAGATTTCTATTGAATGATCTACAGAAGAAAGTTTACCATGCTACTAAGTTGCTACATTTAAAGAACTGGCAGAGTGATGAAGCAGGTCACACTCAATTGGAATTCAAATGAATTTAGCATGCTTAAAATTTTGTGTTCTTAGCAATGTTATATGCCTTGGATTTCAGTTAAAGTTCAGTTTAGATCTTTTCATTTGTGAATTTCTTTTTCAGTTTTCAGTTCCAACTAACAGAAATATTTGTTACTAACAAAAATACGTCCTAGATATTATTGTTATTTTAGTAAAAACTAAACTTAAAATAAAGACGTAATCGATATTTATTACATTTATAAATTAAATTTACTTTATGCTCCTGAATTGATTTACTCATTTCGTAAATTAATTTGCAATGATTACATTTATTACATTTATAAATTGAATTTAATTTATGCTCCTGAATTAATTTACTCATTTCATAAATGAATTTGCAATGACTCTAATCAGGAGTAAAATTTAAACCTTTATTTTCATTCAAGAATCAAATATGTTATAACATGCAATTATATCTTTATAACTTATATTAATATAAGTATGATAATTAAGTCAATGCACATTATGTTTTCATAGTAGTTTAAATTTACATGCACATGTATTTCAGAATTTGGTGTCCAAGATGTCAAAGATGTGTGCAGTCACTTCAAGGACACTTTGCGCAGGGTAAAACCTGAATTTCTGGAAGAGGATGCACTAGATGAATTAAAAGTGCTGAATAAGCTTCTACATGAGATGTTCTCAAATATTGTTCATGCTGATAATTACGATTTGGTAAATTTCAATTTTATGATAAAACCTTTATTATAATTTTGTGAAAGAAATCTCAATACTTCATTTTCACAATCTAAGTAATTAAGTTTTTTATATACTCTCCTTGAATATGTTCAATCAAAGTCAGAAATGTATTATATCTTTTAATTTGATTTTTTTGGTATAATTTTATTCAGACATGGGGACAAACTGCGGGAGTTGAAATGGGAAGAAGTATTTGACCACGACTATCCACTGATGATACTTATCATAGCTTTTTCAATGTATACCACCAACTTTAGTTTAATGTGAAACTACTTTTTCTCACATGAAATTAATCAAAACAAGCAGACGAACAAGGCTGAATAATACTACACTTAACAACCTACTTGCTATAAGGCTCTTAACAGAAGATATTGAAAGATTTGTGGATGGTAAGTTAATAAGACCAGTATGTTTAATCAGTATAGCTTAAAATTATCCCTGAATTAAAATTGTATAGGAAGTTCATACTTTATTCATTGAATTTCATTTTGAATAGTTTAATACTCCAAGAATAAATCCAAAATAAAATGTACATGTCTACTTAATTTCTCTTAAAATGCCCCCCCCCCCTTCAAAGAAGAAGGCCAGGATATGTGAGGAGAGTTAAGAGAGAAAAAAACCCCCAACAATTGAGGTTAGTTTCATTAAATATGTAAAACTATTTTTATTCAAATTAAAATAATGCAGGCTGATTTAACCTTTTTATATGAGAAATGAATGTGAAGAAAACATATGTAAACCATCATTTTAAGTGCAAAATTGTAAAAATTACTTATAAAAATTGACACGTATACAACTTAAAAAACTTTTTATTGTGTTATAATGCATAATATAATTATTGATCAGATTGTAGAAACAGAGACTGAGGTGGTGGATGTTACAGTGGAGGAGGAAGAAGGAGAAGATGAAGAAGATCATGATGAAGAATGGGCCAGAGCGTTTTTAAATTTCATTAATGAGAAAGACGATGATGATGATTTCATGGAAGATTACATGGATGAGATATGCGTGTGGGACAAAATCTAACCATGTTCACAAGAGAATAAAAGCTTGAAATATTTTTGTTGTTGTCTTGTGTTTTAGTCTTGGAGAAAATGAGTTTCTTTATTTGTATACAATATGCACAGGTGTCAAAAACACCACTTTAAACCTTCATTATTCAATATTGAGAAAAAAAGTAAAACTTCTTCGGACCAGTAATCTTAAACATATCACTGATCCGAATGACCAGTAGCCCATCACAAAGTTTCGCGTGTATGTATGTATGTATTGTATTGTATTGTATCTACTACAAGACGTCATCATGATACTATATAAGAGAAAACAGAGTACATATGGCAAAACTGTATACATGTACATGTTTTATTGGTTTTTAGATGTGTTCTTATTTTAAAGTTTTCTGCTTGGAGATTTGATTTCTACTTTCAGAAGATCCTGTGATGTCATTGCTACTTACTCGTCATGGCTGCACGCTGACTGATGGACTTGCTCAGAGTAACTAATTTCAGCACTCTATTTTCATTACTATGTAGATTGATGCTCTCACCAGTAACGCTTACTGTTTGAAGCTGTACCTGTACTGATTTTGGAAATTATTTAAGGTTGTGTTGTCTGTCATAACGTTTGTAATATAGTGTATTGGTGTCGTCTATAAAATGGTAAAGGGTTGTCCATTATCAAATATTTTCATATTATTTCTATTCCTACGTCTTCGATATAAAAGTAAGAACTCCGTGAATTTTTTATTTTGTCTTACATGGTCACCCTGAAATACAATTAGTACATCGTACTTACTCACAAATACATAAACATGAAATTAATGTTAAAACTTTCAATGTGCAGAGTGGACATATTGTATAAAAAAAACCCACAGTGTCCCAAATACTGTTGTATACATAATGCCACTAATTACACGAGTGCGTTTTTGTACCAGTGTGTGGCACAACTTGGATGGTATTTCTATGTAAGTGCAGTTCTCAATGAATTCTAATAAAAGAGAAAAGAGAGCTTATCTTTGCCAAACATCTGATAATTACAGAATGAATTTGACACTTGACAATTTCGAAAATCGATAAATTTGTTATTTGGAGCTCATTTCGATATTTGGTAATTTTACTTCTTGCTGCCTTTCGATCATATTATGTTTATTTCATAAAGAAAAGTATTTTGAAAATAGAAAGTAGAAGTTAAAAAATGAGAGTTTTGAAGGTGATTATATTAATAAGGTTCTGGAATCGCAAGATCTAACTGCAGTAATTGCGCCGATTTTACCAATTGTTCAAGTGTGAAATTAACCAGGTATCGATTTACCTGAACCCCATTACTTGTATGTTGAATTGCACTGAATTACACATCCAAATACAATATGACGTTGGTACGAGTGGTCGTGAGACTTTACCTGCTGAAGATCTATAGAGTTTTGTCCCTTTATATTAGTTTCATTCAGTTCTCCCCCTAAACTAGCAGAAGCAAGAAGAATCTCTTCCATCTCATGTTTTCCTGTTACCTCATGCCTCCCCCATATATTAATCTGTCCGCCATCGGAATATCTGAATATAAATGCACATAACGGGGATATTGTAGTGTGCAAGGTAACAAAATGCTTATACTGGCCAATTAATATCTACTGACAAATAAAGTAACTTTTAATTTTACAAAACATACTACTGTGTGAAATTTTAATCTAGACTTTCCGGATATATTATATTGAAATGCTCACAGCTTCGTGGCATTCCGTCTCTATGAAAAGCAGTTTCCACTCTAGAGTTTAATATGTATTATACACAAAGACGGAAAACAGTTATCGAAATTGTTTTTTCTTGCAGGTTACTTGAAAGTGAAAGCGGAAGTGTATCCCTGTACTTTGAAATCCCCATAGCCACATGCTCGCCATATTTTCTTCTATGTTGTTGTCTTTAGGGTGATATTACGTTGCATTATTTCATATGGTAAGTTTTTTTAATCTCAAATTTTGATATCTATGAATGAAATGTAACTTAAATTATGCATCATTGTCATTTATCATCTCTGCAAATAAACAGGTGTTTGATATCGGTCGACTTATGTAGTATTCACCTATGGAATGTTCACGAGCTTCGGATAGACCCCATTTTAAATCAACACAATTATAAGTGATAAATGTATTATTGGTATAGTATTATACTTTGCTATATTAAATAAATATTTTCAAATGGTATAAGATCTTTTTTGTTCCCAAAAAGTGATTTATAGCAAATTGATTACATTACGATATATTTACTTCTTGAATTTGACAGCCGCGATTGATTGACTGATTGATAGATTGAATATTGTTGTGCGTCACTCCACCAGTATTTTACTGGTCATGCCATGTGCCTGATGCATTGCATGCAAATTTAGACCTTTGTAACGGACCCACCTGTAGCAGTGAAGGATTTTTACGTGCACAGTCGAGGGATATCTTGCTATTGAAAATAACGCCGTCTGCACTGACTACTGATATTGTTGACTCTGTTAAAAGTTGTCTCGAGGAGCGATACAGACGATGTTGATGACGATGCTATCACCACTGAACCCATTTCTGATTGTGATTCGCCAAAGTGCACAGTGAAACCTCGAATGTACATAAATCAACAACGCAGATAGATGGCTTAAGAGATTTATTTTTATCAATGTTGACTTGATAAGAGTTTAACAACACAAAAATGCATGAATATTGGAAAGCAGTGATAGAAAAGTAATTTTTATGGTTCCCTAAATTTCCATATATTCGGGTTAGACAGTACCTTAGGGTCTGATTTTATGTTTTGTTCTCTTTATAGACATTAGAGGTATGTAGTAAGCAATGTGAATACAATAATAAAATATCATAAAAGGACACTTAACAAGAAAACACAAAAATCAATTATATACATACTTTAAATATTTTAGTGAAATTATCCACAGAATGATTTTTTTTTTCGTTCATGCATCCGTGTTTTTGTAAATATCCATCCCCAAACCGGAGAAGCCTCTGTGAATTTGTGCTGTATTACACGCGTATAGATGTTCTGATAATCATTACATTACACTCCTGATATTTTTTATAAAAATCAGTAAAACGATTGCGGGTTATTATTGTACTTATCATTTAATTTTAAAACATCACGATTTTTTAATATCACCCCTAGTTTTTCCCTTACTATGGGAGGTGTGAAATCACTCGGGATTTAATTTCACTTGTACTAATACAAAATATTGGGTAAACCTGTTGATCTGCACCATACTCTGTGAAGCGGATTCTGCTTAATTTGAAGCCTGTGTGGCTCAGTGGAAGAGGTGCTAGGCTCGTGACCGAGAGGTCATGGGTTCGACTCCCGCCATGGGCACACTTGTGTTCCGTTTTTCGGATGAAACAGTAAAAGCCGGTAGTTATGGCACGTAAAAGATCCCTCACTGTTTCGAGAGGGTATGTCGCAAAGGTATAAATGTTTATGCAATGCATCAAGCAGATACCATCACTATATATGTGAGATAATCGTGGAGTACTGTATAACAATAATCAACCAATCAATTAGCTGCAGTAGTGTAAAAATGCTAGACTATCTATGGTGGCGACCATGCATGGATATTTCAATAAATATAAACGAGGCAGAAAGATTGAAAAATGTATTATTTTTACATTAGATATAACGACAGTATTAATAAAAAAGGAGATATCTAAACTGTAATTATTGATGGAAAAGACCAACCTCTGCTGTGATACACCACACACACACACAAACAAACAAACCAAAAAAAAAAAAAAAAAAAAAAAATGTCGGGAATGACTTTATCCTGCAACCTGGTATATATTTCTGATGACTTATCGAATGCTCCTAGTAACTACTGATTAATGATTATTCCGTCAACATTTGTTATTTTATTTGTCGTATATATATATACCGCGCGGCTCTGCTACGGGTGTGTCCGTTGCAAAGGTAGATATATCTGTGCAATGCATCAGGCAGGTGCCGTCACCATATACGTGAAATAATCGTGAAGCAACGTCGAACAACAATCAATCAATCTTTAAAAAAACCTGAAGATTGAGTGGTAATTTAACATATCGATGGAATCTTGTGATAAGAGCATGCGGTTAGTGTGACATTGTTTACCTTAAGTTATCTTGAAATATTTATCATGTTACACTTGTACACTATTACCAAATGTAATTGTAAGTCCTACTAAAAACTGAATAAATGAAAAATGAAGTGCTTTTGAGGATCGTATCTATATCAAATCCACTTCAAATTACATAATCTCTGTTTATTATTTAAAGTTTAGAATATTTTCGATCATGTACAGACGGTTATGAACGTAGAATGGCTACCGAAAAGGAGACATCTTTGTCAACTACCAGCGCTGTCTTCTGTAAATATGATTGTCCAATTTGTTTGGAGTCAGTGAAAAGTCCACGTGCCTTACCATGTCTTCATACTTTCTGCCAAGACTGCTTGCAGGTAAAGTAGATTTTCACAAATTATTATGAAGTTAATGATAATGACTTGTGTACGTAATTACAAGCGCGCAAGGGGAATAATTGCACGTGTTTAAAAGTTAAATGACTTGATAAAATGCACTTATATTAAACTTGTGGACTTCAGATATTCCAACAGTACTTTTGAATCCTTAAGGACCCACATTTGATGAATACCACTTCTAGTGTAAACTATTTATTAAGGCAAGTTTTAATTCTGACAGATTTTTTGTGAGTCACATAGAAAGATCTCTTGATTTGTATCAGCAATAGTACAATGTTGTTTGTAGGTATACCTCTGCATTTTGGGAATACAATATAATGAATCAAATTAACTTAACTTAATATCAAACTTAGTGAGAGTAGATTTATGATTGTAAATCATTTTTTCATGAAAATTTGTAACAGTATAATTAGGATTCTCTCACTAGGTTGTGAAAGTAAAAATTTCTCTGACGCTTATTCTGCTGGTGTAATGATATGATATTCTAGATTTCTCATCCTAAATTCTAGTCAAAGGACAGTCAAAACTTTCGATTAATACATATCGGCGAGTTCTAAAATTATTAAAAGCCTTTGACTTTGACAGTATGACCAGAGATCATCGCAAAGACAATAGATTTTGTATTGGGGCCCTCTACATCCTTATACAGACATTTCCTAGAGTGTTGCACGCTGACTTACAGGGAGGTGGGGACTCTATTACGGGCATTGTCCGAACCTTTTCAGAAGAGGCAAGCTCATGAATGTCTTCCCATGCTGACTGTTAGTCGGGACATTTGCAGTGAATGGGAAGGTGGGCACCCGTAGACCGGTCACCACACCAATTAAATGACGTTTGTTACTTTATTTGACAATCCTAAGTCGGTATCGTAACTGCAGTACAATCGAGTATTTTAAGTCGTTTTCTGTGTTTATTTGACTATATGTCCTTGGTGATTTGTCATACAGCTGCTTGAAGAAAGGCAAAATTTGTGAAAATATCTAGACCTGTGAAAGTTAAAAACAGATCGGAACTTGCAGTTAACGGAGCGTTGTACCTTTATAATTTTCAATCTAAGCAACAACCTAATTTATTTATTTTCTGAAAAAGAGTCCACCTGTACTCCTGATTTAATCAGAGTCTTGAATTTTTGTAAGAGCAATTTAAATTACACCAGCTGGTGAATCTTCCATTAATTATTTGTGAAAATGTACACAGGATTTGTTAGACCATCTAGTAAAAGAATAAGGTTTAGATTCGTCTTTAGAAGAAAATCTCTATCTATATACTTATATCTGCTAGAACTTCTTTTTTTCCATTTCGGAAGGGATTTACCATAAGTAAATGAAAGTAAATGCTCTTGCTACGCTTGGTATTAACACACGTAAATTATATGTAGACGTGCCTTATTTTGAACCCCTAAAATGAACATAAATCTCACAAGCAACATTTATTATTGGTTTCACAAAGCGCTCCAGAGAATATATGTATCGATCTTACTCACATAAACTCTTCAGACTTCAAACGCACTGACGATAGTGGATTATCAATGTTATAATAATCATTCTGGAAATCAAAGGAACTGTAAAAGTTCATCGATCAGTGAAACTGAAAGCATCTCTTAAGCATATTTGCTACTAAACAGGAGCAAATTTAATTATGCACAGCAAAAAAGTGCAAAAACGCGCCCGCCTTAGCTGCAAGATAGAGAAAAACGGTAAAAAGCGGGTGGTAGATCTCACTCTACATTTCGAAAAAAATGAAAAATTAATTAATTATCTCACCTGACAGGTGAGATATTCACCTTTAAAAATGATATCCCATGGGATTTTCTCTTTTTCCTGTAGGATTATTTTAATCCCATGGGAAAAAGACAAATCCTAAGGGATATTCTCCATTTCCCATGGGATATTTCTAATTTCCTAAGGGACAAAATTGTCCCTTAGGAATTAAAATATCCCTTAGGAAATAAAATATCCTATGGGATTATTAAAAATTCCCTTAGGAAAATATTAATCCTATGGGATAATTTTTTTCCCATAGGAATGTTTCTTTTCAGAATTATCCCTTAGGAGAAAAGAAATCCTAAGGGAAATATTAAATGCCTTGTGATATTTTTAAGTATCGCATTATTCCATAAGTTAGTGTTTTAAAACAAGGGTTATTTACCATTTATTTTTTTTAATTACTCTATAAATTAGATAACTGAGAAAACTTATTCCTGTTTTAATCCGAAATGAAAATCCAAGACCATAATTATGATAAAGGAAAACATAAGAAATCTCAAACTTTATAACATCATCAAATATTTTATATGAAATTAATAGTAAAATTCATATTACCTTTAGACAAAAAGGGCGAAATTTGTGAATTGTATTCGATTATGTCAATGAACTGATTTGAAAATTTTACTGCAATCTATACTGTATGAATTCATATGATCTTAGTATATAAAATAAAAAAAAAACTTGACAGTGATACTATTTCTAGAATAATTTGATAAAGGGAATTATGACATGCTACACCAAATATACATAAGACTTAAATCATAGAAAAAGTCCTCACCCTCCCTAAATGCATAACTACATAATAAGAAGTACACAAATTAATGATATCTCATCTGTTAATCTAATAATCAAGGCATAATGCGACACAATATGATTAGACTCTAATAAAGAGTGGGAATAGAATGGGCAGATACCGAGACCACAGTGTATCGGTCTTGTCATCAATACAATAATCATTTTAAAGTTGAACTGTACACACCTATCAGTATCTCACCAGGATGCGATGGTATAGATCTGCATCTTCGTACTTGTGTTGCTTCGAAATTCCTCACAGGAAAATACAACTGAAGTTGTATGTGACAAAGTTGTAACGGTGTGCTGATAATATCGGAATCTATCCCAAATACTAGAACTAAACTACGATGTACTAGGCACATATAGGCCTATAGGCCTAATGTGATTTAATAAATGCGTGAGGGCTATTCGCAGTTTAATTCGAGTGCTACTACCTTAAAGATAATTTTATAGACCATGGTAAATAGTAACCTTAAAGATAATTTTATAGACCATGGTAAATAGTAATAGTGTTGAGTAGCATGCATGACGTCATGTGAACATCAGACGGTGTGCCTCTGATAAACATTATACATGTATAATTATATTTTTTATACACAAGGATGAAAAAAATGGGGGCAGTTTGAACCCGCAGAGTTGCGCTGGACTTTTAACGTAATTTATCTTCTGATGCACTGGCGGATTTATGATCGCCGCAAATTTACCATTAAAAATCCAGATTTGGCACTAAAAAGGGCTGAGTAATTTGGCTAATTCACATGTCGGCCCCCTTTTCGGAAACCCTGGATCCGCCACTGCGATGACCCTATCTATCCTTTGGGTTAGAAACATAAACCGAAGCCATGTGTCCCATTCTTTAAACAGCTTCAAGCACAGGGGCTACATTACACAAAGGAAATATATATAACAAAGATATAGTAGGGGGATATATCTCCTTTTGTTTCCTTTGTGTAATGTAGCCCCAGTGCCATAAGAATTCTCGTGTTCGGATTATATTTTTAAATATATCTAATTGATTTTTTTTTGTGTGCAAGGGTAGGAAAAAGATATGTTATAACACTAGTATGAATATATTTACTGAGTCTCAATTTTTAGAAAACATGCTTTCCTCGTCGAACCATGTTCAACTCAAATGTGAATTGCTAAGGGGAATCGCACAATTTCCAAATCCGGAAGACAGACTATTCAAGAAAGAGAGAGGATGAAAACGATGTGGGTGTGATTAGGGACAGCGGGATGGAAAGGTGTGTGGAAGAACGGACGAAAGGGGTTGAGGCAGACCAGTAGAACTCCATTCAAAAGTGGGGAAGGGGGACTTACAAACACGAAACAAAATTCGCAATATGATACCACTGTTTAAAGCCACTTTTTGTGCCAAGGAGTGTTGCATGAATCGCATAAAGCTATAGACACTGACCAAAGGCGGATATAGAAATTTTTGAAAGGGGGATTGCAGCCTGTCATGACTACTATCTTCACTATTCAGTCTAGAAAGACGGCGGTTGCTGCAGTCTTGAAAATAGTCAAAAATAACCTTTTGGGGGTAAAATTTTCCGACCCCCTCTATATCTGCCACTGTTAATAATAAACTCATTTCCACGAAAGAATTATGATGATGCAGATCGGACAATAAAGTGGGGGCTGGTTCCCGGTTCCCACGGCCATGTGAAAGGAAAGGAGAGCCTAGAGTATGAGAAAAAATAAGGGAATTTAAAGGGGCAAAAATAGACCTGTGTGAGGAAGCAGAAGAGTATAAGGCGATGGAATTTAGTGAGGGCAAAAAGAAAATGGGAAGAAGAGGTTGGAAAATGGATTTGAAGGAGAAAAGTAATGGGAAATATATGAAGTAGGAAACCACAATCGCCACTGCCTGAACAACGTATAACAGATAGTTACTGATATTGGTAGTTTAGAATATGTGTATCATCTTTACAGTTTTTGTCTATCATACGGCATATGCGAATTACCGTGTATTAATTAGTGCCATAAAGTCCGTGTTTATTTCCCAAGGTGTACGTAAATTACACCTCTGTCCGCTCTTCGGCACCCAGTTCTATCCCCCTATAGACCATTCTTACACGGACGCGACCATCTTCAGATCACGTGACTATCCGCTTAGTCTAGTATCATCAATCAAGGACTTTTAAACAAGTTTACAGGTCTTTGCATCAGCTGATTCTACCTACTGGTATTTTTTCATTATTTGTATCTTTATTAAGTTGTTATGCGGTCTTGACAGTGATTATGACTGAAACACAGACTGTTTGTCATGGGTTGCTTTATCCGCAATTGGACAAAAAGAGAAGCGGAATAAAGATTTGATTTTCATCAGATTGCCTCAGTAACATTACTTTACAAACCCTATGCTATAGCGAACGAAGGTAGATCCAATCTTATCGCTTAATAATGCGAAGGTATTTTTATGAATAATCGACTGCTTAGTACTGATCTATTAAAATTATTATTCTGATTATTCCCATGGTAATTACTTCGATCCATGTCCCTGTGTCGAGTTGTATCTTCTATTCCAAGACATATATACTTTCATATGTATATATGTCTCTGCTTCTATTATACTAACAGAAAATGGATTATGTAACAGGTGTAGAACCAGGTTGTCACCTGTGGTCAGTAATATCTAATCCCAAGTATCCTCGGCAAAAGTGAAAGATACATTCCAGAAACTGTCGTCCGTATTACGCAATAAACTTACTGGATTTATGTCGGCTGTTTACCCCCATCATGCACAAAACTATTATTGATACACGTGTATGTTGATTAGAGCAAATTGATTAACATTGCGTACACGAGGGAGGTAATGCATAATGAACTGATGTTCTTTCTTTATCCAGTGGTGGATCCAGCGCCCCTTTAGCCGGGGGTCAAGAGACAAAGTTTGTCACTTTTAACAGAAAATGGACCAAAATACAGGATTTTGGTAATAATTTGAGGTACAGCCGGGGGGAGGACCCGCTACCCTAAATCCTCCACTATTTATCCAAGTTATTTTTGATAAGTTGATTTCGGTACTTGCGAAATTTCGTTCCTGTAGAGTTATTCAATTTTCATAGTTAACTGCAGTTCTTTTTCCAAAAGATCATATACGAATTTTTTAAAAAGATTCTCCCAACCCTTAGACTTGCTAAAGTCTCTATGTTAAGAGTATATTAATGCATTACGTCCGTTATATGAAATTCTGCTCGTTGTCATACTGCATTCTCTAGAACATAGATATATATGTTTTCACATTGCACATTATAAGAATTAACAATAATATATTTTGAATATAACGTAAGGTAACTTTTTTGTTTACTCAATCCCCCTTGTCACCGAATAGTACGCAAAATTTCGCGTTGCTATAGAAATATTCACACCTCTGAATGTACTGCGTTAGTATGTCCTTATACAGGATACAACTGAATGAGATCGAATAATGACCCAAGAAAAAGGAACAATGAGGGATGACATTTGAAAGCTGAATTAAAATCGGTTTACTTTTTGTACTTTGCAACCAAAATCAAATATGAAATAAAAAATTGATGGGTCTTTCTATGCCAGCATTGTGTCAATGTGCACCTTGGACCTCTTTCTTTTTTTTTCTTTCTTGTAAACCGGGGACTTACATATCTAAACATCTAGATATATACGTCCCCGATATTATACTCGTTAAATACTGTTTTTACCTGTATTATTAAAATGATTATCACCCATTTAAAGCATTGATTGAGTTTTTATGTACCAGTGTACATCATGAGATATAGGGCCTCGGTGTATATATCACAAAGAAGAATGTGACATTTCACTTTTATTTGTAATACTCCAATTTCAATATTTTTTGTGATAAACCAGAGACATATAAACACACGTGTATATATGTCTCTGGATAAATTTATTTCTGCGCAAGTGCTATAATTCCATTACTTCGGTCTATTAACTCAAAATTATTTTGTTTGGCAGCAATTACATCTTTGTATATCTACTTGACACGATGACTCAAGAAGTAAGAAACGTTTAATCAATACAATACCTTAATTATCTATTTCGCAATTATCACTTATCATTATCTCTTAAACAAACTCCCCTTGTATACTTGTCATTGTTACTATTTGTTATAAAGTCTTGACCATACATTGTATAATTTAGTTTTGGAGGCAGCGTTAGACTGGCAATATTCAACTCGCGAAAATAAATCTGGAAAATCTATATTTCACGTGTTTTCGAACTTATTCAAAAATGTCAAACAGGAACCAGGGCACTACAGTCTCCCTACGCATCGGCATCCTCGTAAGTTCCGTGACATCATCGTCACGATAAGTCCCAGAACCTACGACATTGTATAACCGAAATCAATTTGGTTATATATACTTCACCAATAACTCGTTTTACCAATCGTAAGTGAACCTGAACCCGTAAGTGCACTTACGATGAATCCATCGAAAATTACGTGAAGTACAAATTCGTACTTGATCCCGTAAGTACCTGATTTACGGGAACAGTTACGGTTACGTCTACGATTGTTAGAGAAACGGGTTACAAATAGGAAGGTGGAAAAAGAGAAATCGCCATAGTAGAATCCTTTCCTACAGTATGATTGCAAGTTTGAAATTCAGTACTTTACCACTAGATCAAACCCTTTTCAGTCGAGATCACTACCTAAGGAGTAATTCACAGGATGTCATAATTAATCCTAGTTAATTGACTTCCAGCTGGTGAAACGGAGTTTATTCCCCAGGAGAGCAATAAACACCCTTGAGTCCACACAAGTTTTGTGTATCCAACGGTATATAACACGTTTCTGGTATAGTATATTGTATCTGCCATAAAATGACGATAAATACAGATGAAGATATCATTTGTAATTGTTTGATTTCGAAAAGGGAAGGAGGGATTCAGTTGTTCCAAAAACAAAATAAATAAACGGTAAAGGATCGAAGGGGATGTAATGCCTTTCGAGAGCGTCTTTGCCTAACCCGAGTCACACCGAGAATATTTCACTCATATGGTGACGATCTTTGCCTAACCCGATAAAAAAAGTACATGTAGTTGGCTTTTATGGTATGTAAGAGATTTTCATTTAGTATTCTTAAGTGTTTTCCTTTATAATTAATTATCAGCATATACAACCAAATAGACGGTTATCCCTTACGATCCGCGGTGGACATCAAGACCATCAGATATTGGCACTGCCAAACATCGCTTTTATTGTTAATTGAAGTACAGAAGACGCTATTTTCCTGTATCATATAACTATAAGATCCAAAGTAAAACTTAGTTAAATTTTAAAACACGAATTCCTGAAAAGGAAAAAGAAAGTATCCTTGTTTAAAGATACATGTATTTCAAACGATCGATCAACTTCATGCAAAAATAATACAGATCCCGACAAGCAAGATAGGATTTCAAATTGATATCAACCCAGTTGAAACCCAGTTGAAATGAAGAAGAGACTCAATAAATCAAATCTAAAGGACATAATATATTAAGGTCAGTAACTCTGCTGTACTGTACAGTATAGCTCTATAATTTGTAAAGTCTACAGTACAGACCAAGGAAGTTTTAAATACAGAGTCATTTCCTTTGTATTTCGGTTTACAATAGCTACATTAATTTGGTCAAAATAGAACTGGATTTGTACCAGATAGAAAATTCTGCGATTCTGGTCTTTGTTAAAAGGCAAAACTTGAAATTAGTCATTTTCACCAATAGAAATAAGATAAACCTTAAACCTATGAAATTCTACGATTTGTTTTTCCTTTCTGAATGATTCTTTATGTTTTTGTAGGTCTATTACACAGGCAGATCAAGAAATGTAAAGGACAGATTGGCCTTCCCTAGACCTCAATCTTCTTTTTTTTTTGTCCAATCTGATACAGGGCTGTGTAAGTGTTTATGTCCTCATGTATTTAATTCTGTGCATTACAAAATAGGATCTTAATTATACTAAGTGCCTGAGACAACTAAAACAGTAAACTGTAACTCACTGTAAACTCAGATCTCTGATTCAATTCAGAATAGGTGGGAAGGTTCACTTAGTGGCAGAATAATCAATAAGATGTTGTTAGTCACTCATTTGTAGAAGTTGATCGAATGTATCTTCTGGTTTTCTCAGCCAATTAAAACAAGACAACAACATATAGATTTAATATTCTTAATGTTGCTTCAAACAACAAACACGTACGATATGAGTGACAGGCATGGTATAGTGGTTAAGCGCTTGGCTTATGGCGCCAACGATCCGGGTTCGATTCCAGGGTTGTGCCACGATGTTAGAGAGGTTGGTAACCTCCTGCTTCCATGTCGTGATATAACTGAAATATAAGTGAAAGCGACGTAAAACACCAATCAACCAACCAACCATGAAATATGTATCAGCTGCTACATGGAAGGGAATATCTTCCTTGGCAATGAACAAATTTAGTTAAACTGATGTGTAGTTTCAAGAAACATGTATGTAATAGATTCAAGTCTTCTTCAAAAGTATAGATGACATACAAGTATATTTTTCATAAAAACATTTAGAAACTTGTTTCCATTACATGCATCATTTTCCTTGTGACAGACTACATCATCATTCTTAGAACTTTATTTCAAGCCAGCTGCTAGGTTCTCTGCCATGTGATGTAATGAAGTTCTGCTTTTGAGCCTCATTTAAGCTATCACTTTTTGTTTCCTTCCTTATGGTAGAAGTATCATTTTTAAAATTCAAAGTTAACAGTGAGAGAACTTTGAGTTTTAATGCTGTTGATTGAGTATCTAAACTTAATTTTGCAAGAGGAGAAATGTGGATTAAATCCAGGGACACAAGAAGTTGCCAGACCATTATTGCAATAACATGAGGTTCAAGTTTAGAATTATAGTCTTGTCATCAATTTCTCATATTACATAAATCATATATAAATTTCTGTCATAATATGCTTGTAATATTTTGGTAAATTCTCAGGTGAAGGATAATCCTATACAGAATAAAGAACAGGAATCAATACAAGTGCCATGCATGATCAATTCAAGTTTTTATAGGCAGATGATAATGGAGAGCATTTTTTTCCATGTTGGACTAGTGGAACAACTTCATGATGATACAAGTTCAAACTATGCATCAATAATGGGAATATTGCTGACAAAACAGGAAAGAAGAAAATAACAATGTCTGTTCAAGAATACCTAAATAAACAATTTAGTAGGCATATTATTCACCTGAAAGCAGTGCCCTAATTTTATATTATTATATTTCACATGTGTATCTCTTATAGCTAATCTAAACAGAGTAATGTTATTTCAGTTCATGTATTACACTTTCAGATTATTTCATTTGTAGTCACATGTCACATGTCATATATAAGAATAAAATAAATGATGCAATATCCCATATAAAATTTAATCATATATTATTTATTGTATATGTAATGTAAAGTGACAAGGTTTCCATATCATCTGATAGCCTACTGTGTATGCATTTACTGCTTCATATATCAGATGTATTTTATGATAATTAAATACATATTAATTTTTTTTTTCAACTGTTACTGAGTGACATATCCAGGGTCAAATTTAAGTTATCATATTTACAGTGTATGTAGGTGCATAACAAGGACTGTGAGACAATGTTTTAATAAGTCATATATTTAAGTCTTCATGTCAATGTTACATGGATACAAAATATTTTCACTTAACACAGAATACAGTTCTTTCATTGGTAATAAACATATTGTTATTATTGAAGCATTTTCTAAGGGTGTCTAATGTTTTTTTAGAGTTTGCTTTACTTTTACTGTATCTGTCTTGAGGAAAACTCTTTTGTAACAACATCATAAAGTGTATTTTATGTCTGAATATGGAATTTGATTTTTAAGACTGGTTTGCTGAATTTACTGGTAGTTGTATTTTTAAAACTTGTATTTTCATATTTTATAATATTACTTGGAAAAATTATAAAACTTTTCTACCTAAAGGAAAATAATTTTGTTTCTTTCTATTTTATTGTAAAAGAAAATCTAATTTAAGAAATAGAGAAAGAAATACCTGTAAAACAGAAAAAAGTAGAAATATCCCTTAGGAGAATTTTTTTTTGTAATTTAAATATTTATATCCTATAGGATATTTTTATTTTCCTACAGGAGAAAAAAAATCCCTTAGGAAAAATATAATATCCCATGGGAAGAAAAAAATCCTATAGGAAATAAAACTATCCCTTAGGAGAAAGAGATCCCTTAGGAGAAAAAATGTCCCTTAGGAAAATAAAAATATCCTATGGGAAATGGAGAATATCCCTTAGGATTTGTCTTTTTCCCATGGGATTAAAAATAATCCTACAGGAAAAAGAAAAAATCCCATGAGATATTATTTTTTAAAGGTGAATATCTCACCTGTCAGGTGAGATAATTAATTAATTTTTCATTTTTTTCGAACTGTAGAGTGAGATCTACCACCCGCTTTTTACCGTTTTTCTCTATCTTGCAGCTAAGACGGGCGCGTTTTTGCACTTTTTTGCTGTGCATAATTAAATTTGCTCCTGTTACTAAGTTATGTTTTGTTATTCAGGCATACATTTTGTTAAGAGTGAAAGTAGTTCTAAGTTTAAATACTCTAAAAATAGTATTTTTCTTTTATTTGTATTGTATTCGGTGACCAAGTATTTAAGCATATCATCGTTATTCTTGTCACAACTGATTGCGTACATTTCCTAGTCAATGTGTTCCTTTATTTGTACAAAGCTGAAGGCTTCTCTTTCCACATAGGAATCATGCTGATCTTTTCTGTGATAATTAGATAACTGAAAACTGATCTATATGAACGGGATTAATACCCAAGCAATAAAAAAATCTGGAACAGAATCAATTTATTATAAATTGCTTAGACAATACTAATAGTTTCATGATCAATGTGAGATCTCCATTTTAAGAATGTTAACCGAAATTTTGGGATCTAACCATCTAAACATTTTGACAATACTTGATTTGACATAATAGTCCCCGAGGGCATCATAAGTATAGTTTTCAGTGCTTTTGTACTGACATGCAATATATACTTCAAATTTTCAGCCATCAAATTAAATAAATCACTCTAAAACTAAAGAGTATCTCCCTCATGCATAGCTCTGTCCTTAGATAGATTCTTTGGTTCACTTTTTTGGTCCTTTTGATTCAACACTGCTCTTCAAAGATTTATATATTTTGAGAATTCCAATCATTTGGCCACGAGCATCACTGAAGAGACATAAGTTGTCGAAATGCGCATATGGTGCACTAAATTATAAGGTATATATGTTCTATATTTATGTATATATACATACATTTGTTCACGTGCATTTTCGACGCCGGAATTTAAGTTCAACAGCATTTTAAACCGTCAATAAATTGTAATAATTTGACTTAGTGTTCTTGTCTCCTTCACGTGCTCATATGTGAATATTTTTGTATTTACTTCTACGACCTGAAAAGGTTTTGCAGGACTTTTGCGACAGGTATTGTATGCAAACAGAGGACACTTACTTCTCCCAGGCACCTGGTCTCACCTAAATTTAAACTTGGATTTGCATTTGTCTGAATATGACACTAAAACGATATAGTCTTTTTATTCCATGGATTACGAGATATTGTTAACCAATAGGTACTTCTTCGTTGTTTACTTGTAGATCAGATGCTTCTATTTTACTACTATATTACTTATATTCATGTACTGTATAGCTCCATGGTGACTTCTGCCACATAATTGAGCCAGTAACTCTTCTTTCCTATTACTCGGAATCTCAGACATCGCGAAAGAATTTCCTTCATTATATTATTTGATTTTTCGACATTTTATGCAGGTATCTCACATTGAAAATTAAAAGGCAGTTGGTATGAAATTATCCAAAATACATTCAGCGGTCATAGTGAAAGACGCAATCTCCAATGTATTGCTGTAGTACACTGAAACACATATCAGTCATCAAGACGTTGCTGATCAATGACATTTTTGTTGTGTTTTCGAGAAAGGCCTATCTACAAGTTGTCGACATTCCAATTCAATTGCTCTTCTATGGATGTTCTTTATTTGGTTTCAATTTGTCTCTTCATTTTGCTGATTTTGTTTGCTCTTTGATTCTATGTTTTAGCGACTACAGACAGTTTAAACCAATATTTATTGTTATCTTAAATACTTCGGAGCGCTTCATACTAGAAAGTCGTGGCAGCATGGACTGATAAACGACGTTCTGGAACCAGATGTCGAAACTTCAACCACTGGTTAAGCTAAACAATGGTAAAATTTTATCTGACAATATCTTTGAATTGAGCGGACTTTTTCAAATCACAGTTTGTGTACTGGTTTGTTACATATGTGAACAGCGCCGTAATGTAAATTAGATATTTACACGGAAATTTTATAAATTAAATTGTCTCTAAAAACTTTAAACAATGCTTAGCTTAACCGGTGGTTAAAGTTTCGATCAACTGGCCCCTCATCGAATATTTTTTTTTTATTTATTGTGTGTTTGAGGTGTTCAGATGAGCAACGCTCAGGTGATGTCTACTTCGGTCTCTTGTTTAGAATCAGACTTGTGTGGAATAGATATAAAATATTCCCTTAAGGAGTCTGTCACTAGCGTACTCTAATCAAATAAAACATTAAAGAAATCATGAAAACCAATTCAGGTATATTATCTCCTACTTGATTGTACACGCATCAATTCGAAAATGTGTTTATCTATTTTCAGTCATACATTTCTGCAGAATTTAGCAAAAAACAAGACATTGTGTGTCCAGTCTGTAGAAAAGAAATAACAGAACCAGAGAAAGATCTTCCTCACAATAAGTGGGCCAAGGCTTTTCCATTGAACTACTTCTTGACGAATGGGGATGTAAAACAGGGTAATAGTGCTATTGTTTCTGAAGAATGCAAATTCTGTTTGCGTGCAAATAACAATTCTATAGCAACCCATTATTGTAGAGAGTGTACCGAAACCATTTGTAATGCATGCAAAAACTTTCATACACTTGTGCCGATGATGCAGAAACACATAATCGTAACATTAGATGATTTTCACAAACACCCACAAGTACCCGTGGATGAACTTTGTCATATTCATTTAGGAAAAGAAATAGAGGTATATTGCCTTGACCACAAAAAGATGTGTTGCAGTATATGTTTCGCCACACAGCATAGACACTGCAAAGATGTCAAATCTATTGATGAATACCTTGCAGAACCGTCGACCGATATGAGTGTCGATCAAATTACCCGGAAACTAGAAAAAGTGTCTTCTCAAGTGGAAAAAGAAATCTCATATAAAAAAGACTTAGTAATCAAAATGAACGCTTCGCGATTGTCTGCTTCACAAAAGATGAAAAATTCCATTGAGGCTGCAAAACGTAACTTAAATGTACTTCATGACGAATTTGAAGCAGAACTGGAAAAAGAACTTTCCCTGGATTCAGCAAAAGCACAGAATGTGCTCCAAGTATTGAGAGGTGTACAATCATCTGTAGTTTTAGATAAGCAAATGCTCTGCGCGGTAGAAAAATATGGTACTAGGAAACAGATGTTTGTAACACGAGAGAAAATGAAAAACCATCTTGCTGAGCAATTGCGACATATGTCTGCAGTTGCATCATCTCAAATACCTACAGGCTACAGTATTAATACAAAGGCTCTTGATGGAATATGTAGATTAAAATCATTAAGTTCCTCAATGAATACCCTTGGTAGTGGTAGGTTATCTCTTTTCGTAGGGGATGAGGAAACGACGAAGACCGTGATGGGAGTGAAAGCTATACAACCTGTCATTTCGGATGTCCTTTTTACTGAACTGGAAGATTGCATAAGACAAAACTCACATGATTTAGCTGCAATACAACCTCGCAATCTGCTCCTCCGCTGCAAATGGGAATATGAATTACATGCAGTGTCCAATGGGGCTACATATTTAAACGACACTGTTGCTGTTGTAACTTCTGATGGATATGCTATTATCTTGAGTCAAGATGGCAAAATGGTGGTTAAGCACTCAATCCCATATGGAAACGAGCCAGCAGATATTAATGCTAATGGTGTAGAAAACGAAGTGTATATTTCATTCCGTGTTCAGAAATTACTAAAGAGATATGCAATTTCATCAAAAGAAATAAAGGAAATAAGTACCGTTCAGCTAAAAGGAATTGTAGAAGGATTTTGTATCTTTGGTAAAACGATTGTGCATGCTTCGCGACAAGACTGTAAAATCCATATATCAAACCTATCTGGAGATTTACTGAAGACAATTACAGTCAATCTAGCAGGTAGCTTTGGATTTGTCGCAGGTTCCTACACGAAACAGATGTTTTACCACATGGATGGAGTGCGGTTGTACTGTAGGGATTTGAATGGAAATGTTATAAAACATGTATCACTCGGAAATGCCGTTTCCATGCCTCGCGGTATAGGTGTTGATTTTCAGGGCAACATTTACGTTTGCTGCCGAGCCAATGGCAAACTTATTCAGGTCTCTCATCAGGACTTCAGCCTGTGTGAATATAATGGCATCCTCGGTCATTATATTTCATTTCAACCAGATGGAAGGTCGTTTGTTGTGGATGATTTTGTCAGCACTTTTAAATATTACAAACTTGAAAGTAAGTCACAAGTTTAACACTGTATGATGCTATATTTCAATCATGTGAAAGGCACTAGAATGAAATCTCTATGATATACATTTGATGACGATTTGACTTCCGTATATAGACAGTGAACATTATTCAACACTTATGGTGGAACTTTTACAATTTTAACATCTTTCCAATGTGGAAAGCCTTATGATACTGACTGGCTAGATTCCATTAATTCTAAATTTAGGATTGTGTTCCTGCTGTCTAGTTTCGTCCTTATATGGGTTTTTCGGCTTTTACTGTTAGGTAAATTTTGTAACTAGCATGCTCTTCAAGTGTTCATATTTTGTATGTCTATAATTTAACCTTCAGAAACACTGAACAGAACTGAATAAATTGTCTAAATGTGCATATATATTACAGGGATGAAAATAAGACATAAAATGAAAATGAAAATTAGAAAAAAAAAGAATTAGTTATCAATTTTCATATTCACATATATAACAATCCTATAATATTATAATTGATATATTATATTATAGTAATATTTCTATCGAATTAAGTAGCATTACATACGAAAAAATACATCTGATAGTCATTTATGTGTTTTAATGTAAGGATTATAAATAAAAATTTGAAATAATTATGTGACAGAGATAAGGTAGCAAAAATAGCATATGCATTTTCAGACAGTAAGAAGACAAAACAGGTCTACTTAATACAGTTAGGTACAGTCCTAACCTTACATAAAGTGCACTTCAAGTTAACTTTATGACTGCTTTTCAAGTTTACTTGGCGACAACAGAGTAAACTTAGAATCAAGTTTAGTAGTAAACTTGATTCCAAGTTTAGTACTAAACTTGATTCCAAATTTACTCCAAGTGCACTTCAAGTTCAGTTTACTTTCTATATATGTATATACTGCTTCATTTCACTTGATGTAACCGGGCAGAACACACGCCTTTAAACAATCGAGTTGTTTCTCTTAATTAAACATTGGACATGGAAACACATATCGTAAAGTCGTCTCGGATATCAATGTATATAAGGGAAAGGACCATTTCATTACGTGGAAGTGGCCATGCGATAGTTGAGATTCGACGTATCTTGATGGAAACTGAATGTGTACAAGTTTCACGACGAGCGATAAGTGCTTTGATAAATTAAACGTTATGTTACCGGTTCGATTATAGACACACATAAAATTCAAGGTAAGAAGAGATTATTATCCCGAGAAGCCACTTAAGTTTTACCCTCTTTGACACAAAACCGAAAATAGAGCCAGTGTAGTTTTCATCACGGAATGTCCCAACAATGGCAACATCTATACACCCTGTCGAAGTGAAACCACAAAATACCAAAATAACGAGGAAATATCGTATAACAACATAATTATAACAATAATAATTCATCACAAGAAGAAAAATGTAGATGCAGTAAGAAGTATCGAAACTTCGGATAAAATACCATCCGAATGTTCAACATGAAATCAATAATGTAAAATTGTTAATTGTTTATAAATATTTACTATATTTTTCTAATAAAACATTTTATAAAATATGCAATTGTACTTAATAAGACAACTATTCCCATCGTGTTATACGAAAGTGGATAATTGTAATAAATAAACGTGAAAAGTAAACTTGTGTCACGTGATAGTAAACTTGAAGACGGAATTACTTTGAAGTAAACTTGATATCAAGTGCACTTGACTAAACTTTATGACTGGTTTTCAGGACGAAAACTAAACTTGAAGTGCACTTGTCAAGTGCACTTGAATGTAAGGTTAGGACTGCACCCAACTGTGTCTCTTTATACATATATATTTATACATGTTTATTTCAATGCAGTTGACTATCAATAGAGATCTATTACATGTATGCACTCTCAATTAGAAGAGATTTACATTTCGTTTTGTAAATAGATTTTAGGATTATAAATAAAAATTTGAATTATTTATGTGACAGAGATAAGGTAGCAAAAATAGCATATGCATTTTCAGAGAGTAAGAGTACAAACAGGTCTTATTACTGTCTCTTTGTTCATATATATTTATACATGTTTATTTCAATGCAGTTTGACACCTTCTATACTAGAAGGTTACCTACTTCGACTTCTCCATATATAGATACATATGGAATTCACACGATTTGACTCTTTCTACGGGGTATATGTGACGGTGTTGCTAGCAAGCAGGAGATGCTCACTCTCCCCGGGCACCTGATCTCACTCCATCACAGGGGTTCACATATGCTCTTCAAGTAGACATATTTTGTTATTTTCCATTTGTTTTTCATTTTCACTGATTTTGTATGTCCTATGGTTTCATGATTGTTGGATTTGTGGTTTGGATTTATCCATCATCTTTACATTACTATTAATATAGATCTATTATGAACTCTCAATTTGAAGAGATTTACATTTTGTTTTGTAAATAGATTTTCATTAATAGAGTTTTTAATGTATTCATTTTTATGGCATTGCTTTTATTGACAATGGTAAGCCTTGCCTTTGAATGGTTAACCTCACACATTAATCGTCTTAATTCAGTATTTCAGCTATAAAAGTCAAGTATTTTTGTAATATGTCTACCTTTTTTCGCTAACATATCCCATGAGCTTTTTGTAATTGGATGGTGGATAAAATCTCTTTTTCTATCTTCTTTATTATTAACTAATAATAACTATATGTATTAGATGGATATCATGTCAGCAAGTATATATTTTGGACCAGTACAGAGATACTAAAACTGAACGATTGACATGCATAAGGTAGATGTCTAGATTTTATTATTAGCATATATTTTTAATACCATGATGTTCTTCTGCTGTTAATTCACGTGTTTATATAGTTTTATGACCTCTCAGCTTGAGACACTTGTTGATCCTTGATCTCTATATGGAAGAAAATCTATATTTTCAAATGTGTGTCCTTTGCATTTTCTGTTGTTGCGTTGAATAAGAAGGTGTGCCCGTAACCGGTTAACCATACCAACTGATGGACAATTGTCATATCAAATGTCCGTCCTTTGTCGGTATCGTAACTGCACTATAACCAAATAGTTTTGTGATGTCCTTATCATTACGTTAAATACTACATGTATTTCTTTGGTGACTTCTGTCATACAGCTGAGTCAATAACTTTTCTTTCTTTTCATAGAATGTGGATCTAAAACTCTGTCGAAAGAGCATTAGTCTCGTGAACATAAAAAGTTCATTTTATTAAGTATTGTCAGAAAATCTTCACACATAATGTGTATAAATTTTGTCTGTTAAATGTAATACATTTCATTTTCACATACATTGCCAATATTAAGTATCAATATCAAACAATATGTATTCCACTCACAGGTGAAAGTTAAACACTTTTATTATACTTATGTTTAAACAGACCTTTATTTAGAATACAAATGTGTACGTACACAGATGTATGGAATAAATATTAGGGTAAATAGTTATGAAATATATATGAACAGAATCTAGTATGTTAAGGACATTTCAAGTCTTTCGTCAATGTTAACATGAATAGTAACGTTAATGGAATAATTTCATAATAATTGTTTTTACATGTCAAATATTATGTCATATCCTATATTATAGCAATTTTGTTGTTATCAAAATATGATTAGTATGCATTTAACATGATTCCGTATACCAAATTTTCCCTATTATCACAGTATTAACCCTTGCTAACCCTCTTATTTTTCAACATTATATATTTGCCCATTTCCATATTTTGAGTTCGAGAATTGCCTTGAATGAGCTTTGAATGTAAGTGCAATAAATTAAAACCAAAAATGCTATTGCTGAATTTATTTCTCCTCAAATTGCTAGATAGAATCTTTGGTTCACTTTTCGGTCATTTTGGTTTCAACACTGCTCTTCAAATATATATATATTTTGAGAATTCCAATCATTTGGCCACGAGCATCACAGAGGCGACATAAGTTATCGAAATGTGCATATGGTGCACTAAATTAAAAAGTATATATGTTCTATATTTATTATAACCACTAGGCCGGTGTCACTGCTGGTGGACTGATAGTTCCCGAGGGCATAATAAGTCTAGTTTTCAGTGCTTCTGTACTGACATGAAATATATACTTCAAATTTTCAGTCATCAAATTAAGTAAATTACTCTAAAACTAAGGAGTATCTCCCTCATGCATAGCTCTGTCCTTAGATAGATTCTTTGGTTCACTTTTCGGTCATTTGGGTTTCAACACTGCTCTTCAAATATTTATATATTTTGAGAATTCCAATCATTTGGCCACGAGCATCACTGAAGAGACATAAGTTGTCGAAATGTGCATATGGTGCACTAAATTAAAAGGTATATATGTTCTATATCTATTTGCTAGGTTGAATCCTTCTGCAGCCATATTCATATTGGTTAATCCATAAATAGCTGTTTTGTATAGCCTATAAATATTTTGAAGATACTATTACTGTTAACAGTGATAACTGTGGAAAGTTTACTCACATCTTACCTTCTCCTTGAAAGTACCGCTTAGGTGTCATCACAAAAAACACACAGAACCCGAGAATAATACGATGACTCATTTAAAATATAGTGCTTGAGGAAAGCCAATAAGAGACATGAATTATGTATATGGCAGTATATATAGAAGACGCACAAAAAACCAAATATTTTAACATATGACTGTCACGAAACATTCTATTGAAATTTTAACCCTTGCCATTATCTGGGTCACTGCCTTCCAATAGATTTTCAAAAATCAAATACATGTTCATGTTAATTTTTCAAATGTTTCTACACAGAGAAATAAATGGCAACAATTAAATAAGATATATGTAGTTTTAGCACATGTAATCTGAAGGCTTAAGTGAGGTATTTTCATCTATGAAAATATATGTATTCCTTATATGTCATGCCAAACGTGCCAAGATTTGGATCCTGGGCAGAATGAAATAGTTTCAAGATGATAACCTCCTTTGACAAAGTTTTTAAAATAGGACCGCAAAGATCAACAAGTGGAATGCACCGTTGTGATATATAGGAGTGCATTAAGAAGTGCCGCCGTTTTGTTTCCTTTCAAAAATCGAATTTCAATCACACCTGCGCAAGGTCATGCTCTACACACGGTGGGTCCTTAATTCGAATTCACAGAAATCCACAAAAAAGATTTTTTTCATAATAATGACGTCATTTAGGATCTGACAAACCAGTAAAGAATAAAGTATCCGTTTCTTAGCTTTGAAAAATATTCGATATTCACGTTCTTGTACGAACCAAAGAAAGAACGAAAGTATTCTTATGCTGCAATGACGAAAGCAACTCTAGTATCATGACGATAAGCAAAACTTATAGCGAGCTCAGTTAACTTGCTTTAAACTGGTTAAACTGGATTAGAAATAGATCAGAGTGTAAAGTGTTTGGCCAAGTATTTAGTCCGACCGGGTCAAATCAATGGCTTGTCAGTGTTCAGTTTTTCTACTGAGACAATTCAAACCGACAGCCCATACACAAACCATCATTTCAATTTCAAATCAAGACATCGAGGAAAAGCCTCCTGGAACCTTTGATATCGGAAGGTCAATTTTCAAGATCAATTGCACAAAACCACAGTGAAAAGACTACACTCCAATCATTAGTAGACAATGCATAAACTATTACAAGGATCTCAGTTGATATATGTACCTGACCTGGAAACAAAAACCCGTTGAGAGTCGGTTCGAGCCCTTTATGATTTTTATTTATCGTATTGTGGCCGTGTGGATGCTTACAGATGGTTAAATCTACATACTACCAGTGCCCCGGTCGATGCCCTTCCAGCACAAGATTGCTGATTTTCACCCATACTTAGGGATGGATGTAATCCCCTGATCTTTCTTCATAGAGAAAGAATACTAGGCAAGTACGGGTTTCCATAAAATGTCATTTTATGAGGCGCATACTCGTAAATTATGGGATTTTTGGACTTCAAATACGAATTTTTGTTACTTGAAATGTTAACTTTCAATGCTTACAGACAGTAAATCAGTTTACTGTTGAAATAAAGTTGTATTTGAAGTGAACTCTAAATGAAGTCAATTGTGAAAGTTGGATGTCGTTAGCTCATTTTCACTAATCAATACAATTTATGGTGCTATATTTTGGCACCCAGTTGTCCAGTTACTAAATCAACAAGATACTTGTCTTTTCGGAATGACGAAACGACATAACGTAACTGTAACCTTGAAATGGAAGTATGACAATCAAAATCATAATTTTTACATTCATTTTTATATGTTTTAAAAGATTTTGTCTCAAAATTTGATCTTGAGATGGCCCCTTTTCTTCATTTCCATGGATACACCCCATTTTTATACGCCCGTCTACAGACGGGTTTTATTATATTATGGTGTTGTCCGTCCGACGTCTGTCCGGTATAATTTGTCCGTTTTTTAATAAGATTTCACAGAATCGTTGCCCAGGACCAAACGATGTGTCATGACCTTGCAATTGGTTAAATTTCATGATTATCATTATCATAAAAGTGTTTTGCCGCTTTAAAGAAAATGACTAGAAATTATGGGTGCGATTTTGAAGCCATAAATAAGAGGGGAGGGGGAGGAAATTTCTTCATACATTCTCTTATCCCCTCATCAAATTAAGTGATGGGCATGTTGTGCATTAGGCAGTGCTCTTGTTATGTCATAATTTAAAATAACTTTATAAGGTCTGTTATCACGCAAGTAATGTTAGAATTGCAATCGCAGATTTTTAAAATGAAGCTTTTGTGTTATTTTCTTGGTTTTTCGCATTACTCTCAATGTATAATCAAAAACTTTGAGATGGCCTTCATTTCATAATGGGTGCATTCCCTATTTAAATTCTAATTTTGAAGCTGAAGATTTATGCTTAATTTTCATATGCATTATTCAAATTTTCAAACTGACATTTTCTGGAAAAAAAACAAGATAAGCCTCTTTAAACATGTTTCTTTCAGATGCGATACTGAAATTATTATATATTAGTTTAGAAAAGTCCTCAATGTTCAGTTTTTCAGATGACCCATAGTCACAATATGTTGTAAATTGAAATTGATTTGATAATTGATGATGTTGTTTTTATTTCCTCTAGTGAACATTTAGTACATTTGTTGAATTATGACAAAATGCTGAATTTTTGTCTTACGTTAAAAATATAAGTAAATTCGATGTGATGACTGACCAATCGTTGTGAAAAGAAAATAAATATTGATGTAATATTTAGTTCAAAATTATAAAACAACTCATAATTTTCCATATATTAGAAATTATATTCAATTTCAGACTTATTAGTACAGAACAAAGGAAGACAAAAAGGCAAACATTGAGACAACTCCCCGCAGAAAAATGTAATGACTTGACAACTTTATGAATAAATAATTGAATATTCATATAGTCTATAATTTCAAGCTGTTATAATAACTGAACATATTTGCTCGTTTATCGTGAATAATACTGAATTGTTGCAGGTTTGATATGGTACCTTGGTCATAATACGTGGATTCTTGCCCTTTTTATTTGATCAAGAACTTAATTTTAATTCGCTTTATTTCATATTAAATACGTATAAAACATCTAAGGCAGATAGTATATAAATCGAAAATATATGGGTTTTTTTTTTATTTTCTCTATAGGGTCCTATGTTAAAGACACGCGAAAGTCTGAGATGCTCCCCCCAGCTCACATTAGATGAACACTTTATTTTTTGTTTATTTTTTTTTTCAAATCACGGGTAACCATTGCTTAATCGGTAATATTAGTTTGATAACAATTTTAGGGCAGAAGTTTATCATTTTGAAAATATATTCGTTTGGCTTTTGTTTCAAGAAAATGATTGATTGATTGATTGATTTTTGTTTTACGTCACACCACGAATATTTCACGTATATGGTGACGACATCTGCCTGATGCGGGGCATATAAATTTTGACCTTTGCAACGGACCCACCCGAAGCAGTGAGGGATTTTTAACGTGCAATGCATACCACGACACGGGGCCTCGGTTTTTACTGTCTCATCCGAAAGACATGACACCGGCATGACCAGAGCGGGACTCGAACCCCGGCCTCCCGATCAGGAGTCCGACGCGATACCACTAGGCCACGCCGGCTTGTCAAGAAAATGAAACAAAAAAGTATGATAATTTTTAAGTCGGAGAAGAGGCTATGTCAGATGTAAACGATCTCTCATTGGTTGTTTTAAATGTATTGCATGCATATTGGTCCAAATGTGCATGCTGCAGGAAGATAGATAAGATAATCATCGTATAACGTAAAGAAAGGTAGACCTAGGCTTATACATGCAATGTACATGTATTTAATTATTATGTCAGTGTTTTAGAGAGATGCTAAAGTGTAAAATTAACCATGCATTTTCATGAAAGTAATAAAATCCAATATCTTATTGGCTACCATTGTGGTACGTTTTTAATGTTTGAGGCTTGTTGGATTGGACGGTCAAAATTAAATTTAGTGGTATCATAGACCTTATCTTGATATTCGTCTATGGTCATATTAAATTAAACACAACATTAAGAAAAATACAATAGATAAATAATTAATAAATAAATAGATTCATATTCCAACGAATTGCTCTCTTCCAGACTGTCCTTTGAATAACATATTAAAACTACAGGGGCCAAGAGCGTAAAACGTGTGTGCGGGGAGGGGCGCTTTTTTTGGTAGCAAACGGTATACGGTATAAAAGTAAAAGAGAACGAACTTTAAAATAGAGTAAACACCCTCGCCTCGCCTCAAACCAAACATATTTATATATATTGTTGAAAACACATTAATAATCAAGTATCCTCGTTTAGATAAATGATATTACGCTCACACACAAATTTCAACACCCAGCGTAGTACATGCGGTAGGCCTACTACCAGAGATATGTCCCATGAATATTTTATTATTATACTACCAAGACCCCTCCCCTCCCCCACTTTCACTTTTCCGGGCCTGGCTACTGTGGTTAAAACCGTAATGTCATCAGAATCACATGTAGAAGGAAAATATTCCTGGTGTGGAAAAACAACCAACCAAACAAATGCATATAATATTAAAACAAAGTCAAATCCGGATATTGAATGGCAGAATTCATTTCAATTTTTAAATTGTACTTGAAAGCGAAAGTAGGAATTCCAAATTCGAAGTCATGTGAGTGTCCATTCACCGTAAATTAGATGCGTTTATGTTGCGTTCTAAGAGAAGTTACTAGTGATTCTTACATGTATGTTATAATTTATTTTTGTTGATCTATCTATCTATCTGTGCGTCCGTCCGTCCGTCTGCCTGTCTGTTCGCCCTCCTCTTGGAGTACTCTGAACAGGGTACGATGTATGTTAAAAGTATAAAAGAAGGTGAGATAGTGATGTTAAAGATTTCAAAAGCATGGAAATGAGTAGGGTTAAATATATAACTTAGTAACATAAAAGTTCACAAAGAACAGTATTCAAATTAAAAGGTAAATGACTCTAATTAATAGACAAGAAAAAAGAATAGCTATGAATGACTACAAATTTCTATGTTAGTGTTCCATTGAACTGTTCAGTGGTGGATCCAGAATTAGTGAAAAGGGGGGGGGGGGGTTGCACAAGTGTATTACCCAAGGTACTCGGTCATTCTTGGTACCAAATCTGGAAATCTGGATTTTCATTTGTAAATATTATGCTAGAAGAGGGCCTGTAACACCCCACCCCCCCGCTTTAAATCTGCCACTGCTTTTGTTTTATTTGGATAGCTGCAGTTGATGTTACAAATGGAGCATGTTGATTCCAAGAGTTGATCCATTTGGCTTGTGTGTCAAGTATGGTATTGATGACATTTAAGTTTATTTTAAAGTAAAATGTACAAACTGTATATCTAATGTTGTTGGATTTATGTTTATTGCCAGAAATAAAAGATAAAAATGCACCTATATACTCCAGATCTCTGGAATGCTGAAATTTTAATTTAGGATTTTCCTCCAAATAGACCACTGCATTAACTGTGGAGCTCAAATATTGGATGGCAAAATGATTAACGTTTCCTCCAAATTGATCTGAAGGACGTCAGTATACAATATGATGAGTAAGATGTATAGAGAATGTTAATTAATTTGACGTTCAAAGTTAAAGTAAAAAGATCTGGACCCGTTCAGAATGCCCAAAATATTGAATCAGTGTTATAGCTCACATGTTCAAGAGAATTGCAGTCATACATGTAGCAAGCATGCCATCAATCATCCATCTGTTGTCTGTCAATTTTTCATACTTTTGACTTCCTCAGAGCTGCTGATTGGATTTTGATCATATTTTGTAGGGATAAAGTATTCTATGTCCACTACTAGTTTTCTTTATTTCAACAAGATCCACCAAGGAGTGCATCCAGGAAGGAGAGACATGGGACCCAGAGGGTACCTTTCATTGTAAAACTCTTCTCACGACTGGCTGCATAGATCATCACGTATTGAATTGAATTTTATTATAATAATACATATTGAGATATTCTTGGTCAAGATCTGATTTGGTTCCGGATGAATAATTTTTGACAAAGTTATGCCCCATGGACTTTCTAACAATAACAGTTTTTGTACTCTATCTCTACAATGAATGCACATACACATGTATTGACTTGAAATGTAGTATTTAGATAAAACATTAACAATATCTAGGTCAAGGTTTATTCTGGTGACTGAAGAATGATTTTTGACAGAGTTATGTACCTTGGACTTAGTAAATTTCTAATAAGGCCAAAAAATATAAATATGTGTTTCCACTTTTCCAACTGACCTTATTTTAAACCGCTGACTCTATTATTGTTTAAAGGTTGAAAAATCATGGTGAGAAAAGGACTTTAACATGTAGCTTTTTGTTCAAATATTTACAAGACTTGTTAAATCTTGGTTTCAATGAAGGCTCCTTTTACTAACGATTGCGATCGTAGACATAACTGTATCTGATCCCGTAAGTCAGGTATTTACGGGATCAACCACTAATTTGTACATCATGTAATTGGTGTATTATGGTATGGCATTATGTGTTTGTCCACACATTGTTAACCAGAACATACCATTTAGGCTAAGACTATTAAACTTAGTATACACTTATTTCTAATGATATCTTTTGTGATATGAGGATGAACCCTATTGCTTTTCAATATCAAGGATAAAGGTCAAGGTTACATAGAAAATAGCAATTATTGAGGAAAAAATAGCAATTTTTGAGGCAGCACCTTGTGAACATACTGCAGAACAAATTGTGTTTAAACTAGAACTTTTAAACTTTGCATATGCATTTCTAATGACAGGAAGACAAAACCTGTTGATTTTCAAGGTATGCAAGGTCAAGGTCACAAAGCTTATTCCAATTAAATTCTTGTCCGGGCCATAACTATCTACCCCTTACATGGATTTAATTTATATTTCACAGAATTGTTACCCAGGACCCAAGAGTGTGTCATGATCTTGAACCAAGATCAAATCTCTAAGGTCAATTGTCATATTGTATATGATGGGTAAATTTTTCTCTGGGTCATATCATTTAACCCCTTGCATGGATTTGAAAATATTTCAGAGAATTGTTTCCCAGGGCCCAAACATTTGTCATGACCTTTAAACAATGTCATATCTGTAAGGTCAAGGTCTCAATGCATATGATGTGTAAATCTTTGTCTGGACCATAGCTTTTTACCCCTTGCATGTATATAAATTATATTTCACAGAATTTCTGCCCACGACCCAAGGATGGGTCAAAGTCAAGGTCATAATGCATTTGATGCTTAATCTTAGTCCAGGCCATAACTTTTTACCCCATGCATGGATTTCACTATTTCTCAGAATTGTTGTTTAGGACCCATGCATGTGTCATGACCTTGAAACCAAGCTCATATCTGTAAGTTCAAAGTCACAATGTATATAATTGTAAATCATTGCCTGGGCCATAATTTTTACCCAATGCATGGATTTGAATATATCACAGAGTTTTTACAGAGGGGTGCAGTCCTAACATAATATACATGTTAATGCGAAAAGCCATCATGAAAACTGCTTTAGAACACGTACCAGGACTGCTTGACCAGACCCACGTGCACTCTTCGCAATAACGCGGAAGAAAATTCGCGTTAAGAATTTACAAATGTAGGCATGTGAATGTGCAACTGGACTAGACAGCTAGTATTTGAAATTTAAAAGGTCAAGTTTCTCTCAAGGTGGTAAATTAATGTAGAGATTAACGTAGAATCAGACGTACTTTGGATTGACACATACCGGTATAAGTTTCAAATTAAAGTCTTCATACATATAATGTATTTATAAACATTGCATACAATATTTTGTCAAATGCTAATAAATAAAAAAAAAAGAAATAAATAAGAATTTTACATCCACTTACCTTTGTCTGTATGTAAAACTTTGGTGTAGCACCATATCTTTACCATAATACAAATGATAGTTTATAACTTGAACAAATCCATAACTAGAATGGATTTCAATGTGCTTAAGGGTTTTACTCATTCCTGACTTTCCGTCATCAATCATTCGTCAGTCTGATTAAAACATTTTCTTTATTCTGCTTCTCTATTTGTCCCCTTGCGGATAAAGATCTGGAAAAACCCTGTAAGAGGTCATGTTCTGAAGAACTCTGATGACGTTTCAGTCACCGAAACCGTTATTTTCCAAATAGAGAGGCGGAATATTGGATATGGTTTTAATCAGTTTGATCATTCCTAATCCTTGCATGGAATTTAATCAAACTATACACAATAGGGAAAAAGTCTTGATAGACATTGGCAATTTTTGGTCCGAATTGCGTAGCAGTTCCAGACCCTAGTCGTTACAATATGCTGTGGAGAATGCGTGGAACGCAAGAAATACCTCCTCGTGTATAAATAGTGCGTCGATATTTAGAAAAAGCGTGATTAGATTTACTTTCAGTACTTATAATTCATATTGTACTAGTCAATACAAGATAAGTTTGATCAGATGAGAAAATGGATGTGCCGTTATTCCATCGATTTAGACGGGTTATATTCCTGCGCTGGAGGACATGCAGTCTTTCCGAATACTCGACGGAAAGTCCCGAAAAAGTACGATCTCGGTAGTTGTTGATATGCAATACTACTAAAAATAGCCAGTTATTTATAGATCTCCACGTGTAAACGTGGTTATCCCCAAATTTACATGTACAGCGGGGGACTGTCCAGATTGTTAATTTCACACTACTATCAATATCAAAAGTGATGAGAGAATGAGATAACTATATAGTTAGATACGGAGACGTACAGGGGTGTACAGGGATGGAGCCGTTGTTTATATGAAAACAAGCACCTGTACGCAGACCGTTTTTTTTGTCAATACCCGTACGAAATAAAAAGCAGGAATTGGCACGGTATTGACACGGTACAGACACGGAAATCTACCGGGTTTTAGCTATAATAAAGTAAACCCGTGAGCTAACAATACGGACATGGAAACCGTGTCTCTCTTCTCACGGAATCCTTTAAGAGATTCCGTGACATACGATAAAACCCTTGTCTCTTAGACACGGGTTTTTAAATTTAAAATTCATCAAATGAATCTGTGCCAAATAAAACACGGGATTTTAAAACTTAGAAATTTTCTATCTAACACGGCTTTTGGACTTAGAAAAATTTCTCTTAAATTTAATGCATTCATGAATGACTCACCATACAGGTTATTTTACTGTAATACCACAATACAAATGGAGTCAAATAAGTTTCAATATTTTAATCAATGATTGTCATTAATTCATTATATATATCCATAACAAAAATTAAACAAATCATACCCTTCATTTAAAAATGAATGAAGTAATTAAGCACATACATTCCAATTGAAAAAAAAAACACTGTCAAATTTTCAGAAATACAAGGGTACAATTACCAGTATTGATGATATAATAAGTATACCTTTTGCAATAAGAAAAAACTGCTAAAGACAGTTACAAAGACTGGATTGCAATGCAAATTAAAAAATCACTCAACCATGAAAAATATATCAAATCAAGATTGCGATGCATACTTTGAAAGAATTTATCTCAATTAATTTACAGTCCAAGTATAAATATTGTACCTCTAACAATTCTGGAAATATTTCATATTAAGAAAGTCAGCATGGAAAAATGTCAAAATAACTTGCAAATTGTTTATCGCAGTATATTATAATGGCATGACCTGTCTGGTAGAATTGTAGACTATTTGTAAATTTCACATCAAACATGTATGGAAATTTAGTCACACTCAAGTTTATTTGGAAACAAACAAACAAAACTTGAATTTCTGTTTGGAACATCTATAAATAAACATGATGAGACAATATGTTTCACTGCAACAAATTTTGATATTCTTGTCTTTGAAACATGCAGAATATTTGTGTTCTCTGTATAATTCTGACATCTTAGTTCATTAACAAAAGCCACCATTTCAATGCTTTCTTCTTTTTCAATTTCAAGGAAAAATCTTATTTGACAAAATCCTTTGACAGTACCTGTATCGTACATAACCGTAGAATTGTCCCTCCTTATCATTCTTGCATATTCTAAACCATAAACAAGTTGTTGCCCCAGCTCAACTCGATTAAATGATAAGAAAGTATCTGAGTGAGGTGCAACACCTAGATAATTTGTCAGCGCACAGAAACATTCTTAATCAATTTGTTTTCTTTTCACAGAGCCCAAAATATACACATGCTCACCAATTTGTTTGCCCCTTTTTAACAGGTGTGGATTTTCAATGGAAGTACATAATGAATCTTCACTTGTTCCTTTAAAAATACATTTTTCCTTCAGTTCTGGCAGTTTTTGAACAAATGATATTCCAGTTATTATTTGAGAGTCAATGTTTTGAGTTCCACGTATAGTCTTTAACAAAAAGCCATTCTTATCTTCAAATGGAAAACAACTATGAGTAAATAATGGACCCAAGTTTCTTACACTATCAGATAAGTGTACAAGTTGATGTACATTTAAAGTCATGTAACATTCGTTGTACAAGTTTGAAAAATCTTTACAAAAACTAAATAGAAGCATCTCTGCATGATCAATTTCATTTGGGGTGGAACCGAACTTCAAAAGGAAAAATATCGCTTGTACAAATTTCAGATAGTGCTGGAAATACAAATTACTAAGTATTGACTGGAGAGCTGGAGCCCCATAATACAATAAAAAAGATCTATATTCAGAGGCTTTCCAATACTTTAAATCAATTATTGATCTAGGAAGTCTAGATATTCCAGAAGTGGGCTGAATACATGCCAAAATTGCATCTACCTTATGAATAGAATTTTGAATATTAAAGGGTTTCCCTGCAAAAGACTTATAAAACCACAATCGTAATAAAAGTTTTTGAACTCCTAGCAAAACACCATGTATGTAATCTATCGCAATTCCTTCTATAATAGAAAAAATTGGAAAAAGCAGTAACCATGAGGGTCCCTTTACACCATTCACATGCAGGATATTTTTTTCACTAGTTTCTGCTTTACTATTTCTTGAGCATTCTCAACAACATTTTTTGTAGTTCGCAATGGTCCCTTGGGATTATGGTCACAAAAAGGAAAGACATGTGTGTGACCTTTTCCAACATTAGCCGTTTTACCCTTCTGATGACATTTCCAACAGCCAAAGTCACCATTATATTGCACTGAATTACATAGTAAACTACGTGCAGGTAAATCTGCTGTACAAGCCAAAAGAAATCCTCTGCATATGAAAGATCCACGCTCTGGGCATAATATTTCAATTCCTTTCCACAATTCCATCATAGTTTCTTTCAGTGGCTTTAAAAATGTACTCAATGATGGCTTTTGTCTTCCAAACCATAATCCAGCAAGTATCATGTTTTCTCTCATCATACGAATCTTATATGGTAGTTCATTAATAACCATGAAAACAGGCCAGATTGAGGTGTTATTACTTTTAAATACGGAGGCACCATCAGTATTAAATACAAAAGAGATGTTGTCTTGGCAGCTTAAAAGCCCATCATTCATGAATTGATTAAGATACAATTTTCCATCATAAATATCTTCATATCTTTCACCTAGATTTCTTTTAAATCTTCCTTGCAATTGCTCAAAAAATCCACTCTGCTTAAATTTACTACGTATCTGTTCTATAACAGGGATCTCTAAGAAATATGGTAATTTACCACTTATCTCTTTCTTACATGCTGAATATGAGCAAACACCAACCACTGGATTTTCAATAGTTCCCAGACATGAAGGACAATAGTAATGTTTTTGTAATGGATTTCTAAGATTTTTGAAAAAGTTTCTGTAGCCTTGCAAGTTTAAGCGTAAATTGTGTTCAAATGGCAGTACTAGTGAGATTATTGGCAAGAGCTGTTGAATACCATCTCCTGAAATTTTATGCTTTGATGTAAATAAAGCAAGTAGTAACATAAATGCCCCTGTTGTAACTCTAGCTCCCTCAAACAACGGCTGGGAATCATTATCATCTATGTATTCTGATTCAAAAGTATCACTGTCTTCTTCTGGAATGAAAAAGAGATCCTCCGTCTCTTCATTGCCTTCACTTATGGTGAAATTTTCTGTATCATCCATCAATGTGTATTCTGAATTGTTGGGATTATCAGTGGATAGCAAATGGAAATCATCATCATTAAAATACAGATGAAATGCTTCATGTTCCTCTTGTATTTGAAATGGGTCTCTGTTGCATGTCTCTCCAAGTGTATCGGACTCAATCTCTTCAAGTTCTGCCTCATACACCACACCAGCAGCTGATTTTGTAGATACCTAAAAAATTTATATTAAGATTGATCGATTCTTGCATTATATAAAGCAGTGATTGAGCCATGAATGTTTTATGTACATAATGTGACTTCATTTGAGTGATGCTTAATTGATTGTTTGAAAAAATTCTACCTATTTCAGGCTGATAATTGATTTACATGCCATGCATATTGTGACATTGGTACTTCAATTTTCACTATCTCATCAGAAGAAACATGACACCTACAGGTTAACGGGACTAGAACCTGTGACTTTCGATCATCAAGTATCCATCATGAGTTAATTATTATATAATAATTGATACCAAGGACTTATAAACAAGATTTAAGTCCTTGTTGATAACATTTACATGTATATTTATTGAAATTACGGACCGGAAATTACATAATGCATGAATATAAACTAGATTTCTAGACTAAAGTTTCTGTTTTGGGGGTTTTCGCTATCTCATAATAATGTCTCAAATAGAGGTACAATGGAAGCTTTTAATAAGCGTGAAAATTCGAATCTGGCAGGGGCTGAAACCCAATGTCGCCTTGTCGCGTCGGTACATGTATGGCTTGGTTGCAGAGGAAATTCGGTAAAAAAATATAAAAAATTAATGACAGCAATCATTTCAACACTCATGAAAAATCGGAAAAAATCCAATGAAAATCCAATGAAGACTTACTCGTATGTTTGATAAATCTCTCAACGACTCTAATCTTTAGTTTAGAAACCCACCCACCCCCTCGGGGGTGTAACTTGTTTTTAACACGGGAGGTAACTCTTCTTTTTCTGATAAAAAGCATATATAACTCACTGTGGCATCTATCTATCGATCTATCTATCGATACCACTCGCCCTCCAGGTGGAGTAGTCTGAGTAGGCGTGCGTGGCTGTTAAAAAGTAAAATGGTTAAAAGTAGGGTAGAAAGAGGAATTTAAAAAAAGACATGAAAAGAGGATAGTGAGTTTAATGGTTATGGGATAAGAAAAGAAGCAAGGAGATCTATATACAATAAATGTTTGTGTGCGTTTTTTCCTTGCTCAAACATACCCGGATCATATGTAAAAACTAACTTCAAGTGACTCACCTCTCTGTCCAAAGCAGTATGAAGAGAATGGTCGCCCGCTATATCGTCGCATTTTGGGGACGTCTTAATTCCAAGGCATAATTGTTCTTCCTCGTACTCCTTGAATACTTTTTCTGGAATTTCCTGAAGTTTTTCGATTTCTAATTGTTTACGGCCGTAAGGTCCTCGTTTGCCCCTCTTTTTTGTGCTTTCTCTATTTGAATCCATTTTTCAGACTGATATAACTATGATTATACTATTGCACGCTTCTTACGCCGCCTGTGATATTTAGCACAGTATTCTATCCCAGGGCGGCACCATAAATTAGGTAGGAGGCTAAAGCAGAGGGGTGCTGATAATATGCTATAAATCGTGTATGGACCACCAAATTAATACATGTACCAGAAATGGTTATCTATAACACATGGAGAAAAAAAATACCGACGTACCGCTTATCTTGTATCAATGACACGTCACGTAAACAATACAATTTGACACTGAAGTAGATCGCCGACTGTTCCGCCCCCCTTAATGACCCCGACATTATTCAAAGAATCTGTCCCTCCTGCTGTTTCCTGCAGCATGGGATGGACAGTGTGGTCGAGCGTGTTCTTCGTTGCGTCAGCCATTAGTACTTCAGACAGTGATCGGAAAGTTCATCTTCAGCATTTGAATCGAATAAACTTCCAAGAAATACTTGAGCAAAGAAAATGTTTGCGTGTATCTATTTTCCAGAGGATAACTCACTTAGTGTTGTAGGCCGAGCTGATAAAAAGATTTTGGTAGCAGAGAAGTGGGAAAGAAACGAACAGGTGGAAATGAAATGGGGAAAAAAGGTCTTCAAAGGAACTATTATACAGACAAAGGGTAAGTGTTTGTATTATTTACTACGATCAATTCTCCTTACTCCCCACAGAAGCTAAAATATGGAATTAATTTCTAGTATCATTGACTATACCAGAGACATAGACTACTTTCAGTAGTATATGTCTCTGACTATACCAAACTCTTATTTTAAATGAGAGTTAGTATTTTTGAGTCATAGAGAAAGTATAGAATATAAAAACTACTTTAAATTACTATTTAATGAATAATTTTTTCGTGCTGATTTTGAAAATTGAGTAAAAACACGCAATGACATACGAAATCTAAACTCAAAATCATGCGCGCGAATATGAATACCAGAGCGAGGCTGTTACGTATGTATATATATTCGGAACACTGTTTGAATTTGAGTAGACATACGATAACTCGACAGACACCAGTGCCCTACTGTGACAGATGTAATCGGTCGAAGTGAGCCAAATGGAGCTCTATCTCATTCTCAACAACTCGTCCATTTCCGTACGCAAATATTTATGGCGACGGTGTTCCGATTGGCTCTATCTTTGCTATCATCTGAGACATTATTTGTATATGTCTCTGCTATCCTCTAGTCAAAAATCTATTTGATTACTTAACAAGTTATATCAGGGACTTATCTTGTGTACAAGTCTTTGGTTATATGAAACAAACAGTAACGTTAGTGGTTAAAATACAAATGTATTGATATACACAAATATTCCTAATTATGACATTATTTTCTTCATTTTCCCATTTTACAAATTCCCATGATTACAGAACATTTTGCCGATTCTGTATTAATAAAGTATAATACGTTGCAGAGTCCTTCAAATACTTTTGCGCATTACGCGAAGTTGTTAGTCCTGACAGTTTGTGAAGCCTCTATAGACTTAATTAGCATACACTGCGAATTCTTAATATAAATCATAGTACTGCTTTTACGTGACAACTTGTAACAAATGTATTTCAGTCTCATATTGGTTTATATTGCTAGACCCTAATATTATGATAGGCCTATGCAGAGACTTGTATACACATGTGTATATATGTCTCTGGCCAGTATGCTATTGTAATTGTATATCTGCATTGTATAATAGCCTACGAACATTTACCTCATAATATTTGGACAATTTTATAATACATGTATGCATGAATATGCCTTTCACAAATCCGTAATTATTAGAATTAAAAAACTTCTGATTCGAGTCCTTTTAATTTGGTTACTTTCGATTTTAAATGGGGTAACTAACGAAGCCTTCATTGTTCATGCTGCATTCTTTCCGTCAGGAAACCTTCGTCGATCTCGAAAGTAGACACTTGTTCAAGTTGTTGGTTTCCAGACAGTTGGAAAGGGGGGAGTAAAAGTAATCAGTAGATATACATTGCAGGTTTAGGACTTATACCAATCATTACTTTCATATGTCATAACCATGATAATGTATGCCAGTAGTAATAACATATTTTAGATATTTTACCATACAGATCTTTTTACCAAATTATTTGAGATAACTTTTGTAGCATTTGTACATTAAAATTGTGATTGAACCCATGTCCTCTTTGCAAGCCCGTCAGAACAAATATAAGAGGGTGTTTAAAAAAAAAGGGGGGGGGGGGAGGGATATGTAGTTGTAGCTCTAACATACTACGCCATAAGTGATGAAGGTTTCTACCCTCAGCCTTTGGTTAGCCATTGATGGGGTTTTTACTGTGAGATTTAAACTTGCCTTTGTTGGGGATTCAATTGCTCTAAATTATTACTGTTGAAGTCCCTCCACTGCTTGGAGATTTACTACTGCATAAACAGTGTGTATATGTAAAAATTAGCACACCTGAATAAACCTAAAACCTTTAGTTATAGTAGACCTAGTATATTTAAAACAGTATATCTTTTATTATTATACACAGGTACAAACAGTAAAAACTTAAAATTGGTTACATACATTCATTTGGTTTAATATGCCAAAATGTAGACATACATACAGACATCTGACCAATCTAAAGACCACAGAGTTGCTTTGTAATTCGACCAGAATTGGTGTATGTTTATATATTCCTCATCTGCTAGGAGCACAGTCACTATATGATGTAATCATGGATATTTAAGTACCAGTATATGCCTAGTATTAACTGTGATATCATATCTTAAGAAAACTATCCCTTCATGATCACCCCTATCATATAAATAGGTAAAGCATCCATGCTCAATAAATATTTCTTAATACCTGTCTTTGCAGATGAGGAAGAAGCTCTTAATAAATTTGCTAATGCAGCAAACAAGAAAGTGTTGCTAAACAGTGAGATAGATAAGGAACAGAAGCTTGAAAAGCTTCTTGATTTTACATTGAATAAAGTAAGTGAGAAGAAGAGAGTTAGGATAGAAACAGAAAGATTTAAATAAAGTAAAGCCCAGGAGGAAGAGTGCAGTCCAAAAAAGAAAAAGAAAGAGAAGACACAAAAATCAGCTACCAAAATGAAAACTGAAAGTAAAAATCAAGAGAAGAAGTCACAAAAAAGTAAACAAGAGGCTGTGGCTCTAACAAAAGAGCAAGAGATAATATCTGGTCTCTCGTGTCAGTTCCAAGACTCGTCTGACCATGATTCAATTGAGTTGGCCCATTCACCAGGGAAAGATCTTCATCAAAAACAACAGACAGACACCACCCTGACAGAGACCTGGAGACTGTGTAATCAAGATGTGGATATTGAAACCTCTGCTGAATCAACAAATGGCAGTAAGTAAATATTAATCAGATATATTTCTTCAACGGTCCAAGTTAAAAGACTAAAATATCATAAAGAATTAAATTCTTTATAACTAATAATGGAGATATAACTTAATATGTCCGTGTATTCAACTATTTTTCATATAACAGACAATTCTTATATAAGGAAGTATATATTCATTTCTATATTAAACAATGCTTGCAATTTACTCATTACTATGACTTTCCATGTGTCTGCAGAAAACATTGAGACATACCGGGTATATGAAACTTTCTGGATCTAGAGGGGTTCATCAGTTCAGTTCCTAGAATTACATCCTTTCTATGCAAAGAAACTCAATTTTTAGATGTATGCATATATACTAATGAAAAGTTTAATCTTTAAATACAAGTATTGATATTAATTTTTGTAATTAGTTTTGAGGTAAACATTTGCAAGGTTAAGGCAATATTATCAAAAACTTACAATGTGATTTTGTAATATTTACAGTATTTGTACCAGGAAAGGTAGTTGAGCTGTTTCAATTATGTATGGAATATATCAAAAGTTCAAAATTTTTCCTCCTGATATTTTGAGCTACGATACATTGCAAATGTTAGTTGGATAGGTACTGAGCATTAAATGACAAAATGAAGACATCTTACATCAATTATTTTGTTATTACTTCTTAAATGAAAAGGAATGGGTTATCGGCGTGTATATTTGTAAAGATTATTTATTTCAGGAGAATTCCAGAGATGACAGTGTCTACCTGAATTTGGACAGAAATACCCCCAGTACAGATTTTATACATAGAAATATTATACCTTCTTACACTCATGACTCACAAGTACAGTCTTCAACTTACTTGCAACAACAAACACCCTCTTTTCTGCACCAAACAGCATCAGCCTCTATTCAACAAACACCGAGTACATCCTACATCACACAAGATCATTTGCCATTCACAGCCTATGACCAAATCACATCACAGTCTGAATGCAACCTGGACAGACAGCCTACATATTACAATTCCACACATACACACACACTCTTGGATCCAAATAACACTATGCATGATGATCTGGATCATGACACTGCAGCCATTCCTGAGCCATTAAGAACACCTGTAAGAAGATCTCCAAGAAAACATCAATACTCTGTCCTCACTAGTACACCAATAAAGAAGACCGGAAATTCTTCAATTCCTCATGCTTTTCCACCTCAGAAAGAAGCATTGACTAGAAAAGAATCTGCTAATGTAAGTTTCACACATAAATGCTTAACATTAGAGAATAGATTGCATGGTGTGATCATGTTTTCATGAACTTGTTTATAATACAGCAGTAACAACTTTTTTTGTGTAAGAGTTAATGTGTTGAGTTTAGATATAAATAATGAAAATAACATCTGTTTTTTCAATGCAATTTCTCACTTTGATTAGGAGCTGACTAGGTTAATTGGAAACAGAGATGTTATGATCGACAAGGAAGTTTTGGCAACTGATGTACGTCTAGCTAAGAAGTCGTCAAAGCCCGCTTACACCCTGACAATGAAACGTATGCCTGGACTTTTCACAACTGAAACTATGGCCAATTCCAGAGGTCAGGGTATTGTAGCGAAAAAAAGGAGATACAAGACCTCCGTTGGACAAATCTAAAGTTCAGGTCCTAAAAGGTAATGATTTAAAGGAAAACCCCTGTAAGCTGTTGGCTTTCAGTTGATTTGGATAAATTGCACAGCTTTATTGCATATTTCAAAAGCATCAAGCAGTCACTGCTTGGATGGGTGACCTGTCACAAATAAAATTTGCTCTTTTCACCATTAGATCAACAAATTCAAAACTTGGCAAATAAATTTCAGAGTCATTTATTATAAAAATCTTAAGAAATCTCAAAATGAAACTAGACTGGACAGCTTCATCCATCCCTCATAATTTCATTTGGCAAAAATGAGACTGAGCCAGTAAAGGTGAATTCATAGCAGTGTATTACAGTATTATTAATACATTTTCATTCCTTTGAAATTCAATACATTCCTTGGTTTTTTACTGTTAAAGTAAGAAAACAAGAGGACATTACTTGGAACCTGAGGTTTTCCTCTCTGATTTTGCAGGGATTTTTATATGTCCTTGTCACATAGGGTGGTCAAATAGAAAAATTGTTGAATCTGTTAAGGTTCAACTTTTGATTTTCAGTCCAGTGCTCTACCAATTTACCGAAAGGGAATTCCCAAAGCTGAGTTAGTGACAAGCGAGTAGATAGGACAAGCACCTATGACATACTCCCCCTTCATGAAATCATCTAGTGCTAGAAATATGGAGCTAAGGTTGAACTTTTGTATATTTGACAAGGTTGCAAATGCCCCACTGTCCCAAGTCTTAATGAAGGCTCCAAAGGTCATAGACAATATTTGAAAAGTCATCAACTCTGTTGAGATTTGAACTCGTACCCATTTGGTTTACAGTACAAATTACTTTACCAAATGAGCTAAAGGGAATTCCCTCCAACAGAGTTTCATATCCAGCACCTGTGACATCCCTGTATGCCTAGTTTTCATATCAAAATAATTGTCAGATCTGCACAGATAATTTTTAATTTTGTATACATTCATATACCTCAGTAATGTACCATTTACGATACTATAATATTTTGAAGTACTATAAAGATACAAGTATAACAAAGGTAATTATTTTATTATTTCTTTTTAGACTATGTTAGGTGCTTCTGTAAAAGTAATGGGATTCCAGACCCAAGCGAGGGCCTCATGAATGAGGCAATTACAGAAAAGATCAGTTATGCGAGAAAAACATTGAAAAGACAATTGCAGATTACAAACATTTAACAGATTAATTGCTATAAAGTTTAATTTCACTTTTCATTTGTCATGCTAAAACAATATTTATTTAATTTCTAGAATTTGTAAAATTAGTAACTGTGATAGTTGAAGCATTGAACTTTTAAAATTTTGTTTTTTAAATATTATAAACTTTTGTAAATCTTTATTATCTTTATGAATGAATATAATTCATAACAAACATCTCATTGACTTAATGTTTTGTGATGAAATCTATATGTTTGCTTTGTGCAACATAAAAAGTATATTTCAGAGAGAATGACATTTTCTGAGTGAAAATAGAGGATGGTCGTGTAGAGACTCAGGTTGTAGAAGAGAAGCATAATGTACATAAGGCTATGCTCCATAGAGTATTATTTCAAATGATGTATCCACACTATGCTGTTTATGCAGTTTTGAAATTGGCTCACTTTATACATTCAAAAGCTATGTTTTCAGTTTTTGAATTATTCACAGGTTTCTGAAAGCTGTGTTATCCATATTTGGAATGAGCTCACGGCTTCTGACACAGGTTTCTGAAATCTGTGTTTCCATAGCTCATGGGATTCAAAAAGCCGTGTTTCCATATTTGGAATTAGCTCACGGCTTCTGGCACGGGTTTTCGAAAGCCGTGTTTCCATATTTGGAATTGGCTCACGGCTTCTGGCACGGGTTTCTAAAACCTGTGTATCCACATTTAGAGTAAGCTCACGGCTTTCAAGAAACCATCTGAACTAATTTACATATTTAGGCTTAATTTCCGTGCCTTGTACGTGCCCTGATTGTTTTCAACACGGATTTTTGTATGTAATTTTAAACAGACTTTATATTAAGAGACACGGATTTCAAGTAAGGAATCCGTGCCTTTTCCGTGTCTTGGCCAACTGGCTCATTTCGTACGGGATACTGATCCTAAACACTACACGCTTGGTGTGTGATCTCTTGGTGGATCACGACTTTATTATCTTTGATGTACTTGACCATGCAATTCCGACCTTGAGGACTTTCAAGTCCTTTCATTTGAAGTAGTATTGATTCCTTGATCAGCTATGTGTAGTTGTCAGATAATTTCAAACCAAAAAGAAAATGAAATCAGAATATAAAATATGTAAATGTGTATTACATGTTGTATGATTCTCATTTTCATCAGGTAACGAGCATCTCCAGTGAAGATGGCGACAGCAAAGGAGCCACCTGAGTCGATGTCCAGTACCACTGCTTATAGATATGACTGTCCAATCTGTCTAGAGCCAGTAAAGCGTCCAAGAGGTCTACCATGTTTTCATACCTTCTGCGAGGACTGTTTACATGTAAATATTTATTAAGAAACAGTAGAGGGCTATGATGTACCTTGTTTGACAAAAAAGAGGAAACTTTTAAAAAATTATTGAAAAATTGAATTATACTATTGACTGTGTAAATGTAGACTAGACATCAACTTTTCAATTGGTATGTCTATAGCATTATATTTGTTTAAATTTCCAAATGTTTAAGACAATTAGGTAAGCAATGATATGGTGTGGGTTGTAGTAAATCACACTCGGTGATATCTTATGGTCACATTGTATTTAGCCTTGTGACCCACAGATTGTTTTACTATGGGTCTCAGTTTATGATTTTTGATTACAGATTCCCTCCTCAAAAATAATGAAAGCATTCCAGTTTAATCTGGCGTGAATGAAATATTCATGGTTCCCCTAATAACGTTGTTGTTTGACCAGATCTGTTAAGGGGTGTGACCAGGATGGGGCTATTGAAAGCCAAGAGAGTACACTTTTTAGCTCTACTGAGCCAAAGGCTCAAGTGAGCTATATTCATAGTGCACTGTCCTTCGTCGTCCGTCGTCTGTCGTTAACTTTTTCACATTTTGGAATTCTTCTCTGGAACTACATCACAGATTTGGATAAAACTTTGTATAAATGATGTACTCAAGGTACCCTACTAATATTGTGTTGGGAATCCAGATTCCCTCAGGGGTGGATCCAGGGTGGGGCCAAAAGTGCCCAAAATGGTACCCCTCTTCAAACATCTCCTCTAGAACCAATGCATAAATGGGAAAACTAATTGCATTTCAACAATCTATAAAAATGGATTATTAAAAATTGTGTTTGGGGTTAAGATCCGTCAAATAGAGATTTACGCTTTTTTGATGTGTTTCTTGACTTAGTCATTTCAATGCAGAAAAGTGTCATGTTTTTCAATTAATTGATATTGAAGATTTCGTAATGACTACTTTGATGGTAATGAATATTATTGTGAAAGAATTTTGTCAATATCTCAATTTTTGGATTTTTAATGAATTTTTTAAGACTTCCAAAAAAAAGGGGGAGGGGGGTTGGACATTATTCATATTTTCAACTTTTTCTGCAAAACTGTTCAAAGTCTTCAAATTCTGTTGTTTTCGTCCAGACCTCTTTACAGGTGGCACCACCATAGTCAAAAGTAGGTCACAAAAGAGTACCCTCTTTGACAATATTCTTTTTCACACGGGCTGTATACAGAGACAAACAGAATGCATAGAAATGATCTAGAGGGATGAGTGAAGACATACTTATTGTCATTTTGGTTCCCTTCCAAAATCAAATTTTAGAATTTTTTTTCGACATTTCTTTGGACTTGGTGATTTCAATGCAGAAAAGTGTCATATTTCCTAGTTAATTGATAATGATGATTTCTTATGGACTATTGTGATCATAATTATAGTGAGGATGTTACTTTGAAAGAATTTTGTCAATATCTCAATTTTTGGATTTTCTATGAATTTTTTAAGACTTCCAAATGAGGGTGTATAGGAACAATTCTTCACATTTTTAACTTCCTCTGTTATACCACATGAAAGATTTTAATGAAACATGGAATACATGAAGCATTCCTCTATCAATTTGGTAAATTTTATTCAAATTGGTTAACAGATAATACCATCATGTCTAAAAAGTAGGTCTCACAATGGTACATATACCACTTGGTAATTGAAATATGGAGAGTAGCGGTTCAAATCCAACTGTGGCCTAAAAGTTTTTGTTCATTTCTTAACACATGTAAATAAGTTTTTAGATGTTTCTCAACACTCAACATATGAAATTAGGCAATTCTAAGTTAGATCTGGACAATATTTAAAACAATTGTTGTTCATTACCCAGACTTGAAATCACTCAACAAAAGGCCCCACCTAAAGAAAATGACTAACTTGTTGCCCTGAATCACATTTTGTAGAGACAAGCAAATGCTTAATATCAAAATCACCTCAATGGATGTGCAAAAACATGTTTTTTATTCTGGTCTGAAATAAAATTTGACATATTTTCAATATCTGTATTGACTTAGTCACAGTAATGCAAAAATAAATGAATTCTTCCTTCCTGCATCACTGATCATCTAGGTACTCAGGTGAGCGATATAGGCCCACTTGGGCCTCTTGATTGATAAACTTCCTATTCAGACTTGTTGCATAGATCCATCATCAGAGTGATCTAGAAAGTCCTCTGAAAAAGTGTTGTTGTTCTTATTTCCATCTGAAATAATTGTTTATGCTCTATTGATCGATGTCTTCTCAAGCCGTCAGTTTTTGCACATTTTCAAGTTTCTTTGATTATCATCTTGCAGATTGCGTATAATGCATTGTTTTGTGTATATATAATCAGCTATAAAGGAAATAGAATTAATGTAAACAATTTGCATTTCAAGGAAGAATTACTATCTTTTTAGCTCACCTGAGCCGAAGGCTGAAGTGAGCTTCTGTCCGTCTGCCCGTCCTTCCTTTGTTAACTTTTTCACATTTTTCTACATCTTCTCTGGAACTGCATTGCAGATTTGGATCAAACTATGTATATATGATGTACTCAGGGTCCCCTACTAAGATTGTGTTCGGGATTCAGATTCCCTCAGGGATGGATCCAGGGCGGGGCCGAAAGTGCCCAAAATGGTACCCCTCTTCAAACATCTCCTCCAGAACCAGTACATAAATGGGGAAACTAATTACATTTCAACAATCTATAAAGATGGGTTATCAAAAACTGTGTTCGGGGTTAAGATCCGCCAAATAGACATTTACGCTTTTTTGATGTGTTTCTTGACTTAGTAATTTCAATGCAGAAAAGTGTCATGTTTTTCAATTAATAGATATTGATAATTTCTTAATGACTATTTTGATCATAATTATGGTACGGAATATTATTGTGAAAGAATTTTGTCAATATCTCAATTTTTTTTATTTTTTATGATTTTTTTCAGACTTCCAAAAAAAAAAGGGAGGGGTGTTGGCCATTTTACACATTTTCAACTTTTTCTGCAAAACAGTTCGAAGGATTTTAATAAATCATAGTAGAAATAAATCACTTATGATCCCCTTCAAATTTGGTTGTTTCGTCTGGACCTCTTTACAGATGACGACACCATAGTAAAGAATTAGGTCACAAAAGAGTACCCTCCTTTGACAATATTATTCTTCATACTGGCTGTATACAGAGACAAACAGAATACATATAAATGATCTAGCGGGATGAGTGAAGACGTATTGTCATTTTGGTTCCCTTCCAAAATAAAATTTAAAAATTTTTTTTGGACATTTGTTTGGACTTGGTGATTTCATTGCTGATAAGTGTTGTGTTTCCTAGTTAATTGATAATAATGATTTCTTATGGACTGTTTTGATCATAATTATGGTAAGGAATGTTATTTTGAAAGAATTTTGTCAATATCTCAATTTTTCGATTTTCTATAATTGTTTTCAGACTTCCAAATGAGGGTGTATGAGTGTATAAGGACAATTCTTCACATTTTAAACTTCTGTTGTCATACCACATAAAAGATTTTAATGAAACATGGTATACATGAAGTACTGTAGGTCCTCTATCAATTTGGTAGATTTCATCCAAATTGGTCAACCGATAATGCCACCATGTCTAAAAACTAGGTATCACAATGGTACATAATATTATATATACCACTTGGTAATTAATATATGGAGAGTAGTGGTTCAAATCCAGCTGTGGTCAATTTTTTTTAAAATTTCTTTACACATCTAAATAAGTTTTTAGATGTTTCTAAACACTCAACATAAGAAATTAGGCAATTTTATGTTGGATCTGGACAATATTTGAAACAAATGTTGTTCATTACCCAGACTTGAAATCAGTCAACAAAAAGCCCCACCTAAAGAAAATGACTAACTTGTTGCCCTGAATCACATCTTGGAGAGAAAAAGCAAATGCTTAATATCAAAATCACCTGAATGGATGTGCATAAACTGTTGTTGTTTTTTTTTTATTCTGGTCTGAAATAAAATTTGACATATTTTCAACATTTGTGTTGACTTAGTCACAGTAATGCAGAAATAGATAACTTCTTCCTTCCTGCATGACTGATAATCTAGGTACTCTGGTGAGCGATACAGGCACACTTGGGCCTCTTGTTATGGCCATTTGCACTCTTTATGCTTACCAAATGAATTCATTGTGTGCCTATTAACAGATGTTAGAGATAAATGTTATGGTAAAATATTTATTATGAGAATAAAGTTTTATAATCTTGTATGCCCCTGGAATCAGAGATTTTGGGGCATCTAGTTTTTGGCCTGTGTTTCTGTCCGTCTGTCTGTGGCAAAAACTTTCAAAATAACGTTTAACATAACTTTTCAACTGTAAGAGATAGGGTTTTTATATTTCACATACACATTTCATGTGATAAGACTTTACTTTTCAACTGTAAGCGATAGGATTTTTATATTTCACATACACATTCTATGTGATAAGACCTTTTCAACGGTGTAATAATCTTTGACCTCCTAACCTTGACCGTGACCTTTGGTCTATATTTCCCAAACATTAACATTGGTTATAACCTTTGAAATGTAAGAGATAGAGCTTTCATATTTTAGATATGTATGTGTCCTGGTAAGGCCTTTCCATCTACATAATTATTTTTGACCTCATGACTTTAACGGTGACTTTTGACCTATATTTAAAAACGCACCCTTAACTCTAGGGACAAGACCTTTGTGGCATGAAGTAATTTTTGACATTGGAACCTTGAACTTAATCGTCGACCTACATCAAAAGAATTTTAACAATAGTCATAACTTTTGAAACGTTAGAGCTAGGGTTTTCATCTTTTACATACATATTCCTTATGGCAAGACCTTTCCATTGTATGGTAATTTTTGTCCTACTGATCTTGAGCATGACCTTTGATCTATATATCAAAAAACTTTAACATGGATTATAACTTTTTAAAATGTAAGAGGTAGGGCTTCCACATTTGAGATGTTTATTTGTTTTGGCAAACCTTTCCATCGACAGTTATGTTTAATCTCATGACTTTGGTGGTGATCTTAGCCTTCTCTTTAAAACCTAACATTAATTTAAAGTTGTATACCCTACAATTCGGTATAATTTCAAAAATTAGGGCATGTGAAGCAAATTCTGTATTTGTCTCGTATGGCTGAAGTTATTAACCTTGCGTTAATAACATTTTTTATTGCTTCAGACCTTTGGAGATATCAAAATAAAAATAAAATACTTTGTAAAGAAAGAGGGTATTCCATTAATACAACCATGACCCGATTTCGCGCATGCGCAGTTTAATCAAAACAAATACGAGAAAGAAAGACTCCAAAAGAAAACAATTTCAGTAAATACTAACTTTAGCAGACTTGAATGCAGATTTTTAAAGTTACTTGTTAAGTTTATTTACCTCGCCCTCCATGATGCGGCAGCTTCAGAATTAGATCACGTGATAAGTTGGTTGTAAACATTCTGTTTACAAACATTGCGTTTTACACAGCCGTATCTTGCTTAGTACGACGAATTTGATCACAACATTTGCAAGGATCTTTTTTAAATATGTTTTAGGCTTATATATATAATCAAAACAATTTAGAATAAATTTACCTATAATATGCGAACATAGTGTGTACAGCTTTAAACTTTTGAATCATAAGAGGTAGGGCTTTCATTTTCATATGTCTATTCCTGGTGTCAAAACCTTTCCATAATTATAATGATTATTAACCTTCTAACCTTTCTTTGAAAAAATAATTTTTGACCTTGTGACCTTGACAGTCAACATTAACCTACATTTCAAAACTTTAACAGTGGTTATAATTTTTAAGTCGTAAGAGCTATGGCTTTCATATTTCACATGCTTATTCCTTCTAACAAAATCGTTCTGTTAGTACAGTAATCCGGGACCTTAATCTTGACCTTTGACCTACATTTCAAAACCTTTAACATTGGTTATAGCTTATAGAACTTCAGAGCTAGGACTGTCATATTTCACATGCACATTCCTTGTAACAAGATGTTTCCATTAGTATAATAATTTTTGACTTGGTTACCGTGACGGAGACGTTTGACTTATATGTAGTGGTTATAACCTTTAAGCTTTAATATATCAGGTACGTATTCCAATGGGGTCGGCAGAAATCAAGTTATGGGACAATGCAAAATTTGCCTCATTTGGACTTTTTTTTTGCTGTCAGGGTATTTGTATTTCACTAACACATCAATTATGATTTTCACATTCTATTTTTAGTCCTATATCAGTGCATCCTTTCCTAAGGATTCGAAAGATATAGCTTGTCCAGTATGCCGAAAACAAATACGAGAACCAGAGCCAGGTCTGCCACATGAAAAATGGGCTAAAGCATTCCCATTGAACTACTTCTTGTTGATGTCAAGTGAGGATGAACCAGAGGGAAAAGCTGGAAATATTTCTGAAGAATGCAAATTCTGTTTTCGTGCAAATAAAAATATTGTAGCAACACATTATTGTAAGAATTGTGCAGAACCTGTCTGTGAAACATGCAAAAGTTTTCACTCTTTTGTTCCGATAATGCAGTCATGTTATTATAACTCTAACTGAATTCCATACCGATCCAAAGATGCCTGAGATAGATGAGTCGTGTCATATACATCCCCGAAAAATTGTTGAAGTGTATTGTTTAGACCACAAGAAAATTTGTTGCAGTGTTTGCTTTGCGACTGAACACAGGCACTGCAAAGATGTTAAAAGCATCAACACATATGCTGAGGATCCCACAAGAAGTGTGGTTGGTAGTGCGATGCAACAGAAATTAAAAGAACTCACCCTCCTGTTGGATGAAGACATATCAGATGCAAAAACTCGTATTAGAACATTAAATGAATCAAAAGAAACTGCATCAGCAGAAATGAAAGTTCTAGTTGAAACAGCCAAGAAGAATTTATGCATGTTGCATGAAAAATTTGAATCAGATTTAGAGACTGAACTTGCAAAAGATACGTCATTATTAGAACAAGTTTTGGGTGTTCTCCGCGGCATAAAGGCATCTGTAATTTGTGACCATCAGATCCTATTAGCCCTGGAAACGAATGGCACAAAGACTCAGAAATTTCTATCACAAGAGAAAATGAAAATTCAGCTTGCCGAGCAACACAGACTAGCTTCCAAAATGAGATCTTCATGTGCTGCCGTAGCCTACAATATAGATTCCAAGGCACTTGAAGAGATATGCAAATTAGATCAAATAGGGTTGGTTAAAGGAATAGTGAATAAACCGCCACTTATTTCCCATAGTCTGATCAGGAAATTGTCTGACCTTCACTTTTCACCCCAAAAGCCTGCTGATTTGAAATGGTCTGAGAAGTGGGAATACAGATTACATGCTCACTGCTATGGAGCCACATTTTTGGGTCAAGATTTGGCGTTTGTTACAAATCCACATTGTGTTGTTATCCTTCATAGTGATGGCAAAGAAAAGGCGAAATTTGATATTCCAAATCCCAAGGCTCCAGCTGACATCAATGCCACAGATATTGACAATGAAGTTAATATTTCCTTTTGCAATCATGATATAGTGAAGAAATATTCCGTTTCATCGTCCGGTCTTACAGAAGTTGGAGAAATACGCCTAAAACATCCAGTAGAGGGTTTCTGTTTTATGGAAAACAAGATTGTCCACGCATCAGAATCAAATATATATGTTTCAAGCAATACAGAAGATTCTATTCAAACGATTCCCGCTTGTAGCCCAGGAAATATAGGCTTTATAGCAGGAGTCTCTTCCAAGAGAATGTTCTATCACACAGATGTGAAAGAGCTCTGTTGCAGAGATCTTCATGGAAATTTAAGAAACAAAGTATCACTTGCTAGCTTCACTTCTTACCCCCGAGATATGGGAGTCGATTTCCAAGGCAACGTATACGTATGTTGTTATGAGGAAAACAAACTTCTTCAGCTCTCTCACATAGACTACAGTATCCGAGAAATATCTGGAATCGTTAATTACACCATATCCTTCCATCCCAACGGAAGATCATTCGTTGTGATTGATATAAAGGGACGTGCTAAATTCTACAAACTACAAGAATAAATTTCGCTTCTCCTCTGACTATACTGTTGTTAGGGTATTAATATAAAGTACATTCGGATAAAGTTTGAATAAATACTGCTTTTCAATGTATGCGTATATAAAATAGATATGTGTAGATATGTAGATATCTGTAACACTTCTGTCACCTCTGTAGAATTGTGATTATCACGAGAGTAATTTACAAAGTATATACACTTCTTTATTTTAGACAATTAGTACTTATGTTTTTTAAATGAAATGATTATAAATGCACACATGTAATGTTTGCACGATATATTATAAATCTTATTTGTTTGTCTTTTAGTATACTGTTAACGTTTACATACTGGATTCTTCAGGAAGATATTCAATTCTGCCATATAATAGTTTTCATTAAATGTTAAATTCTTATTACAATCGTAAGCCGGTGTGGCCTTGTGGATAAGGTGCTCGGCTCATGATCGAGGGGTCCCTGGTTTGACTCCTGCCCTGGATGTCTTTCGTATTAGACAGTAAAAATTCAGGTCACATGGCACATTAAAGATCTCTCACTGCTTCGCCTGGGTCAATCAATCAATCTTACTTTTGTATATTACGGTCGCTGTCATTAATTTAGTCATTTTTTTGTCCGGCTGATATAGATTCTGAATTCATTTGTCATATTTCTGACTTGAGAGATATTTTCTGCATGTGAGTTGTGTTTACAAACCGATATATAATATTTAAGATCCTAATCAATGTTAATAGTTTTGAAATTTGTTCGTTCATTAGTTGAGATCATGAATTGAAATGATGGGCGACTAACCTTGAATTAGGATCAAGTTCGAATTCTGTTGTGTTTGACTTACTTCTACAAGCAATGTTATTTTTGCAATACATTTATTAGATATGGCAGGGGGCATAAAGTGTTTGCTTTTTTCGTCTTTTGGTCCTACTGTCCTTGCGTCATACATTGGCTTCCGAATGATAACTTAACACCAATTCTCTGTAAGGACCAAAAAAACACCATACTGGTGTGGCAGACATGAGTTCAGATTTTCAAAATTTTTTGTAAATACATTAGTTTTGACCTAAAATCCCCCCCAAAAAATTCAATTTAAAAAAATTTTTATTGGTTACCATGGCAACCTATTTTCTAATTTTAAGCCGGATTTCTACATTTTACGACCTCAAAATACCCAAAATCCGGCAAATTAAAACTAATATGTTTAATTTCAAGTAAAGAACGCATTATTTTCAGTGATTTATTATTTTTCATATAGAATCAAAGTATAAATTACAAGCAATAAAATAATTTTAAATTAAATCGCTATCATATGTAATGTTCTTGAAGATGGCATTGAATGTACAAATTTCAAAAATACTCAAAAGCGGATTTTAACCTATTTTCAAAAGCTCATAAAAATTTCAGTCCACCTGATAAACAAAACATATTGATAGTATTCAATAGTTTAAATAATAGATAAAAACATAAAATAAAAAAATAAGTGGGGTAGAGCCTTCAATTTTTTTTCCAAGTTGCCGAAATCTTGTAATAATCAAGAAATTTAGCTAATTTACACAGTTTTCATTAAGATGTATAGATTATCAGATATAATCAAAGTCCCAAATAGACACTGTGTCCTTCTCAAATCAATACCTTCATATAACATGATAGAGATATTGATCATACAAGCATCTAAACTGCATATTTATATAGTTGAGGGAAAATTTTGGTGAGTCTGACGAAAATCGGACATATAATGATATGATTTGGTGTCTGCCCGTCTGTCTTTGTATTTAACAAAGACTTGTGAACAAGATAAAGACCAAATCCTATATGGAAAGCATTTGAAACTTGATACATATACTTGTTATGACTAAAGAGAGAAGCTTAGCAGGTTTTATGGTCATAAGTCAAAAGTCAAGGTCATCTTTTTAAAAAGATTTACAAACACTCAACATACATGTTTAGAACATAAAAGATTAAGACATCATATTTCAATATAAAATTTATAACCAAGAGACAATTTATATGAAGAATAACACTTATCTGGTAAATGATACCTGATGTAAAACAAAGATTTATTAAATTAACATGATAAACAAGAAATTGATAAAGGTGGTATGGCCAGATTGCAAAGCCTTGACAAGTAATGAAAGTAGAATGGGAAGGGACTTTTGTTGAAAAAGGTGACATTTTATAGAACTCATGAAGGTATATCTACAATCTACATATGAAGTGTAAAAGAGTTATTGTCCATGGTCTAGGCACTATAAATTTAAATGCTAATAACATATTTGACCTTGAAACCTGGACCTTGAAGTTCAAGCCTTCAAGGTCACAAACAAAGGTGACAAACGATAGAACTCATCATCTTTTATCTAAATTTGAAATGTGAAAGAGTTATTGTCCATGGTCTAGGTAAAATGAACTTAAATTCTAATGATATATTTGACCTTGGAACCGTCAAGTTCAAGGTCACAGACAAAGGTGATAATGGATAGGACTTATCATGGTCTATCTACATGTGAAGTGTGAAAGAATGAACTTAAGTGCTGATTATATATTTGACCTTGAACATGGAATCATATGAAAGGTCATGTTATAAAAATTACATATTATGTGAAAAAGGAAAGCCCTATCACATAATACCATTCAAGATTATTGACCAAGGTTAGAATTGACAACAGACCGGCCGTCCAAACAGACAAGATAAAAACTGCCCTGGATTTAGGATAGAGTTTGTAAAATAATGTTCTTCAAGTTAGATTTATCTTCTTCCTCTACAGCTGCCCTTAAATCATCATTATCAATTTTCTTTCTTTTCTGTACTTCTCTGGAAAAGAAACTAGCTATTTGTTGAGCAGTAAGGTATTCATCTCTGCGAAACAAATATTCTCCTGTAACACTTTTTTCTGTTCTCATTTCATCAGCAACCATAAAAGGATCTTCTTTTTTTCCAGTCCGATTTCCTTTGTCAAATTTTTGAATAAGGTACTCTTTTTGCTTTGTATTAAATTGTGTCTGACCTTTGCGTACTTTCAGAGCCCATCCTTGCTTAAGCAGTGATACTTCAGAACTAGAATCTCTGCTCTGAAGAGTGACTGATAATGGATTTCCGTTATTTTCTATCAATTTTTCAGCATAGATGGATTTTGCTCGATCAATTAGATTTTGTTTTTCTTTTCTGAAGTCACATAATCCAAGCATAATGTGTTGGTCCAATGCTGAATTTGTACCAAATGTCCTTACACAGCCTTCATTTGGACAACAAAATAACTCTTTAGCTGTCTTCTGGGCAACATTTGTAGGCGGAATAACATTGGGGTAATTTTTCCAGTCAATGATTGTTTTCAGCTCTGGTATTTGAATATCTCCTTGTCTGATCTTCTTCCAAGGCACAAGTTTTCCTGAAAAATTATATCATTCACAAATATCAATACAAGGAATAGTTCTCTTGAACAAACATGCATGTGATGTTAATATATATTTGAAATATGACAATGACATAAAGCAGGTGTGGCAAGCCAAACAGTAAACAGACATCTGGTCTCACCTCTAAAATAATTAGTGACATTGTGATACTTTGTAAGCATCATTTTTATTCAATTAATATATTTGGGGTTTTTAAAATATTTATTCAGAATTTGTTCCAACTTATTCTTTTGCAATAGACCATATTCCGGTTTTGATCTCTTTTTGTCCAAGCTAATACGCTTTGGCATTGTTTTTCATAGTGACGTCATAAAGCATGACATACGTGCATTATAACATCACTATGAAAAACAATGCCAAAACGCATTATCTCGGATAAAAGGCCAGTCAATATCAATTTCACTCCTGACAAGGCAAATGGATGCTTACCTTTTCCGATACCAAATGCTTTCCAAACAGTAATGCCTTCATTGCTAAATTGAAAATTGTGCAATGATGATATTGAAGGAATGGCTCTCAAACCAGCATCACCCTTTTCCAGGTCAATCACAGCATCAACAACTTTGACTTTGTATCTGGTCTCACCAACTTGCCGATAATCAGAAGCCTAAAATCAAACAGAATATGATAATAACAACAAGTCATTCCTATATTGCAATTAAATGAAATTTTATAAGTCATATAGTCCTATAAAAATCTTTATACTATGTCCATTATCATATTTAACTTTAATTTTAAAAATATTGAAAATAAATATTATTTGAATATAAAAATATATTTGAATATATTACAGACATACATATTATTAATGGTAAATTCTTGTCAATAGAAAATAATTACCTGTTTCATTTGTTTTGCATTCAAAACATCATTCCCTTCATTTATGAATCTTTTGATAATGGCCTTCATATGAGATGACTTCCTATCACATGGGCCTTTACCATCTTGTGGCTCACAAAAATCATAGGTGCCTAACTTCTCATCTAGGTGTTGGTGGAGCACTATAAGTGTATTGGTTGACTTATAGCAACCAGCATTATCTGACCAGAAGTGAAACTTGTTGGGTTGATAGTTAGCAAGTATGTCTGAGGCAACGTCAACCAAAACAGCTGATGTAGTAGATGAGTCTTGTGAGGCAGGTCCATCAAAAATGTGAACATATGTTGAACTTTTTAACTCCTCTCCTTCTTTTGTATATACCACAGATATGTGCCAATTCAAACCACGTTTGCCAAACCAGTCTGTCTGCCCTTCACGGTAACGCCTTGGTAGGAATTTCATGGCCCAATCTGCAATAACAAGGCATTCATCCTCCTCCATATTACTTAGCAAACTGGTTTTTGCTCGATTCTGGTTTCTGGCTCTCAGAAGATGCCGTTTCCATTCTAAAATATCTGATGCAGCCTTTTCTACCTAAAACACAGAGAGAGAAATTTTGACGGAGGACAGAATCAAAATTCAATCACAAAATAATTTAACTATGGCAGATTTATGGCCCCTGAAAATATTATTTGAAGCTGCAATGTACTAGAGTTAAACCTTTTTATTGATATCGTTTATTTGTACATAATGCATCATTCCAGACTCAAGTCAGTGATTCTTTTTTAAAGAGAGCTTTACAAAAACAAGTGTTTGATCGTGAGTGATACAAGTCCCCTACCGGCAGCAAGTTTGACCTTGACCTTTGACCTATGACACAAGGCCATGACACACTCTTAGGTCCCAAGGAACATTTCTGTGAAATATTATTGATATCCATCCACATCCAACAAGGTTTTGACCATGGTGTCTATTGTGACCTTGACCTTTGATCTATGACCTTAGTTCAAGGTCATGACACCCTGAGGTCCCAAGGAACATTTCTGTGAAATATTATTGAAATCCATCCACAAGGGGAGGAGTTATGCACCGGACAAGGAAAGTGTGACAGACGGACGGACAAACAGACAGGGTGGAAACTATAAGTCCCCATCGGCTTTGCCGGTAGGGAACTAATTTAGTAATTACCTGAAACAGTACAGCTTCCCTATTATCAAAGCATGCTTCTTCCGCCAAATCTTGTATTTCTTTTAGGGTCAAATCCAAATTGGAACAGCTATTGCAATTGTTCTGTATGTAAATGAGTAAAACAACTTTTCTTGTAACAAGAATCATTGTCACTCAAAGCAAATCCGAGGCAGTGGTCAGGAATAGAATTTTCTTCTGTCAAGTGAACCTTTAAGTTAAACCAGAGAAATCAAATCAGTTTCAGTTTGTCACTTTGGAACCATTGATAGCGTGACTAGATGACCAGAAAAAGTGTGACATTTGCAATACATAAGCGGGTGTGAATAAATTGCAGTGTGTGACTACATTACAGTAATCTAATCAATTGATGGACAGACACTAGACAGTGATCTTACAATGACCATATATGTAGTTTCTAACAATACCATGGAGATGTTTATATGATTTGTGATATCAATATAAACTTAAGTTACTTTCAGAAGTTTCTACTGCCTCTCATCTTTTGGTTTTTACATTTGTCATTTGGTTTTAAGCAAAAAGATAATTAATTTTGTTCTTTATACTTATTACTATGCTACTGTAATTACATATAGATGTATATATATATATATATATATCACTATATTACAATTTTACCTTGAAATCTGTTTTCAAATATCTTTTGGCTTCTTGTAGGTTGGTTTTAATCTCCTTTGATTTTTCATTGGTAATTTCAAGTTTATTTGTGATGGCTTCAAGGTCACCAAATGCTCGACCCCCTTCTGCGATAAAATAATCCACACCCTCAACAGATTTTCTAACAGAGGCAGCACACTCGTCGAGTATTTTGTACATAGTGCTTGTACCTAAAATTAACAAATTTGTATAAATTGATCCAGTGCATCAATATTTTTATGCCAAGATATATACTTGTAAAATAAAACATTGATAGATTGCAATAAATTATATTTCTCTTGCCAATTACAGGTAAGAACAAGATGTGTTTGTGAAACATGAATGCCCCGGTGGCATCTTTGATAGTAAATGACCTGAAAAAGTAGGACAAAGGTCAAGGTCAAAAGGTCCAAAATGTGGTACCAAAAGTTGCGTCTCCTCTAGATACATACACATGCAAAATATGAAGTCTCTACCTCTTACGGTTCAAAAGTTATGGCGAAGCTTAAAGTTGACAACAGACAGTCAAACAGGACAAAAACAATATGCCCCTATAATAACAATATCATTCGATCCGGGGGCATAGATAAAAATTCAAGAAAACTTACACAGATGGACAATTATTAAACTTTTAGCCCCCGGCCCTCCCTTATACATGTACCCTAGATTTACCCAAATAAATTATATAATTATAAGTTTTTACTGTAAAACCTGAGATATTTAAAGATTTTTTTCGATGCAAATTGTCCAAATATCTTACCAAGAGTTTCAATATTTTCCTCCTGACAGTACTGTTTGTATTGTCGAATGATGCTTGACGGTGCCATGGAGCGTATAACATTAGGTGTTTTGATCACTTCTCCACTTGAGAGTTTCAAAGTTTTCTCACCAAAAGGTAAGTCCTTGATAATATGACTTGAAGTTATGAAATCAATAAAGCTTTCCAAAGTCCCCTCATCAATTTTCTTTCTCTTGGTATCGCTTATGACTAAGGGCATTCCACATCCTTCATCCCTTTCGTGCTGTTTAGACATATAATACCTATATCTAGTTATGCCTGGAATCATTGCTGAAACCTCATCAAAACTATTGTCTTTAGATATGATAGACAGTAATTGTTTCTTTAGTGCCCATGTCTCTGCCTTGTTATAGGACTCTGTTAGAGCAGATTGCAATGGGTCGGGCATCTTAGTCTCCGAAACAGGTGGGAACAGGGCACCTGCAAGGATATCACCTTCTCCAGGACATATGGTCTCTAAAACTGTATCTATACACTGCCTTGCCTTCTGGAGGTATCTTTGTTTGGATCTTTCACTGCAATTGCTGAATGGCACTTGGAAATTTTTTACCGGGCTGCTGCTAGTTACCAGCAAAAAATCATTCAATTTTTCAAGTTTTTCAATTTCCATCACTGAGGCATCTGTTGTCTGGCTGCTCATGATAACTGTGCTTTGCGAATCATCGTCTTGTTCCTACAAAACAATATATAATATGGAAAAAATGAAGGTTAACCCTTTATCCTATTCATAACAAACTTCACTATATAGTATATGAAAATGCTTGCAAAAAATAACAATTATAAAAACATTTATATACAAATATTTTTATTGGATGTCTATGATATGATTATTATGATTATCTTCTTAATTCTAGGTCAATTGTAAAAAGATTATGAATTATTTATGGGGATAAAAAAAAACTCTTATCACTTATTCACAAGAATTGACCTACATGAATGTTAGTCAGTTTGAATATCGGTAGTTCATCAAAGTTCTTTGATAATTTTCTTGCGTGTTATTTTTACTTGATCATAGAAACTTACATTTGTACTACATGCCATAAAGTCAAACTTCCTTTTACGAGTCTGTTTGCCACATGTTACATTTGTATCTGTGTGAAACTAAAAGAGAAATATATTAGAAAATATATGATAAAATATGACAAATTATATCACGATAGAACTCTTTTAGCTGATTCAGAGAATCATTGGAACATGCTCACTGCTAAGCAATTATTTATAATTTACTAAATCTAACTCAAAGTGCATTCATTTTAAAAAACACTTTGTATTAAATGAATCTAATGTTGTCAGTTTATCATAAGATCTACCGAGTTAAAAAAAAGTCCACAGACAGATGACACCTGCAATATTGGAAGGACCACATCCATATTCAACTTGACTTACATCGAACCATATACATATAAATACCAAATATCATTTGAATCTATCAATTCTTCTCTGGAGTGAAAACCTCAATTTTCATGATTTCTCAAAGTTCAAGGGCAGATAACTCCTGTAATATTGAACGGACCACACCCATTTGATCTGCACCTTACACTGATACATCTTTATACAAAACATCATTTGAATCCATCAAACCTTCATTGAGTATTGATGGAAGCACAGAAATGGATAATACTTGATTATACCTTATGCCTCAACATTTTCAAAGTGCAGCAATGCAGGACGTAACAAGAGCAACGCCTAGCGTGGCATAATACGCCTGTCACTTAATTTAGACAGGACCAATTCAAGTTGGGCATGAGTAAATATATATAAATTTACAAATAATAGGTTAAGTTCAAAGATTTTATTTACCAACAAGTTCTCTGCTTCATCTGATGGCATGTCATCTCTAGTTGTGCATAAAGGGTCAACAGCAAACTCCTGAATTGAAAAGAAATTTAACTAAAGCTTTCTGTGAATGAGACTAATATCCCTGTGACAACAAAGTCCAAAATGTGAAAAAAAAAACAATAAAATTTTAAAATTGTCTAATAGCAAGAGATATAGTGACCTTGACCTTGGAGTTTGACCTACTTTTCAAAACTTTAACTTGGCTTATATCTCCGGAACCATTAGAGATAGAGTTTAGATATTTTACATAAATTTAGTTAGCCCATGACAAGACCTCTCATTTGGGACCATGACAGATGACTATTCACCTAGTAACCTTGACCTTGGAGTTTCACCTCCTACTCTGGCAATGCCCCACACAGGCGAGCTATCTTGTCTTCTGACAACTCTTGTTGTATTCTTAAATTTTTAATAAATTATATGATTTATCAATATTCGAATTTCAAGTTAAGCCTCTACATGCTTTAGAATTTGTAGGGACATCAGTTTGACTTCGAGATCCCAGGTTATCGAGATATCAGTGTTTGAGATATCGAAGTTTTACTGTATCTACATTTACCATTTGGCAATTCTCCAGGGAACATGTATCTTGATCTGTATTTGGATTGCTCTGTTTGGTAGAAAGTAATAAATTCTTTCTGCAATTGGTACATATTGCTGAAAGATAGCAAAAAAAAAAAAAATTAATGACGAGTAAACTTGGGGAATGAAAACATAAACAGAGAATTAAAAAATTGTGTGTAATCTTTGAAGAATGAGCAAGCTTAACTGCCGAAAAATTCAATTACAGAGAGATGATTGATCAATGATATATTTTAGAGATATACTGAGGTATCCTCACTCTATTAAGCAAGCATTGATTACCCTAGTCCTTTGTATAGCAGACAAAATTGTATCAGACAGACCCTCAATTTAGAATATCATTTGCAAAATTTATATACAACTGTGTAATGACTAATGTCCTTCATTGATACGTTGATTGATTTTTATTAATGTGATCTAAAATCAAACAGGTCCAGCACTTAATTCTCCTTGAGGCAGTGGCTGCCAATACAAACATATGTAACAGTAGAGTTGGATATATTAATCATACAAATTAATATAATTTCCGGTGAACGGTAATACTATGAATGCACATTAGCTTGATTATTTTATAGTTTAATAAAAGTTATTAAATTGAAAGTGATAGTCAGTGTTTTTGTTTATTACTCTCATTGTATTGAAAACCCGACATGATCATCCAATACGCCTGATATCTGTAACAACAAATAGAGGAATATATGCTATTTCAGGGAACTCATTGAGCCCCCCCCCCCTTTCCAGAATCCTGGATCCAGCACTATTAATGGTAGATTCGGTAATATATATAAAACTACTGTACTGTGTTTGTTAAAAAATTTGGGATTTGTTTTAATTACCGGTCCAGACCATCCGAAAGCAAATTCGTACATATTCATATGATTAGATCCACAAACTTTCTTTAATGGAGTGGCCGTTTTCCATAAAGGCTTTCTATAGATTCGTAATGCAATGCAAATGCTTTATAAATTTATTTATTACAAAACCAATTTCAAAAATTTAAACATTAATTTAGACAATGTTTTTTTTTTCTTCAATTCTTGATATACTTGAGAAAGATTCTATACACGAGACAGGCATACTATTGTTGTAAAGTACTGGTTCTAATTAAAAAAACAACATACCTGTTCCGACTGGTAAAACAATACCAGTGTTGGCATTGACCTTCTTCATCATATCAATGGTTATTTTTCTTTCTCCATGAACATTGTTCCTCTTGTGGGTGGATAAATGGTATGGTACAACGCATAAAGTGGATTTTATTTTGAGACGATGGTCAGAATCTATCTGGTTTTTGTGAGCACTGCACAAGCTGAAATTTTCTGTTAAATTCCCTTTTATCAAACCAATATTTGAGAGGCAAATATGTTGTTCAGTATCGGAAAGGGATAAAATAGGGAAAAGATCAGTCTTGATACATCCAATGTGAGGAAAAAACGGCTTAAAACTACAACACTCCATGCTAAACAATTTCAATGTTATTTTCCCTCCATTCCTCTGACTTAGGCTAGTCGTTGTCCGTATTTTCTACCTATATGTAGCTGCACCTTGCTACGCAAATTTGATGGACTAGGTAAGATGTTGTTTAAAGAGTAATTTAGAGAAAATACATTTGTAAAAGACTTGTTGTCAGGTTGTTGTTGTCGTCTGTATTCTGTTTGTGTTTTCTATGACAGAAGAGTTCCATATTCTGTTTGTGGTTTCTATGAGAGAAGAGTTCGAAATGGGAGACAATCCTATGAAAAATCTTGTGTAATTTGGAGACTTTTTAAGGAAAATCTAAACAAAACCAAAGCTTACCCCACTAATTTTTTTTCATTAACATTTTTGTATCATATAAATGTATTAATGGCTAAAATATTGTCATACGTAGAGGTGGACTTTTCTATTTATTCAGCGATAAAATTTTATGATTTTTCAACATTAAAATGTTTATTATAGGGAGAACTTAGTCCAGAAATCCATATTACGAAAAAGGACATTTAGAACTAAAATATTTTGATATTTTTTTGAGAAAAAAGTGATGACTGGCAAAAATATAGTCTTAGCACTTGGTATTTGTAAATATAAGCAATTTTGCTGATTTCACCAAAATACCGAAATAAGTCACGGGTATCCATGGCAACAAATGATATGAAAGAAATTTAAATGCTTTTTTTTTTTATTAATTATTGACACAATAAAGACAATAAATCACTTTATAGTATTTTTTTTTACCATGAGTGGCCAAGGAATTTTGGTCCTTACAGAGAATCGGTGTTAAGAAACTTTCAACATTAAAAACCATATTTGGATATATGCATACTTATCAAGAAAGGAAGAACTCTATAATTTTTGGGGTCAAAAGAAATAAGGTTAAGGTTACAGCTGATGAAAATAGACTAATTATTGGCAGTGGCGGATTCAGAGGGGGGCGGAGGGGACGTTCGTCCCCCCCCCTAAAAAAAAGGAGAGAGAGAGAGAGTTATTCGATAACGTCTGCTCGACTTCTCCGGAATTTTCTATTTCAAGAATATTTCAATCTTTACATTGCTTTAGTGAAATCCGGTATACTGCTCACTCATCCTAGCGCGTGTAATATTAGTAATTTAAATTTTATCAACATTACAATGTCGCAGTCCAAACGTAGAAAAGTTCAGGGGCGACTAGACTTTTTCTTCAACCAAAAACGAAGGTAAAGTTACAATAAATTACAAAAATGGTAATATAAATTGTATCCCATTAATATGTATAATATTACTATGTATTACTATACTTGAATCAACACTTAACGGCGGCCATTTTTTTCCCTCTTGAACGTAAGTTGCCTTCGGTTAAAAATCGGTTAAAACAAAATGGCGGCAAATACAAAAACGCAAAAAAGTGAGTTTGATTTTGAGCGACGTTCACGGCAAATAGAAAGTGTTTTATCACAAACAGTGAATGAAATTTACTTCCGATGCATTACCTTTACATGATCTCGTTCTTATGCGTGCAATATTAACACATGAATCATTGTTATTAGTACTAAAATAAACAAGTGGCAAAAGGGGCGTGTCCAATATATCTTAACGGATACATATATTAATGTATATCAAGTGTCTTACCCGGCATTGTTGTCAATAAACTTGTTAAATGTATAGACCTTAGATAAATGACTGACCGTACAGAAAGTACAAAGTCCATGATATGCAGAGTAAAACCAGTGGGGTAGGGGGGGATTTATTTACCCTATCCATTCCTTCGTTTATTTTGAAACTTTTTGTTACCAGTTTACTTTATAGTTGATATGATATTGTGTCCTAATCCATTCTCACAGATCAACATAGAATTATGTGTATAATGTACATGTATATACACTCCAGTATAGAGATAGTAAAATTATTAACTCCATCAGTCTGGAAGGCAATTAACACTTTACTGAATCCACGACGTAGACTTGTGGTCGTTCAAAGCACCTGTATCCAAATTCTGCTTATATGGCTAAATTGCGAGGTCACTAAAGAGATAATCACCTTTATGTACATGCAGTTGATCCTCACAATGACTTATAGATCTATATAGTGAAGGTACATGTAAATGTGACTTAATTGAACAAACTTGGTCTACCGCTGTGGATTCAATACACCGATTTATCAACACTCGATGTTCAGAGATCTAGTACCTTTACATATCAAAATTTCAAGTCATTGCTAAAATGTATTGCCTTTGTATTATTGTGCCACCTGTGTTTATTGTTGATGAAGTTTTCTCAAGATTTAATTAACTGCACTGCAAGCGTTTCTGTCACAGAATGTGTCCATAGTAGGCCCCTACCCCTTTCAAATACAAAACCAGAGTGTTCATCGCACGGATGTCGCCTGAGGTAGCTTTGATAGTAAAATGTGACTACATGTACCAAAGTGTGATTACCGGACAGACAGACAGACAGACAGATGCTGGACAAAGTGATCCCTACAAGTCACTCTGCTAAGCGCAGCTAGGTGACATAAAAAGGTTTATTAAAATTGAACATCTAGCCAACCTTTTCTTTATGTACACTAATGTAATGTAATACTATTATTAGCTAAACTGCCACAGAAACACTAGCTTGCATGGTTGATTTTTACCTACATTTCCTTCAGTGACAGATCCAGAAGATTGTGAATTATATATAGTCCCTTCTCCATATAACACCCATTGCTAACTTTGATATTCTTTAGTCGAAATGAAACACTAGCTGTAGTGTTCCAAGTGCATCATCTTTGGTAGCATTAAATAATATAGTAAGTTTGACACACAGACGAAATGAAAACTTTACTATGCACCACAGGTGATAAAATAACTCATACCCCACCCCAATTGTACCAGGCAGCCGCAATGGATGCACTCACAGTATCTGTCACTGATATTAGTAATAATTATTTGTTTGTTTACCAAGCCATCTAAGGGTGCACAATAAACAATTTCAATGCATTTTGCACAGTATTAAATTGTTTGAATTTGCTATCTATACTGGGATTTGTATATATTTGAGCTGCATGCATGCATGTTATTGATTACTGCTTCAACTCTAGATTATACTAATTTGGTGACTATTGAATGCATTTCAGTGGTTAAGGTTGCTGTAGTGGGTAAATTATACCGATTTCTTGACTTTTTTCGCCATGTGCTTTAAGCATGATTTGAACAAGCATGTCCAACCGAGTTTGTGCAATTGCTACTTGTAAAAACAACGGTTACAAATTGAAAAAATTTGAAACATCATTTTGTGAACAACATCAATGTGAAAAGAAGAAATGTAGCTGTCCCAGACCTTTTCAGCTGTTTACATTTCCAACTGAAAAAAAGACCCTGCAGGTCGCTTAAAGTGGACAAGCTTAGTACAACGTAAAACTGGTAGCAAAAATTGGTTGCCAAAGGAAGACTCTAGACTATGTTCTGATCACTTCATTGATGGGAAACCAACACATTGCAATCCGTACCCTACTTTAAATCTGGGATATGAACCTGTGCATCATGTAAAAGCAAGGGCCCCACCAAAAGAGAGGGCATTCATATATCAGCCAACTCCAAGTAAAAAAGTAAAGTCAAACAATAATGCTTCAGATGCTAACCAAACTGTGACTGAAGAAAGTGTTTCAAGTGGCTCAGCAGATGATTTGCCCACAATTACTGATGCACAGCATGAACAGGGTGTTAATGTTAAAATCGATGACAGAGATGTAGATCAGAGTGTTGTAGAAAATGATCATACTTATGACATTATAAAATGTGTGGGATGCTCAAACAAAAGGTTAACTATTCAAGCACTGCAACGAAAGGTGCAGATTCTTGAAAGTGAAAATGTGAAACTTAAAAGAATAATAGCAGTGAAAAACAAGAAACCTTTCAACAGTGACCTTGTTTTTAAATCCGATAAAAAAACAAAGTTTTATATAGGGCTTCCTAGTGTGGCCACATTTATGGCCATATTTTCGTATATTATGACAACTTTGAAAAACATCAAATATTGGAAAGGCCCAAGTCGTGTATACGTATGCAATCCTTTAGCACATAAAAGAGTGACCACACCGGGGTCCAAGTCAAAGTACCGCATACTGTCTAGAAAGGATGAAATGCTCATGACTTTAATGAAAATTAGACTTGGACTTTTAAATGAGGATATTGCAGATCGATTCGGTGTATCTTCCACACATGTTTCTCATGTTATCACCACCTGGGTCCGTGTGTTGCGACAAGTTGTGGGATCCTTGGTTTTCAATCCCACAAAAGAGGCAGTAAAAGCAAACCTTCCTCCCTCCTTCAAAGTCAACAAATATAACAATGTAAGACATATCATCGATTGCACAGAGGTGTTTATTGAAAAACCAAACAATTTTGAAATTCAAAGTTAAACATGGAGTGATTACAAACATCATCATACTGTAAAGGCCTTAGTGAGTATTACACCATCTGGAATGATAAATTTCATATCTAAAGCGCGGGGAGGGCGGGCAAGCGACAAACATGTCACGTTGGAGTCTGGTTTTCTTGACATAATCGAACCATATGATACTGTCATGGCAGATAGGGAATTTCCCATCAGGGAAGACCTTGCTTTGCGACATTGTGACTTACTCATTCCCCCCGGCAGACGTGGCGTGGCACAGATGACATCATCAGATGTCCAGGTGACAAAACAGATTGCAAACAGACGAATTTATGTCGAACAAGCCATCCGAAGGATGAAATGGTTTCGAATTCTAAAATATGAATTACCAATTACTTTTTTATGTCATATAGATGAATTGCTGACCATTGTTGCTGGCATATGCAATATGTAATCACACGTACTAATATATACTAATATATACTGTATGTTTACTTGTTTAAGTACTAACCTTTCTAAAAGTCATGCAAAATATTGAAATAAGTTAAAATATGGTCAAGAAAAAAAAAAAACAAAAAAAAAACAAAAAAAAAAAAAAAACAGGTTTGAGACAATTATATTAAAAGTTTTCTCAAAACTCCACATATTGACATTTGAGTGATAATGTTTGTCAAAATATTAATTTGACTAAAACAAATCAACAACATATTCTCCTGTACCTGAGAATAACATGTTCATTTATTGTCCAAGCAACGTCTAATTAGAACTAGTCTAATTGAACTGCATGCCTGCTGGCATTTTGTTGAAGAAAAAATCATTCAGACATTTTCCAGAATGAAATATACAAACCTGTGTGCTTTGTTCAATGCATGATTCACCCTCTGCCTGATTTAACAACGTATAGTATACTTTAGTCCAGGAATTCATACTTCCATTCAACAGCATAAATTGATAAGGTAATATTACCTAAGACATGTATTTGTGGAATTAAAGTAAAATGAGAAGATTCACTAATCCTTGATGACACAGATATCTCTGACAGAAAGTCTAGTGTACATGAACTTCATTCTTAAATGAGGTTGCACTTAAACAAGTACATATACAGTATATACAGTAAGATAACCCATCTTAGTGGAAGGTTCATATATGTTTGCCTACCTGAAACTTGTGTTTATAACTTTCAAACATACATACTTATGATATGAAAAAACATGTGAAATTCTACTAAGAATGTACATTTTATACTTCTGCACAGGAATAGAGACATTATATAAGACAATTATAAACTACCAGTAACAAGTATAAGTTATTGAACAGTATGTTTGCATATGCATGAACTGCATATATGAATCTTTTGTATAAGTCCATGCTACAAACAGTTATGGTATTGGACAAGGCACTGAAGCTGGCAAATCTAGCTTAAGTGGCTGTGTAATCAGTATTTAAATATTTATGAAACACATTCTAATATTAATATTTATATTTACATATTTTCAAAGATAATTTTTATGCCCTGATCTGGACTATAGCATTTGGATCACCTGTTCGTCTGTCTGCCAGTCTATAATTCTGTTGAGCTTTTAAACTGCCATAAATTTTGAACTATAAGAGATATAGACTTCATACTTGGCATGTATACATACTCCACTAATGAAGTTTTTTCAAATGAAACCAAGATTTGTGATCTTGACCATGACCTTGGACTTTGCTGCCATTTGGGGCATTCATGTTTCACAAACACATTTTGTTCATTTTCTGATGCTTTGAATTAAAGCATTTTCATATTTCCAAATATAATCTACAAGTTTGTGAAACAAACAGATGAGCACAAGCTGTGGTGTGAAATAGTTTCAAATCAAAAATAGTGCTTTCTGATCAAAAGTAGTGCAAGATGCAAAATTGTAGCTTGTTTCAAAATTCAAGCAAGTTTTCTTGATCAAGTCATTTAATTGTTGTCATAGAATCATCATATCTTTACAGTCTGTGTGCATTCAACCTTGTATCTGCAACAGGTAAATCGTAATATGGCGAATCCATATCACACACAGACATGAACAGTCACCTGTCAAAGTTACATGTACCAAATTAATATGAATAATCTTGTCTGCATGTGACATGGAGCTGCCAGATTACCCTTTACAGTAAAGTTTACTTGATGTGGTTACAAGGCTAAACAAACACATACTGTGATGATTCTGTCACAACAATTAAATGACTCAATCAAGGAAACTTGCCCGAATTTTTAAACAATTTCTATGAAAGAATAGTTTAATATGTCATTAATGCAAAGACAACAAAAGTAATAAACATTTTCACTATGTTAATAATAACATCATGGACTCATACATTAATCATTTCCATATTTTGCATGAAATATGTTCAATATATTTTTTATTATACATGTATATATGTATGTACAGTGTTCATAGTTTAAAATTTGAATTACAAACCATGTGAAATGGCTGACTGAGAGTCACATTTGTTTTCTGTTGCCAATTATTATGACATGATATTGGCACAGGAGCGTTACTTTATCCCGGTTGCAACGCATTGCATTGTGACAGGGATAATTATCTGTGAATAAAATGTCACCTTCGAATTCTGTAAACCCATGTCATGTCAACAACATCTTATGCACTTGAAAATTTACACACAATTCTCTATTTACATTTTTCACAACACCATGTTTGGATTTTCGACAGTGATGCATTTGTAACTTTTACACAGGCAAAATGGTACCACTTTTGGCAAACGTCACAACACACACTCCGGTCTTTTAAAGCTGTAATATCATTTTCTCCTTTATAACATATCTGCAAACAGGACAGAATGAGATGGTACCAGTAGGAGAAGCAACATTGTCACCTTCGATACACATTGGCTCTTCTACTCTGTCATTTTGCAAAGAAGACTGCAAATTTCTGTACAAAATTTCTGGTATCATGTACGTTTTGAAAAAAAGAACCAAATTGTTCAAAATTTTACTAAAGTATTCACTGTTGAAAACAATTCTTTGTAAGAAGTGGCCATTTACAGTGTACACAAAGAAGTCACACCATTTCCTTCCTGTTATGGCCATCTGTCCCTGCACTTGTGCAAGGTACATAGTATTCTCCTTCAAAACTAAATTCTCACCAGATTTCATAGTAAGGTACGACGGAATTTGACATGTACAGAATGAAGTACACTTGTCACATTTCCCTATCAATGGGCATTTTACTTCTAACAAACCAAGCCCACAGCATGAACAAGAAACTAGTCAATCGGGTGATGCTGACAAAAATGGGTACGTTTTGTCTACAAAAAGGCCACACTCTGAATGGAAAACACTAACATGCCTTTTACAGTACTGATCCAAGTACACTTTCTTTGCTTCAGGTTCAGTCTCTAACCCATGTTTAGTAGCTCTGACATGGACTGGCTTTGAGTAACCCATTAAATTTGACAATAATGATGAAACATCAACATCGGGGTCTCGAACCGTAGAATTGAATTTTGTGTAAACCATATAAAATTTTGATGCAGTTATTTGCCCCTTCCTCATTTCATTCCATTCACTATTTGCAGATTGACCCTTTGTCAAGTCTTGAATTGCTTCCCTTTTCTCAACAGATGGAACACACAGCGAGTTGTAAAACAGCTCATTTAGATTACAATCAGAATGACTTGTTTGTCTGATACTGTCTGCTGTACTTTCTACATGGAATTTCTGTATATCAAAGATAGGCACTTTTGCAGCTTCCATCTGTATAGCAGGTTCAGTTGTAACATGTGTGTCTAATCCTGAAATTATTTAATTAAATTTCAATTGAAGTATTAATGGAGAACATCAATACGGGATATTAACAGTTAAGATTGAGGGACAAACTCTAGATACTAGTATATAGAAACAATGATGTTGAAAGGTGTCAGTCCAAAGGTTTTGAATGAAAAAAATTCATTCAGAATCAGACTACATGTATTAAAAGTTCAAACTGTTTGCTATATTTCATTGTTCGGACTGACTTTATTTCCAAAATCACTAAAAATGACTGACTGACTCCTACTTCGGAGTTTACATGGCTTATTGCTAATTTTAGTTACAAAATAAATAAATGTAAGTATTTTTATCAAAAACTTACATTTTAATGGATGAATGGGCAACAAATACAACATAATTTAAAATTAAAAGAGCCTGTCCATTTTCACATATATTATGCGGGCCAGTAAAAGTTTGGTCGGGCCAGTAGAATCTACATTACACTGGTCCGGTGGGCCAGTAGATTGGAAATATTAATTTCGACCCCTGTGTGCATGATGCATTAAGAATTGAAGGTACTTTACCTCAGACTTGATACAGCAAGCATTAATAATGTGCACCAGGGACTAAGACTTTCTAGCACTCTGACTGTGACATGGTTAAAAACTTTCAATGAACAAACTTGGTTGTCACAGGAGACATTACTTGCATTGCTAAATTAAAACTGCAACCTGAAAATTATTCTTTAAAATCTCTAAACTATAGATCTATAAATCATTGTTTTCATGGTTTAAATTACCTGTCTAACCGTGTCTCGACTTCTTTATTTCCATGTCTGCCACTCTCCTTGGATTCACAAATTTGTTTTTTGTATTGTCTGGTATGTTCCTGCTGCACGGTACAGCGGTACATGCTGTGATCCCCATCTTGTTTGCCGCCTCTACACGGAAAAGTACCCCGGCTACATGATTGCAGGTTTTACCTAGACTGGAAATTAAGATGATTCTGTTTACTTATTTATCTATTTAAAACTCTGACATTTCAAAATGTATTTTTCTTATTTTTTAGTATTGCTGTTGTTATTATTACAATTATTGTCAGTGTTGTTATTATACCCCCTTTCCTTGGGGGGGGGGGGGATATAGGAATCACCCTGTCTGTCTGTCCACCTGTTCACATTTTTCCGGGCCATAACTTCTTAGCCCCCTGTCGAATCTGAAAACTATTTCACACAATTGTTGTCCGTGACCCAAGGGTGTGTCATGACCTTGACCCAAGGTCAGATCTCCAAGGTCACGTTTGAATTTTGTTGCTGCGTTGGGTATTTGTCCCATTAAGGACAGTTCTAGTTATTAGTTTGGCAACTTGTAATATTGATCAAACCAGTCATACATGTACTAGGGTGGCTTGGTTAGTAGGTATAAAGCCTCCGCAAAAGTGGAAGATCTTATGAAAAATACCTCCTTTAACCAGTTGGAAGAAAAGTATTCGTAGGCCTTGCCCACCTTGTACTCGTTTAGCAAGTGTTGCGTAGTGTTGACATCACTGGAGGACACAAAAAACTTAATAATGTCTGAGCAATATACAGGGGGCCATTGTGATATTCCAGTTTTCTCATCCAACCATCCATTATCTATTTGGAGGGGGTCTTTTATTTGTTTACCATCTATTTTGAGAAGATTTTGATAGTCACATTTGTTTTGCTCGGAAATTTGCTTGGCTGACAACACTTTATCAATTTTAAGCTGCTGTGCTGCAAAGCATAGGGCTGCAAGTTCAGATTTACTGCCTTTGGTTGCCATTCCCCGTTCAGATAAAAATTCTCGCATTGCATCGATATTCCAAGTAGAAACTGAATCTAAAGTTATTTTATGATCACCAGGATCCATTGTAAAAATGTCTTAAGTTATCAAAAGTGTAAATGAAAGTATCGAAATGTGTTCACAGCTCAAAGTCATTAACAAATCATGCAGAAAAGTCACTCTTGTATCCTCCGCCTGTGTTGTTTATGCGGTAACTAAGGCGCGTTTAACCGGAATTGAAAATGACAGGGCCGCTTATGACAATGCGCCGCTAAGTGTTGATACGTGTATTACAGAACATGTGTCATCTATCAGTGACGGATTTAACATCTTAGATTCTAAGCGCTCGGAGTTTATCTATTAATTTAGTTAATTTAGTAATGAGTATAATGTTGTTATAAACAGTGAGTCGAAAATTGCCATTCGGGGTGGGGGGAGAGGCAGGAAGTGGTAGGAAAAGCCGTAGATGTTGATTATTGTATACTCTAATGTGACTTGATTTGTTTTCCTATCAAGTCAAGAGAATTCATCCAAGTGACAAAATTCCAGTACAAATGCTCGTTTTGCTTATTGAAGTTCAGTAAGCTCCGCCTTCCCCTTTTAATGAAAATTGATAAACCGATAATAATTGGTTTGTGTTCAAATTTATCACCTCTGTCTCTCATATGAAGATATGCAGGGTTCGCCATAGGCAGGTGCCTAATAGTAATCTGTTTGTCTATCTGTCAGCAAAAACATTTTTTTTAAAAATATGCCATATCCAATATACCGTCACATGTAGGGCTTTCATATTTGGCATGAGCGTTCCTTATGACAAGACCTTTCCGTTGGTACCACAAATGTTGGTCATGTGACCTTGACTGTGATTGTTTATGATCACATAGCCAAAATCTGTTCACATTCAATTTGAGCTCCCAGAAATGTTATTTCGAGGGTATTAGTCCCATTAGGATTGTTCTAGTTGATATTGATGCTTCGGTTCTGTCTACTAAAAGTAATGATGATGAGCGATACAGCTGATAAATATTTACCAGAAAATGAGATCTGACTCAGCTGTATGACAATTCCGCTACATGTACATCAAGAATAATAGTAAGGTATGAGCAAGACATGAATAACATCACAAAAAGCTTCGTTTACACAGCAGCTGCGGTACCGACTGAGGACGGTCAGTTGAAGTGACAATGTACAAATTTTAGGCCCCAAATTGCCAAATTGCGGGAGCTTCCAGGGCCTTCGCCCCCCCCCCCCCCTGGTCCCCCTACCAGGGCTCTGCGGTCCCCAGACCCCTCGCCTAACTCCGGCACCCCATAACACAAAATTCTGGATACGCCCCTGATTGGTTTAATGATGATAACTCGAGTATCTTTTAACATATTGAAACTAGGTTTGGATATACACTTACTTACCAAGACAGGAAGAATCCTATCGATATTCGGGTCAAAAGTTCAAAGTCACAGCTGATGAAAATAGAGTAATTATTGGTTTCAAGATGTTAACCCGGGTATCTTTAAACATATTCATACCAAATTTTGATATATACTTGCCTATAAGGAGAGAATTCTATTGATTGAGTTTAGTCACAGCTGATGAAAAACTACTGTAATTATTGGTTTCTGGATGATAACGCAAGTACTTTTCAACATATTCAACCAAACTTGGATATATGCTTACCTATGAAGAGAGGAAGATGCCTATTAATTTTGGAGTCATAAGGTCAAAAGCCAGGGTCACAACTGATAGGAAAAGCTGAAATTATTGTTTTCCAGGTGATTCACTTATATTAACATATATTATTAATGCCCATCAGAATTTGATCATATTTTACAGGCCAAATTCTTTTAAATAGGGGTAATTTAAATAGGGGTAATTTAAAATCGTATTAAAAAGAGAGGGATGACTATAGACTTTAGAATCAATATGTCTAGAGGCAGTACTACACCACTATTTATATGAGTTATGGCCCATGAAACTTATAATTTAGGAAAGTTTGTTGCTGCTATGAATTAAGCCCTCGGGGAGCATATGTTTTATGAAAACATGCTCTAGTTTATTTATTTGGGGGTTTTTTTTTTGGGGGGGGGGGTGTTTTCAGGATAATAGTTTGAGTTATGAAGAACCGATATTTATGTAGCTTCGCTCAATGATACCTTATAAGTAGTGCGTGCTTGAGATTGTGTTTGGTGTCAAAAGGTCAACAATGTAGGTCACTGTTGCTAACAATAGTGTTTTTGGTATTTCAGATGATACCTTAATTTAGGAATGACCAATTTAGTTGATACTTCTTACAATATTAGTTTATAAACACTTCTAGTTTGGGATTGTGTTTGGGGTCAAAAAGGTAACTATCTAGGTCAGTTGATAAAAATACTTTAGGTTTCCAGATGATAACTCCAGTTAGTGTTGACACCAATGTAGATTAGACTTCACACAGTGATAGTTTATGAAGAGTGCTAACCTGGTGTTGTCTAGTGGATAAGGTAATCGGCTCGTGATCTAGAGGTCCCGGGTTCGACTCCCGCCCTGGGCGCACCAGTGTTCTGTCTTTCGGACGAGACAGTAAAATCCGAGGTCCCTTGTCACGGTAGGCGTGGCACGTAAAATACCCCTCACTGCTTCGGGAGGGTCCGATGCAAAGGTCTAAATTTCTATGCAATGCATCAGGCAGATGCCGTACCCATATACGTAAAATAACCATGCATTAACGTAAAACAATTCAATCAATCATTAAAGAATGCTTCCGTTGAAATTCCCAATTAAGTTGAAAGTTCATATTGTACTCATTTATGAATAGCTCTAGATTTGGATTGTGTTGACAATTTTCCATCTCTTCTTTCCTTTAATAGATCGGAGGCATATTGTTTTTGTCCTGTCTGTTTGTCAGTTGTCAACTTCAACCTTGGCTATTACTTTTGAAAGAAACAACACAAACACTCTTTGCCGCAAATTTTCGGCCTCCTGGCCTTTATCAAGCAGTTGTTATAAAAGTACAGAAGAACTATGTAACATCCATCTTTACATGTCTAATATCAACAAGCTTCTTGATATTAGACATGTAAAGGTGGATGTTACATAGTTCTTCTGTACTTTTCTAACAATTGCTTGATAAAGGCCAGGAGGCCGAAAATTTGCGGCAAAGAGTGTTTGTGTTGTTTCTTTTAGTGTATTTTACTTCCCTTTGGAGGACTACTTATTCTATATTACTTTTGAACCGAGAAGGATAGAAACTTCATATTTGACATGCGTACTCAACTAATGAAGCCCTTTCAAATGACATCAAGGTCCATGACCTTTTTTACCAGGACATTGACCTTCACGCTAAAAATGACTATTTGGACTTTAGTGCCGCAGGGGGCTTTAGTGTTTCACAAAAACTGATTTTTGTTTTTGTTTTTTATCTTCAAACATGCAAATAAAATATTCTGTATTTTTATCAGCTGCTTTACATTGTAAATAATGTTGTAATATCAGCGTTATTGCATAAAAGTAAACCCTCCTATAAGACCGTATCTAAGGTAATATACGTATTAAAAATAAAATGAAAGCGGTTACTGGCTATGTTGTTGCAAGCAATTAAGACGTTCGCCCAAAACACTGATGGCGGTAGGGGGCGAGTGTTCATGCAACACTGACTGTAATCTTGTTACCATTCTGATATTAAGCAAATGTAATTATACTACGTGGGATTTCTTTTCTTAACAAGTGACTAAAGTTCAAAAGTCTGAAAACAACATTTCTGAGATCGTGATCTCAGACAATTTTGGTAGATTTATGTAAAAGTATATCGTATTACCATTTTAATAATTTGTGTATTTGTTTTGGTTTGCTTGTTGTTTCCGTTTATAACTGTACAAATAATGAATAATCATTGTTCAAGTGTAAAATAAATTTCTTCCCAAAGAGATTGTCATTTCTTTAAGATATACGGAGAACTTTTCGCATAAATGAAGATTGAAAAAAATTGAGAATTTGAAAGAAAAATAATAAGCAATTGGGACATATGTACCAAATATAAAGAAAGCAGAAATGCATTTAATTTATTTCAAGTATTTTCAGCGGATGATCATGATATTATCCAGGAAGGAAATGTTTATTTGTATCAGAAACCTGGTGTCCTCCAAGATTTTAAGGTTTCAATGAAAATTCACCTTGGTATAGTGTTGCTAGTATTATAATAGCAGTAATTTATATGTAACAAGCACTCTGAGAGCAGGGTCCCACCGCTCCCAATAACTGATTTGAAGAAAGAACAATAACTATAGAAAAAGGATGTCAACCGTTATTAAAATCGAACTGGATATTTAACACCTGATAAGGAAGTTTACTACCAAGGTTCGGCTCGATATCTGTAAAGATGGACAAGAAAAGTCTGGAAACCCAGCGTGACGGACAGAGTGGAAACCTATTGTCCCTTCTGGTTTTATCGGTGGGGGAATAACAAGTCAAAAATATTTCCGCAGTTTAGGCTTTGAGCATCACTATAAAGGTAAAAATTGCGGAAAGGCACATACGGGGTGTGCGCATATGGTGCACCAAATACACGGATAAGTGTGCTGATAATTATTATTATTATTCAGTATCAATATAAGAAAGGTTCTGAATCACCTTCATTTTTACACCAGAATCGATCGACAATATCCATTTTTCAGACCCCACCTTTGTGACTTTTATTACAATTTACATTTAAAGACGAACTCGAGAAATCTACTAACGATGCCGACTGAGCACAAGAGTATTTGGCATTTTATCCAACATGGCATAAGAAATGAAACTTTGACGAGGGTCATGTGAAGTGTTCAGCTTAGGGCCATATGAAATCATCATATAATGAAGCTGGCGTGGACTAGTGGCATCGCGCTGGACTCCTGATCGGGAGGCCGGGGTTCGAGTCCCGCTCTGGTCATGTCATGCCTTTCGGATGAGATAGTAAAAACCAAGGCCCCGTGCCTTGGTATGCATGGCACGTTATAGATCCCTAACTGCTTCGGGTTGGTCCGTTGCAGAGGTCAAAATTTGTATGCCCTGCATCAGGCAGATGCCGTCATCATATACATGAAATATTCGTGGTGTGACGTTAAACGAAAATCAATCAATCATTTCTTTATATAATGAGGCACTTAATCGGAGATTCAATGTTTCGGTAGATGATGACATATAAGAAAAATCGTTACCGCTACTGTTGACAGCGTATCAAATTTTAATTTTAAAAATCTTTATGATTTGTCCTCAGTTTTGAATCATATACGACGAGGAGATGACATTTAACATAATGTCTTCCTTTTGGTGAAACTTTCCACCGATAGAACGTTTGACCTACATTTGGGAAAATGCTTTAAGCGTTATAGGAGCTAGGGCTTTTATAATATAACCAGAAGAACAAAAGGATCATGCACTCGAAATCCCTTTGAAAATCTTAACGACCACAATCCGGGTCCTCATATTAGACGTGAATGACAGGGGTCATGTCGACGCCTAAATAGGCAGGGGGTTTGGTGCCGCCTCGAAGCCCCCTATGGGCCCAGGGCTAAGCCCTGGTGGGGGCCAGAGGGCAAAGACTCTGGAAGCTGATGGATTCTAGACAATTTTGATGTGAACTTTCGACCTTCCTAAAGACATTTTTAAGCGTATTTTTATGCAACCATGTTCTGTTTTTCTCATTTCTTTGGACGAAAAGCAAGCTGCAACACCCCCCCCCTCCCCACTTCTAGACCGAATAGTGCAAAACATTAGTCATGGAAAACTGCAACCCTCCCTCTCTTTCAAAAAATTCTAGATCCGCCAGGACAGTATCTCCCTTATTACGTATTGTAACAATGTATCCAGCAATGGTCATGTACGGCAGTGGCGAATTCAGGGACGCTCGCCCTGTTAACTGGTACATTGGAGTAATACATAATAAGCCCAGCCCGGTCAAAACTAGCGAACTATTTGACCTTTATTTTCAAAATGATTTTTAAATTCTAGTAGACTATGATACAATTAGACTAGTTACCTGGGGCAGCCTCAACCAGCGGATCCAAATCGTAAATTGTCGAGGAGGAATTTTGAATTATAATATATCTAAATAGAGTCCATACCCCCACCCCTCCCCCCTCTTTCTCTCTCTCATATATACTAAAATATCTTATATCCTCATCAGAAAGTAACGGCACGCGCATGGAATCTGTTAAATTGGTTTATTTTAATGCGACATGTCTGTTTTACCTTTGTTCTACATGTCATCAGTTCTCTATTACGTAATAAACATCCGGTTGCTTGACCCGGTAAATATCGCCCGTAATTTCATATATATGTTACCTATCATGATGTAAATTGGGAAGCTTAATTAACAGTGTCTTCGTATGTATGAGGGGACAGAATATATTTACTAACATGTTGAAACATATCCAGTTGGTACATTTCAATTTTAATTTTGTGTTATAGTAAATATAGAACATATGTACCTTTTAATTTTGTGCACCAGGTGCGCATTGACAGTATCTTATAATGTTAGTTTAGGATTAAAATTGATTTTCACAAAAGTGAAACAATTTGTTTTACACACGATCATTTATTTATTTTTATACCTAAACTAACTACATCAATCCCCGCATTTCCTCTCTGATGATAGCAATATTATGGAAAACAAGCGAAACGTGAAATTTATAAATCTGTTATTTAAAGTGCTAATCTCTTCCGTTAGTTTACATACGAATTAAATAAGTAGCTGTATTACAGCCTGTAGCGAGAGGAAAATATGCACACCAAAAGCCATGCTCGTTCACAATGTATTTTGAATATATCAAATTGTATCTTAGAGCCCTTCCCCCTCTTTATGTACTTACACATATTTGTTTTACATCTTTGAATAGGAAAAAGCCAATGTAGCCCAGTAGATGAGGCACTCAGCTGGTGAACGGGAAGTCCGGGTTCGACTCCCGCCATAGGCGCACCGGTGTCGTGTCTTTCGGACGAGACAGTAAATACCGACCTCCCGTGACACTGTGGGCACAGCACGTAAAATAGTGAGTCACGGTTTTGGAAAGGTATAAATTTCTATGTAATGCATCATGCAGATACGTGTACATGAAATAGTAATGAAATGACGTAAAAAAATAATCTATCAATCAATTAACTAGGAAAAAATCTCATTTGGTGAAAACATAAATGAGATAATTTATGGAATAAAGGCTTGAAAGATCGGGATTAGGGGTTCTTTCTGGTAAACGACAAAAATTATTATTGAATGCATATCAGAAGGGCACCAACCAGCGTCCCTTAAAGTCTATATATTCGATATGCGCCTCACGCGCGTTAAAAATCTTTACAAGTAAGAGCTTGAAGGAATCTGCCAATAAATAAATTAATAGATAAAAATAAGTAAACAGTTAAACAAAACATTCAAGCTAACGTTAGTAATCCTTAAACAAAAAAGTACATATACTATTCATGCATACTTAATTGGCGCAGTAGGCTCGGCTAGATCCCTGACAAGAACACACGGGAATCGGAGAAGCCCGTTTGGACTGTACATGTTCATCGTGTCTATACGGATACCTAATGTTATAGCAGCGGCATTTCACTATATTTGCTAGAATCTAGGAATCCTTCCAGCACCCCTAATCGAAAAAAAAATAAATAAATAAATAAATAAAAATAAATAAATAAAATTAAATAAATATCGTCTACTCTGATCACCTGTGAGACACCCGGATTGGGTAATATCTGTGACATCCTAAAATCCAGCAATAGAGCTGCAAACAAGCAAGAAAATGTTTTAATGTGTAACAGGCGCGGTAAAAACTGTGGTAACAAATAGGGGTCGAACGCAGAACCTTCCACTTACAGGCTTTCACCAGTGAGCTTCCCGGGCCGGGGTCGAACGCAGGACCTTCCACTTACAGGCTTTCACCAGTGAGCTTACCGGGCCGATACCGGCATCCGTCAACACCCCCCCCCCCCAAAAACACATACACACTTTTGCAACAATCAGCCAAGACAGTTTAATGCCCGCTTTCAAAGTGGAAGATTACAGGTTCAAATCCCGAGTTCGATCTCACTTTTTCACCCTGCCTGTTACAGATGAGAAAAAATATAGATACATTATAAAGATATAATCCTTTGGAATCATGAATAATGGAGACGCAAATACTTGGTTTATAAACACCCATGTCATAAAATAATGCCTTATAAATCCTTTTGTTCAACATGCAACTGTATTACAAATCCTGGTCAGTCAAAAATTATCAAATATGACGGACGATGTCTTCCAGCACTTGATAATGTACACGGCTTCCAACAAAATTTGATTTCCAATTTTTCAGGACATTACTGGAATTCATCCTGCATTCTTTCACTTTATAGAAAGTTCCACCGCAAAGAAACTATCTGTCTACACAGGAAACTGTAAACCAGCATTTTCATGAGTTTTATATCTTCTTTGTTTGTATACAATTAGAATGATAAAAGAGATTATATTCTATGATGACACCTCCTTTTATATGATTGAACGCGTTTCTTTTTGTATGTATGTTTGCGAGTATGTCTGCGTTATGGTGGAATAATATTCTTTGTGTTGGGGAATACTTCATATATATTTTAATCATTTTAGGGGAATATATCTATATTATTAATGATCCGAGGGAAATATTTATTTGTAATGAATCATCCGAGGAGAATATTTCTCTACTGAAAATTTTCTTCTAGGAGATTTTTCTATACGATACCGGTACCTTCATATATGTATTTTCACAATCCAAAATTAGAAACACGGAACACAGATATAAAATGTCACGTGATTACTGCAAGCATTCTGTGTAAGTAGAGAAATCTAATTTTGATTATGTTCTATGTCATAGCAGGAACGGCAATAAGAAACATAAGTAATGTTACTATATCTCCCATTACACGGTAATCGCGCTGGGGACACAGATCGTCATTGGACGTGACACCACCATGCAGCGTGCACCTAATACAAATATGACCACTAGAAACTCTCTGTGTAAGGACATCTTGATCATTTGATGAAAATGGTATCGTAGTTCTCAATCCTAAGTGGTTATTTTTTATACAGTAAGTTGTTGGGTTTCTTATGTAATTTTAAATTTGTTATATTAAAATTTGAGATACATGTCTCTATTCACACTGGCATGTACAAAATTTTCCAATACTTTGGGTAGGTCCGTCCCATGGATGTTAATTTTTATGCAGTGTTACAGAACGTCCTCCTATTTAGCCACGTCTGATATAATATTAGAATATATGTACGTGTTATAATTTGTGAGTTAGATGCACATTAAACAAAGGTGGCCGAATTGTGAGCCCAAAAATCAATGTAAGGATAGAGCTATGCATGAGGGAGATACTCTTTAGTTTGTGAATGATTTACAAAATTTCATGACTGAAATTGTTAAAGTTGCACTAGCTGTCATTTTCCGTATTAAAAACGAAAGCTGTAACTTTTAACCCTGGACTCTCTCCTGAAGTTAAGCCTTCATACGAAATTACAATGTTATATAAGTTCGGTTAGTAGTGGAAAAATCATTAAAATGTAATTAAATAATTACGACCTACCCACACAAGTCGGTAATTGTTTCTTCACCTGGCATGCTCAGTGTATCAATGATCTAGCCAACTAACGCGAGATTAGGAAACTGTCATTAATAACAACAACAATGGTGACGTAGACAAAGTTATCGGAGATGAGACGTCTTCGATTAAAGACAGAATTCGATAACATCAGGGATGAAAAAAGTCTGTGACGAAACATTTTTAGAACAAGAACAACATAGAAGTTGCACTAGAGCGATTGGAAGGGGGGAGAGTTGTCAATTTACACAAAATACATGAAATAAACGTAAATGCATTTTGTAAAATTCTTTAAAAGAAATTGTTTTAAGAGTCCCTTTTTGGGGCCACTCAATCAAATCATGTGGGACTACTAAAGTGACATAAAGCTTTAAAATGTTCGTTGTATATAGCCAAATTACTATTGACAGTATTACTAGTCTAATGACATTTTTTCTTTTCTTCTGTGCATTTAGTATGCGCCTATATATCTTTGAGTTTACAAAGCTAGATAAAACATGTTTTTACAAAGATATACAGAGCGACACACTTTAGTACATTGTTTTCATCACGTGATTTTCTGACCCGATCTACATACGTGTCAAATGTTGTGTAAATGGTGAATGTGACGGACATTTCTCAATTTTTCCGGTTTATAAAAACGTGTCAATGTCGTCAAAAGAGTTGACTTTCGATGTAATATAACTTTGTTTTGTAGTTTGATTGTATGTAATTTCAGATAATTAAATGAACATAACATTCTTGTTATACCAATTTTGACAGCAAATGCAACTTTAAGTATACATCTTACGTCAGTAGAAAAGCGCTGACTTATAATGTCCCCGGAGTCTATCATTCCATCAGCAGTAACATCGGCCTAGTGGTTATGAAAATTATTAGAACATAAGTATCAAAGAATTAGTTACTATGAAGGAATGATTGATTGATTGATTATTTCCACTCCACGATTATTTCACGTATATGGTGAAGGCATCTGCCTGATGCATTACATACAAATTTTAGACCTTTGCATAGGACCTATCCGCAGCAGTGAGGGATCTTTTACGTGCCGCGCCTACAGTGACACGGGGCCGCGGTTTTTACTATCTCATCCGAAAGACAGAACACCGGTGTGCCCAGTGCGGAAGTCGAACCCGGGACCGAGCCGAGCCGAGCACCTTATCCACTAAGCCACACCGGCTTACATTACAGAAAACTTATCTGGTCTTGGATTTTCCAGTATTTCGGGGTTCACAACAGTTCCTTTTTGAAACTTACACGATTTTGTATCTGTCCTTGGACTTTGAGAATGATTAAGGTTTGGTACTTCTTCGATATTGATTATATGGAAGCGTACATATTTTTATTGTGATATACCCCTCTTAGTCGCCAAACCCCCAAAATCGAATAAATGAATGTAGCTTCACAGTTCTTAGTATTTTTAAAGATACAAAATGGTTAATTTCTTTTTATTATATGCTTAAAATAAATTATATATCTTACTTATTTTACTCGAGAAAAAGACTACACTGCGATGACAACACAACAAAATACGCCACTATTATTTAGATATAGGAACAAAACATTAGAAACTGTTAGAAATATGAGTCCCAAATATAATCTTAACTTTTGTTCAGTGAGATGCCGAGAATGTTACACTAAACGGATAAATATTTCCTGTATTGCGTTTATGCACTCTATCCTGCATGGATGGATAGTCAAATGATTCAATATGAAACAAATTGACGGTATTACCTCAATCACAATAGTAGACGCTTAAAGAGAACATATGCATCTTTAAGTCCTTCTTTGGCGATGTTTTATGTATACTTGCAAATTCTGAGAATCAGATAAACGTGATAAGATATAAATAAATGGTATCGAGTTCCTTGCATACTCTGCTTAACTTTGTTTGTTTCGACAGTCCCTGTATCCTTATACATAACTATTTTATTCAGTCGCATGTCATTGTTTTCGTGTTTAACACGTACTGTTGAATAACATTCAGTTTGAGTGACTGGAGTGAGTACTTATTCAGCATGTTTGGAAACCCATGTAGCAAAGTTTAAATAGCAAATATAAAAAGGAACATGAAACTTAGATGCGCATATGGTGCACTAAATTATAAGGTATATATGTTCTATATTTATTTAATAATATTAAGAAAAAAATTATAGTGATCTAGGCCCACAAATGTAGAACTATTACATGTGTTTTTGTTTGTTTTTGTTTCACTTTTAGTTGAAGTTTAAATATTTGATTCCCGAGATGCAGTACTTGTATGTATTTATCATCGTCTTTATACAGAAAAGTCCCATTCAGCCATTGTCAGTTTCAGTAGGTACCAAAATTTCCTCTTACCGCAATGGACATAGATTTATCTTTCAACAAATTGGTTTATATTGAAAACAATGATGTCGCGCCGTACAAATCCTTGCGAACTTTGAATTTCGCATCAAATAATATAAAACATATAGAAAAGGAATGGCTTCAGAATGTAACGTAACTGCAGGGATTGGATTTATCATATAATCATATGTGCGGCAAGGTGCTCAACTACGAAAATTCTATAACATGAAGAATCTGTATATTCTACACATTAAGCCCAACCACTACAAAGAGTATCCGGAAACAAATCCTTCATTTCTCCATAATTTCCATATGTAATCAATAGATGTGTTCCAAGGTTTTGAATTTGGTATTTGGTTTAAGAATAAAACTCGCCTAACATTGAATCCCCGGGGACATTTTTGTGTACAGAATGATTCAATTGATGGTTTAAGAAATTCTCCCATAGAATATATGGTCTGACTTTAGGTATTATCTTCAGGAAAACAACGCAATAAATCTTCTGCAACCTTTCCGATTTTTAAAAGGAATGACCATAGATATAGGAATAACAAACAATATACATGGGCTTCGTCATCGACACACGGAATATTTGAGTATGTCGAATAATTTTTACAACTAAAGAAAGTCTATAAATCTGACCAAGAGAGATATAGAACATCTTTTAGCTATCTGTGTCAAATACACTGATTTATCTCAAAATCAACTGGGAGCTTTCCCTTTCAAATCAACGTTAAACACACCATTTGCCACCTGTTTAGAACAAGTACATTTATCTGGAAATGAGCTGGTATGGCCAACAATAACGGTATCAAGTATACTGCATTATTCGCAACTTCGACAGTTAGATGTGTCGACGTTATAAAGAGCTCAGAGGCAAAGTGAAAAAAGCAACCAAACTTATCATTAACCTATTTCGGTGCCCCTTCTAAACAAAATTCACATCAGTAAAAAGCAATATTTGTTCAACATTGCAACTCCATTCTTTCAAATTTCAAAAAGATATAAATATAACGGTAAATGTATCGCAAAACCAGCAATATCTGGGTGTATCAGGGATTGACTTAAGTTCAAGAATATGGGATAATTCTGACTGTTTTCAAATTATAAGACTCATCATGCCCAAATTAAAAGTTCTCAAAATAATCAACACTATATTGCTCTTGTGTTCTTTTCCCACTGCTCCAAAATTTATATTTCTAAGTGATTTACAAATAATGCATGTATCTGGCAGTAACTAAAAAATTAAATCCAAATTTTTTGAGTTCTGCACATAATCTACAAGAATTGTATTTATCAAATTTCAACCTTGGTTATGGTTTTAAAAGTGTCCAAAATGCTGGGCATATGCTTTGGGGTATTAGACATTTGCATGTATTTGATTTATCCTTTAATGCAATTTAATGGCAAGACACGGATTAATGGGACTCCTATGGGCACTAACTGCGCTCGCCTTATAGCAGATTTATTTTTATACTGTTATGAGAGAGCTTCCAAACGTTTCGACCTTATTGATAAGTTAAATGACACCTCTAGACATCTCAATGATAATTTAGTTATCGATTACCCTGAGTTTGAAAACATATTACTGACATTTATCCATCTGAACTTCAATTAATCAAAGCCAATACTTCCGACCAGGAAACACCTTTTTTGAACTTAAATATTAAAATGGTTAACAGTCATATTCATACCAAAATATATGATAAACGTGACGATTTCCTATTATAGATTTTCCTTATCTAGATGGTCACGTCCCTAGACTTCCATCATATGTATATTAGTTTGGTTCGCTAAAGTCCGCATTTTTATTTGGGTTTTCAAGCAAAAAAATCATCAGATTACTTTTAAAATTTTTACTCAGGGTTATAGACATCATAAACTTCGAAAAACTTTTGGTAAATTTAACAGATCTTATTCAAATTTATTATTTATTATTATTTATTAAATTTTATTTATTTAAATTTGAAAATGTGACTTTTCAACAATACATATCCAGCGGAATATCCCAAACCAATTTCTATGGTGATCTAGTGTACACACTAATAAGGGTCAAAGGTTCTGATAATTTTATATCGGCGGGCTCTAAAATAATTAAGCGCCTTCGACATCTACAGTGTGACCCCAAGATCATCGCTAAGACCATAGTTCTAGTATTGGGTCCCTCTACAACCCAATACAAACTTTTGCTTGAGCGTTGCACGCTGACTAACAGGGCGGTAGGGATTCTATGACGGGCCTTGTCCAAACCTTTTCAGAAGAGACAAAGCCCTGATCGTCGTCCCCTCTGACTGTTAGTCGGGACTCCTATTGATCAAGGATCTGAGCTAGGCTTAAAGACCGGCAGAGCACGGTTGACCTATGTTGATGTCTCCTTACATGTGTTTGGTAGCAACATATAATTCTATCAACTTTTCGTGTGTAATAAAATTTGTATGAACTCTCTTCTTGAGAAACATGTTGATCCTTCTTCTCTATATGGAGAATTATTTATAGATTTTTAAATGTGTATCCTTTGATTGTGCTGCTTTTGCGGTGAATGGGAAGGTGGGCGCCCGTAAACCGGTTAATCACATCAATTAAATGACGTTTGTTACTTCAATTGACCGTTCTAAGTCGGTATCGTAACCGCAGCACAATCCAAATAATGTCGTTTTCAGTGTATATTGTATTATTATCATGCTTTGTGTGCATGTCCTTGGGAACTTTTGTCATACACGCAGTGACGTTAAGGCACTCGACGACGTGATTGACATTATATAGTCTATATTGAAAACCACTTAAGAAATAGAATAAATTATTTATATATATAAATTGTTTAACAAGTTTATTTTTTCACACATTTAAATTTTATCCCTAGTTTGCAATCACGTGACTGCTATATATAGCACATGTAGTATTAACAACAAAATTCAACAAGTGCAAGGGCATATTGCCCAATTTGGTAATAAAATTTTAAATAATAAATGAAAATGTATCAATAATATTTATAGCTGTGCCCAACTTCTAAGAGGCGTAATTACGTATAAATACTGCAATGGAATTGTTGAATAGTGTAGTCTTATAAGACATTGTGTTATTAAATTGAAATTCTGTTGATATTTTATAATCCAAAAATCCCAGCAAGATGCATTTCAAATAGATATAGAACAGTTCTTATGTAAAATTACACAACAAAGTAGAGGAAAAGGTTGCACTACAGGGTTTTTCTTGGCATGTTGATTGTTTGAGTGTCTCCGGCTTCATATAATGCAATGGGCCATAGTGACGTCACAATGACGCCATGTTATGTCATTGCGGGTTTTCTGCAACATTATGTAATTTTGTATTGCCTTGACACAACTGCCCAGCTTTGCCAGGTGTCTTCAGTTTTCTCTTTACTTACATGGAAACAGTTCCTGGCAAATTTATTCGGGATCAAATTTTATCCTTAAAAGAATTGTACTTAGGAGGGAGCCTTCTTTCACGTGTATCTATTGCCGACAGAAAAATGAAAGAACTTCCTTACGTCGATATGAGCAACAATTTGGTTGCTTATTTCACAGACCATATGTTTTGTTTAGATGGACAAAATACTTCTGACATTGTCCTCAATATTCAAACTTTTAGCCTGGCGTGTCCGTCTGGATTTTGGTTGAATGCCACTGTTTTCAGTATTTTGTTGACAATGATTATCCTGATGATGGTTTCATAAGAAGCAACATTCCATCACTGCCCGCATACGGCGTATTCATATCTCAGTTAATACGTTATTTCAGAGCATGTTCAAATTACAATGACTTTGTGCTGAGGGCTAGGTGACTTTCAGTTAAGCTGCTCAACCAGAGTTATATATATGCTAGACTAGCAACCTCACTGAGGCAGTTCTGCGGTCGTTACGAGACTCTTATTACTCCATATGATATCTCGTTATCCAGACGTTTAAATGATATTCTGGACTGATTCCGATCATTTTACACAGATTGGACACCTTCTATACTAGACGGTTACCTACTTTGACTTCTCCATATATAAAAAGATATGGAATTTACACGATTTGACTCTTTCTACTGGGTATATATGACGGGTGTTCCTAGCAAGCAGGAGATGCTCACTCTTCCCGGGCACCTGATCTCACTCCATCATAGGGGTTCACATATGCTCTTCAAGTAGACATATTTTGTTATTTTCCACTTGGTTTTCATTTTCACTGATTTTGTATGTCCTCTGGTTTCATTATTTTTTAGACTTATGGTTTGGATGTATTCATCATCTTTACATCTTGATATTGGTAGCAGCAGGATACAGAAATAAAAATCATGATCCATTTTTATCCGAGAGCATATTTGTATCTAGACAGTCATAAGCAAAAGAGGACGAAAGTTACGAGTATGATGTATTTATTTCATATCCGTATATCGATGCTAAATAGGTTACTGAAATATTATGTATATATATATATATATATATATATATATATATATATATATATATATATATATATATATATATATATATATACAAGTATATTGATGAACACTTAAATCTCAGAGTATGTCTTCATCATAAAAACTTCAAACTTGGTGAAAACCTAATTTATGAAAGCAAATTTGAAATGGAAATCGCTCGGAGACATGCATTTCAGAAGGATAATAGGTACATTCTTATCATAATAAAAGATTCCATTCCTGTCGACCAGATAAATATATGAAGACAATATGGTGGTGCGTTGTTTGTCTATAATATCCCCAATCAAACATTTCGGATGACATTGATTTATTCTGGGAGAAGCTCAAGCAAGCACTGAAAGCCTTAAACTGTAATGATAGTTAAAATACGATATAACAATGTGTTATTAAATGCATTAGAATGTCTCTCCTTCACATCGGAGGTAAAGTTTTTCAAAGAGTCTAAATAATCTATATCTGTATAGTGTGAAATTTACGTTTTAGATTGTTTTGAACGAAAATCGTGTTAATATTAAAATATACATAATACGAATACAGCATACGCATCACTTTTGGGTTAATATTGTATGAATAGTAATGATATATTAGCTCGACCTCTTTGTCACTCTGTACCATAATATATCAGTGTATCCTAATTTCTTAACCAGGTAAAATGGTAAGAGTAATCATGCTGGAGGTCCGTCAAGATACAGCTTAGCAAGGTGGTGCTATATCATGCAAATCATGAGGTGCTTGCTACCATCTTGTGCCGTTTTGATGATGATGCACCCATCATTGATGCAGCATGACAATACTTTACCTGCACGTTTGCCACATGCAATTTCTTTCATTGTACATGTACATTGTCTCTAAGCCGTAAGGTCCTCCAAATGGTTATCTGTCTCCTTTCATTAACTTTTGCCTAGAGTAGATGCTATTTTAAGTTTTCCATTATTAAATTTGATTATAACGTGGAAGTAACCATTTCTGTTTAGTTTGCCTATGGGTTGGGACCTACAGATATCGTCTAGTGTTGTGTGGACTTTGAGTTTGGAAGAGCATACATCAGCTATGATTTCTTCTGTGTTCTGTTTACTATCCCCAAGCTTTATTTTGTGAAATCGTAGAGACTTCCTCCTACCTTATTGCTCTAGCTCACCCAGATCAGTTTCGGCTATTTCCAATGAGGTTCTTATGTCCTGGTTATTTGCTTGGAGCCACAGGATCTCTCAACTCCTATTCTTGTTTTACAAACTTCGACTGTAGTGACGCAATAGCGGATTGCACAGCTGCTTGAACAATCGGCTTGAGTAGTGGATTCAAGGCCTGAGCCATAAAAGTCGGTAGACTACTCACATAAGCAGAGTTTCTAATGAGGGGAGGTATAAAGGAGGGCGCTAATTTGTCGACAAAAGATGGGTCAATTATAGATGAGGATATTAGTTCGATAAAATCTTTGGAGGATATATGTAAGGACGCTAAATATAGTATCTGGAGTTTGGTCTTCAGCTGGACCTTTGTATGAGTCTTTTTCTTAGATTTACAATGTTGGTTGAGAGACGGATAGGAATCTCGTACAGTGCGATTTCTCAAGTGGATTTGTGGTACCAGGCGTTTTTCGTTTGGTGGTCATTGAACGGTGTTCAAGTTCGTTCACAGTGGATATGGGTTTTCATTCAAACGTTGATAACGACCAATATTGCTATTTTAAGTTCGTATTTACCTTATTGTAGATTGCTAATCCAAAAAGCTCTTGGTACTATTTATCCACATGTCTACTTCTGCCATCTTTATTTCTGTTTTGTTTGTTTGGTGTTTTTTACTCTACAGGTTTCTCTTTGTATGAAAACATTTAAGGAAGGTTCATTTTCTGGAGGGTTTCTTTCGTGAGATATGGAAGGGAAAATTATACTTGATATACATGTACATATAAGGTTCTTCACATATCGTGTGTCTATTTTCATGGCGGATCACATTTAACATGGCGATAAATTATATTTAAATTTCTTTTAATGTTGGTTATGGTTTGATGTATTCAAGTGTAACTCGCTGTAAATATTGACTAAAAAGCCTTTTTCTTATCTGTGACTGTCATTACTTAATTATAACTGAGTTTTGGTTTCATTCTGATATTCTTTTTTATCTATTTCTACTTATTTTAATATTCATTGGAACCTTTCAGATAATTTTTTGGGGTTTTGTTTTGTTGTTGTTTTTTTATTGTTTATCAATTATTGTTCTACGTCACTTCATGATTGATTATGACGGTATCTGCCTGATCCGTTGCACGGAATTTTTATCTTTGCAGCATTTGAAACAGTGAGAAATCATGCCTAACATAACACATGCCATGGGTTTTCATTGTCTTATTCGAAAGACAGGGCACCAGTGTTTCCATGGCAGGAATTTTGAACCTGGTGTCTTTGGGTCTCAAGACGAGATCCTTCTTTATTATATTACACTGGTCTAGAATGATGATGATGATGGTATAAATAACAATATTAATAACTAGAGCTTACCTGTTGCTAATGCAACCTGGGGGCCTTCCTCTTACAATTAAAACCGAAATAAGAATAAAAGAACAAAACCTCAAGCATGTAAATCGGCTTAAAAGCGGCTACACAAAGTCTGCAACCTACAGAATGCCCACTGAGAGCGTGGTGACGTAATGCGAAATAACAAGACAATGTGTGAATTTGAAGATATCGAAAATAAGAAACTCAAAGAAAACAAAGAAACCAAGAAAAGGAAGTAAACATTTAAAATAGTGCTCATACAGCTAAAATATTAAAGGAACAACAAAGTTGCGCTATTTTTTGCTCAAATTCCTAGCAATTATTAATCACACACAAAATCGCGATAATCACACTACATTTCAAAGGGTTTTTAGATAATTCCCTTTGTCTTTTTCTAAAGCCTAATTCATTGGATCTACTTTTATCATTGTCAATTTAGTAAGTACAAGATATTTCTGGTGTAAAGCGCGGTAACTCGCGGTTAATCAAATCCACACACACACACGGCAAGTCATGTATGACAGCGAGGTTACATGAATTTTGTGAAAGCCGTTCTAATGTGTAATCGCGGCACATGGAGAACAATTTGTTTGTCATCGTTTACTTGTAGAGGGCAATAAATGCCTTTTTTAAGATTTCGAATCCTAAATCCTTTTCAAACGCTGTCTCGTATATTTTGTTCATACGACGAATACGCAAATTGAATTTTTTATGAAACTTAAATGTCAATAACAAAAAGAGATGCGGAGAAAGAGGGAATTTAAAATTACATATTGTTGATTTTCTTGACAACACTCATTTTTCAAAAGTTTTCTAATAAAACGCGCTAGCAGCAGAGAAGTTGTCAAATAATGTACGTGGAAAATCGCGGTGAAATGTCAGGGCTTAAATACCTTCTGTTCTTAGGTTTTACACACTAGATTGGGAAGGGGAAGGAAAAATAATTTTAAAAAGTAAACATCATGTGCTGTATTTGTGTTTTGGTGGCCATAAAACCAGAAAAAGCAGGTAATAAGCAATTACGTAACTAAACTAACTTTTGAAAATCTTAAATTTCTTACTTAGGAGAATCTAACTTGAATAATGAACGTTATATATAAGAAATTTTAAAAACTAAACATAGTTACGTAATTTTCTTTACAACCTGAATTTTTCATTTTTCTCGCAACACCCCCCCCTTACAAATATATACGTTTGGCTTTAAAAATTAGCAACAGAGAAAAAAAGTTGCTAGCGAAGCCGTTTCTGAGAACATTGCAGTCAAAAAAGTGATGATGATGATAATGATGATAATTTACACCTTTACAACAGACCCACCTGAAGCTTTAAAGTGGTATGCCTAACGTGACACGTAACATGGGTTTTCTTTCGAAAAATTGGGGTTCCAGTGTCTTCATAACGGGAATCGAACCTAAGACCTTTGGGTCTCGAAACCCTCTCAATCATTAAAGTACAGCGGCACTAGAATGATGACAAAAAGGATGAAGATGACGACTACGAAGATGATGAAATAATAACAATAATAACGATAATTATTGCAGAGTGTAAAATAGGTACGTATTTTTGTGGAAAATAAACAAACAATAAAGCGTTGTTTACCTCCGGAATTTATGTGCATTTTGTGATAACACAAAACATACGTCAAGTCTGATTCCAATTATCTATTTGTGTCAATTCTAAGTGTAATACGTTCTCTTATAGCGGCGATCACTTATGACAATAAAGCGTTGTTTACTGCAGGAATCTATGTGCATTTTGGATGTGTAGATAAATATTTCTACTTTTATTTGATACTACGTTTGTGACGATTTGTGAAGAATTAAAAAAGTTCTAAGACATAAACAGAAGAAGGTGTATTTTTGGTAAATCGGAAGTTCCAACCTTCTTAATACATTGGTGTAATTGAGCGGGTGGGGGTTGACCAAAGAACGGATCACCGCAGTTGTAATGATAAAGTTTCGTATGAGAAAGGAAAGTTCTGTTGTCAAATAAGTGTTCTTTAAAAGTTATTCGAACCCGATATTTAATAAGCGTTCAGCATATTAAAAATATTCGTTCGAAGTTCCTTTCATCAATAAATCCTAAGATACTATCAATTTCATGATGAAAATTCTCTTCTTTCTCCTCTTTACCCTTTGTTTTTTTTTTTTTTTTTTCTGATGGTATCAGACAATACATAATTTTCACACCTCTACATATCACCAAAACTCATTACATTCATCACTGAGCATACCGGCTTATTTTACTTTTTATACAAGTATCCGTGCTGTTATGCATTTTGTGATAGCCTAGTACAATAATCCATTTGATATAAAATGCCAGAAGTTACAAACTAACGAAAAAAAAAAAAAGCAAGAAATAAGCAATTATGTAACTAAACTGATTTTTGAAAATCTTAAATTTCTCACTTAAGTGTAAGGATCTACACCTGTATAAAGTAAGCAACAGAGAGAAAAAAAGGTTACTTGTGAAGCCGTTTCTGAGAATATTGCAGTCAAAACTGTGATGATGATGATGATGATGATGATGATGATTATAATGATAATAATAATAATGATGTTGATGATGATGATGATAATGATGATGATGATGGTGATTTATACCTTTACAATAGACCCACCTGAAGCAGTAAGAGATCATTAAAGTGGTATGCTAAAGTGACACGTAACATCGGTTTTCTTTCGAAAGATGGGACTCCAGTGTTTTCATAACGGGAATCGAACCAAAGACCTTTAAGTCTCGAAACAAGCTCTTCGGTCATTAAAGTACAGCGGCTTTAGAATGATGACAAGGAGGATGTAGATGACGACTACGAAGATGATGAAATTAATAATAATGATAAAGATAATTATTGCCGAGTGTAAAATAGGTACGTATTTTTGTGGAGCACAAACCAACAATAAAGCGTTGTTTACTGCAGGAATTTATGTGCATTTTGGGATTACACTAAAAGTACGTCAACTCTGATTCCAATTATCTATTTGTGGCATGTCTAAGGGTAATATGTTCTCTTATAGCGGTCGATCACTTATGAAATACAAATATTTGCAGTATCTTAAGTAGGATTTCCTGAAGCCGAATCTAATCCTATTCATTCACTAGGCTCTCGAAAATTATACTTCTTATTTGTAGGCGTTTAATTACTTAAATCACAGGGCTTTCGACTCTGAATGATCGTTCGCAGTATGATAATTTGACATGTCGATTTAATTATTTACATTCGTTTACTGTACATCCCCAGAGATTGTTATTTAAAAGGGAAAGCGGCGAGTGGTCGCTTTACACCGTAGCGATGGGTCTGACCTGATTAATTTCTCGGTGTCCAACTAAACATTTTGAGCAGAATTTCGAGTTCCGTGGCTCACCATGCCCTTAGTTTTACGTGGATTTGGACAATTTATATATGGATGTGTAGATAAACATGTCTACTTTTATTTGATACCACGTTTGAGAGGATTTGTGAAGAATTAAAAAAGTTCTAAGACACAAACGGGAAGAGGTGTATTTTTGGTAAATCGGAAGTTCTAACCCTTCTTACTATATTGGTGTAATTGACTGCAAAGGGGGGGGGGGGGGGGGCAACGAGCCATTTGCTTGAATCTATCACCGCAGGTGTAACGATAAAGTTTCGCATGAGAAGGGAATGTCTGTTGTCAAATAAGTGTTCTTTAAAAGAGATTGAAACCCGATATTTAATAAGTGTTCAATATGTTAAAAATATTCGTTCGAAGTTCCTTTCATCAATAAATCCTAAGATACTATCAATTTCATGATGAAAACTCTCTTCTTTCTCCTCTTTACCCTTTGTTTTTCTTTTCTATGGTAGATAATATAATTTTCCTCTGATGGTATAAGCCAATACATAATAATTTTCACACCTCTACATTACACCAATTCTCATTACATTCATCACTGAGCATACCGGCTTATTTTACTTTTTATAAAAGTATTCGTGCTGTTATGCATTTTGTGATAGCCTTGTACAATGGTCCATTTGATATAAAATGTTAGAAGTTACAAACTAACGAATATATTACAAGTTGACTTCTCCGATCCTTTTCTATAACAGATCACGTGATCATTACACAAACAGAGCCAGCATTTTGTTTTTCATGGAGTGAGAGGGTTACACATCTTTGAATGAGTTCACCTGTTATCACCATACAACGCCATGAGAACATCCAATACGAACATACATATATTTTATTTCACATATTTTTATAGCAAAAATTTATTACATAAAATATACAGTGATATACATTCATAACAAGTTTATTGTCGTGACAAATGAAAGCTTTCTACGTGGATAGCTGTGTTGTGAGGTTCACATATTTTTTAATACATTTAAATGCTTGTGCAATTTTGGTTATTTACATACATAGCAATTTTTGTTATTTACATACATAAATACATGTATCCTTTATGTGTATAATCATCAACATCAGTCGTTTGTTTAACTGCATTTTGTAAAGACAGGTTGGAATAGTGATAAATTTGTCATTGGATAAGCTAGAGTCCATGTCTCGTGTAAACGTTCGTATTAGAATTACTAAATAAATATTATAGTTATATGTCCCCAAGGATACATAGCAGTTATGCTGTTTTAATAACTTGTTAATCATATGAATATTTAACAGATATACATACTTATAAAATATGTCTGGTATTGACATTTTTGCTAAAAACTATAAAAGAGAAAACAGAAGGCATCTGAAAAACACGTTTCAATTCAAGTACAAATTGTAGTATTGTGTCTTTCCGTAATACAGGTTTATTCCCCCTTTGAATAGTCATCTCACGTAGCATAATTTTAAAATACGCCATTTCTATAGAAAACGTCGTAAAATTGTAGGAAACGAAAGCAATAACGCATAATAGGAATTGTTGGACGTCGCAACGTTTATCACCGCAGAAGTCAGGGAAAAAGTGTATTATGAACAACACTAAAATATAGTATAATGGAGTATTGTATTGTATAGATATAGTATAGTACAATATCGTATATGTTGTAGACTGTGCAGTATGGTATACTATATGATAGTATATACATGAATATTATATAGAATACTTCGTTTAGTAAAAAATATGGATTATATACATACAAATTACAATTCCCATACGAAGTATATAGAGATCGTTTAGACATTCAGGACAAATTTGCATCAGAAGTAGAGGAGAGACAAATTAAATGTTTTAAAAGTACATTGTTTATATAGTAATACTAAGGCAGCATGTCAGCAGTTATATAGTTAAAATACATGTAATTCAATACCACTGCGGTTTCATCCTTGCAGTGCATCGTGAAGCTTCTCCCAGAAGATATCAATGTCCATTGAATTGTTTGATTGGGGATATTCTAGACAAACAACGCGCCACCATATTTTCTTAAGAGCGTTCGGCATCTGATCGACAGGAATGGGATCTTTCATTATGATGAGAATGTTTCTATTATCCTTCTGAAATGCATGTCTCCTAGCGATTTCCATTTCAAATTTGCTCCACTCACTAGTCAGAAAATGAATTGTTACAACAAATGCTGATCGTTTGCTTACATTGATACATCTAAAAATTTCATCACCTATACTTTCACCAACTTTGAAGTCTTTATGATGGAGACATACTCTGAGATTTAAATGTTCAACAATATATCTATACAATATTGTAGTAACCCATTCCGTGTCTTGATGTGAATATGAAATAAATACATCATACTCGTAAGTCTCGTCCTCATTTACTTTAGACTGTCTGGAAAGAAATCTCCTTGCCCTCAAATAGAAGTAAATTACAAGAGTTTTATTTTTGTATCCTGCTGCTGCCAATATCAGGCTAGTTATTGTCAGCAATATAATAACAATAGCGAAATTCAACCAAAATCCACTCAAACACTCCAGCCTAAATGATCGAATATTGACTAGAAGTTCTGAAATATTTCGTCCATCTATACAATACATAAGATTTGTTCCCGTAAACTTATATGTATGTTCAGACATCCAGACCAGGCTCTGCACGAAGTTACATGTGCAGTCGAATCTATTTCCATTGAAGTTAAACTGAGTTTTATTCAAGTTGTCAATCATTTCTCTTTCATCGTCATTGAAATAGACAACCAGATTGTTGCTAAAATCGACATGTAGCAATTGTTTCAATTCTTTTATAGCAATAGGTACACGTGAAAGATGATTCCTGCTTAAAATCAATTTTTGCATGGAGAATGTTTGATCTTGAAAAAATCTTAAAGGAACTGTTTCCAGACTATTTCCTGATAAGTCTAATATTTTCAAATGTCTAAGACCCCAAAAGATCTGTTCACCATTTGGGATACTTTTCAAACCTATGCTAATACTGGAGTTCGATAAGTACAATTCTTGTAGAGAAGGTGCAGCAGAACTTAAAAAATATGGATTTAATTTTGTGCAGTCAGTGCCAGCAGCATATATTATTCGTAACTGAGTTATAAATATAAATTTTGGAGCATTTGGAAAACGACACAGCTGCAATCGAGTGTTCATGACATTTACAACTTTTAATTTTGGAAGCATGAGTGTAAAACTTTGAATATTTTTAGTTTGAGCCAACATATCTACATTGAGAAAAATCCCTGCTAAATAAAAATATTGCAGATTTTGAGGCATCCTTAGCGTTATATTTACAACTTTTTGATATATTAAAAATTCGATATACGAAATCGAAAAATTGCGTTTTTGCTGGTAAGAATTTCTTGGAGAAAAAGAAAAGAAACTTGAATCGGATATTGACAAGTTTCTATTCATGATTTCATTTTGCTTTTGAGTTTGATAGAATGTTGACATGTCCAACGATCGAAGTTTAGGATAATGCATTATACTCAGAAGTCTAACAACTGACCATACCAAATTATTTTTAGATATATCTAATTCTTCTAAACAATCTGCAAATTGTGTATTTAACGTTGATTCAAAGGGGAAAACATTCAGTTCATTGTTAGATAAATCAACATGTTTGACACAGATGGTTAAAAGATATTCTATATCCCTTTTGGTCAAAACTATAACTTTTTTGTATCTGTACATGTTATGCGACATAAACAAGTATTCCATACTTCGATTACGAAGGCCATAAAGAATTTCTAGTACATTTCGTATGTTGTTCCTTATACCTATATCTATCGCCATTCCCTTTAAATTCCGGAAAGGATTAAATACATTTAGTGCGTGCGTTTCCTGGAAAAAATTTCTCAAGTGAAACGTCATATTCTCTATGGGAGAATTCCTTAAACCATCAAATGAATCATTTAGTACACTAAAACGATGTCCCCGATCTCTCAATGTTAAAAATCTCAAGTGAGTTTTATTCTTAAACCAATCTCCAAATTTAAAGCCTTCGAATACATCTATAGATAAGGTCCGCAAATTATGCAGAAACAAGGGATTTTTTTCGGGATATTTTTTGTAGCTGTTGCCATTAATGTTTAGAATATAAAGACTTTTCATCGGATAGAATGTTAAATTGTTCAGTGTCTGGTCAGATACAAGATTATTTGATATATCCAATTCTGCCAGGTCCGTTGCATATTGAAACCATTCTCTTTCTATATGCGTTATATGATTTGATGCGAGATTCAATTTTCGCAAGGCTTTATACGACGCGAAAGCATTATTGTCAATATATACTATTTGGTTTGAGGACAGATCGATGTCGGTTGCAGTCAGTGGAAATTTAGGAACGTACTGAAGTTGACAATTGCTACAGTTGAATGTCGCTGTACCACACAAAGAGGATGATAAATATGCGCATGTACTGCACCTTTGGGAATCTAACAGCTCGACTTCAACCAAAGCTGAAACAAATAAACAGATATAACGTTATAACTTGTTACTATAAGAAAGGTCACTTTTAAAATTACTTTGGAAAGTACATGTATAGTAGATTATCAATCAACTTACCGTATGATAGATAACAAGTCAGGAAAATGAACCTACATTTCATGATCGACATTTCTTCTATATGCCAAGTAGCAAATAAACATTTAAACAAACTGAATCGTATCACTGACAATATTGTGACTGTCACATTTGCGCAAATACAGCACTATCATTCATATAATCTAGCCTTGTGTCTGTCTCCGCTCTTACAAGGAACATTGAGCTAAGGTACATCTTTATTCCTTCTTCCTTTGTTTTCCTTTCGGTTCATGGAATGTATGCACTACATTTCCTTAAAGGATGTACCGTGCACCATGGTGTTGTTTCCATAAATATTTTTCATACGTTTCTGTACAGAATGGCATGATGTTTATTAATATCTGATTAATATTTCTCATTTGATATATTGATAACGCGTTGAAATACTAGTGCATCTTTAATGATTTTAGTAAATTATTTTCAGTATATTTTATAATAATAGTAATAATAATAAATATAATAATAATAATAATAATAATAATAATAATAATAATAATAATAATAATAATAATAACAACAACAACAATAATAGTAATAATACTAATAATAATAGTTATCTAAAATACAAAACTACTCCATTTGCTTTACGTGTAAGGTAATCATGAAATTCAAAAGTGTAAAAAAAACTCAAGAAATAAGAATTTTACCATACAAGTTAATTTGCATCGAAAATGCGTGTTTCAACGTTAGAAGTATGAACAATATCTTTTAATCAATAAACGAATACATAATCATTTAAATTAAAAATAAAATCTTAGACAGAAAAAAACATGGCTTACATTTTCACAAGGACTTTTTCTTAAGAAAAGTATGGAAGCCCATACTTACTATAAATAGTTAAGAATAAAATGTATTTTTACACACGATAATTGATCATTTTATTTTTGATAACATTCTATATAATGCTCTGACAATATGTATTCAATCAACAATATCATGACAAAATTACGATGCTGTACTGCACAAGGGAAATAACCTGTAAAACTCATAAAAAAAAATTTGATCCTTTAGAAAACCTGGTAAAAATTATAATCTATAGGAAACGCAGATAAATAAAAATTACATTTCAGGCTGAACTGAATTATCAAGCAAAGATAACAAGATGAAATGTTCTGAAAAATGCTAGTAACTGCTCTACGTTCTTTCAATATGTGGAAATGTTTGGCTCATTCAACATTTTCTAAGTATAATGGTTCTAAAATATAAATGTTCTTTATAAAAAAAAATAAATAAATGAAATAAAGAACCAAATGCCTTAGACAGGTTGATAGCTTGAAATCAAATCAAAATTACATTAAATTTGAAATTGGTAATTGGACTACCTGTATGCTATTACTTCATACGTTCACATATATATAAAGTTTTCAAAATTTCAACATCTCCTCATCCATCTTAAACACTAAGATGCCACAAAATCCATGCATCCATGATGGAGAAGAAGATATTCAAAGGAGGGTATTCTCTATATACTTTAGGCTATTGTAATACCAACTGTTACGAAATGTTGGTAAATGATGCAAATGTTGTATAGGCCACTAGTATACAATTACACCATGGTTGATAAAAATTTGTCTTTCGGTTAAGGAGGAGATGTTGAAAATGTGAAAACTTTATATCTATGTGAACGTATGAAGTAATAGCATACAGGTAGTTCAATTGATATTTTCAAATTAAATGTAATTTTGATTTGATTTCAAGCTATCAACCTGTTTTTAAAAGTGTTATTGGACCTTGAGAAATTGATTTACATCTTATTTTTTAAGAAAAATAGATAAGTAAGTAATATCAACAGAAAGTCAACGCTAGTATTACAGCTACCAGGAACATTCAATTGATGTGAGCTGATACATTATAGTTACTCTTCAAATTAATTCATTGCCCCAAATATATGCTTTTGATGTTAATCAGTCCTCTGTGTAGTTTTCCTAAAATAAAGTGAATTAAAATCAGTAAACAAATGATAATAAATTTCATAACAACAAAAATAGAACATGACGATTTATAAGAGCCTGATTTACTCACCTGGTAATGTTATCAAATTCAAAGATACTTTGTATTTTTTTCAAAACAATTTTCATTAAAAGTGTCAAAGAGAAAACTGAAGACATCCGACAAAGCTGTATGGCACAAATCACCAAAGACATGCACACAAAAGTAGAATATACACTGAAAAACGACATTACAAAAATATTCGATTGTGCTGCGGTTACGATGCCGACTTAGGACGGTCAATTGAAGTAACCAACGTCATTGAATTGGTGTGTTTAACCGGTTTACGGGCGCCCGCCTTCCCACTCACCGCAAAAGCAGCACAAGCAAAAGACATATATTTAAAAATTTATAAATAATCCTCCATAAAGAGAACAAGGATCGACAGGTTTCAAAGATACTTTGTAATTCTTTTTTAAATTTTCATTAAAACTGTCAAAGAACAGAATATTAAATGTTTACAGATAGGCCACTAATTTAAATATTTTTATGCATCCAACAAAACTCATTGTATAAGATTCAGTTGGGTCCCTTACAAAGGTTTACATTTATAGGCAATGTAGCAGGTAGATGCGGTTGTCATGATAATCAATCAATCAACAAATATCTTTAAGATAAAAATGCCAAATGATGTGTTGAAAAATACCACGAAAATGATTTTCACATGTTTTGATTTTCATGCCCTTAACATATAATGAACAGGACATTAACTTGAGTAAGTATTTGCTCTGTCCGTTTACCTGTCATTCTGTCCCTGTGTCACACTTTTTTTTTATTTCTGGATAACTTTAAAACACTTCAATCCATCCAAATGATATTTGGTAATACGTAAACATGAAGAATAGAAAACATCTACTGATTTTGTGGAGAGAAGCTCTTCAGTCAAGACAGCGGCATATGTTTTACAAACGCTCAAATAGTTCTAAAATGTTTTTATGTTTCTGTGCAGATCATAATTGTACTTTATGATGGGCTCACAAACTGTTACTTTTTAAAGTTGCCAGGAAGAATGTCCGGAGAGTTATTGTCATACCCCCGTCGCCGTTGTTATCGTCCGCAGACATTAATTAATCTTAAGCTGGATGATAAATTCTGAAAAATAACATACAGGGCTTTAATATTTTACATGTGTATTCTTTGTGCCAAGGCTTTTCATTGGTTACCAAATTTTGAAATTGTGATCTCCACCTTGAAGTTTGACCTATTTAAAAACTTTATTATTATCATAACTTATTATAACAGTTAGAGAATGTATGTATTCCTAGTGACAAGACCTTTCACTATGCATCTTGTTTCACATTTTGACCGTCACAATGCAAACTTGACCGACTTCGTTACTACCGGCGAGTTATGTTGTCTTCTGACAAGTGTTCTTTATAAACTTACCTCGTGATATTTAGAATTTAAATGGTAATAAATCTAATTTTACCTCAATCAATCGTTCTTTTTTCAATGATGTTTCTTTTCTCTTTGTCTTTTATCTGTATGTTTGTCTTTAATCCACTGGTTCCTTATACTGCGTTGGGAAGGAAAGATTCCGGTTACAGTATGACATGTAAACTTAGGTAGAGATTATTGATTGTTACAAGTATCGGAAGTTTTTTAATCACACAAACACATTTCCCTAATGTTTTTCATTTCCATACGTATATTTTATTTCATATACTTTTGTAATATGCTTATGTCTTCAAAATTGAAAACTGAAATATGACTAAACTATGAAAAATACACAGTTCCCTTTGAATTTAATAGATACTTTTGATAACATTAATGTTAACTTGCTGCCATGCATATGAGCTCTAATGATAACAATATATAAAAATGTATAGATATTTGTACTGTGCTACATGAAATTAGACTTTGACGTCTTTCATTTGTTAATTACAGAATTTATTAAATAAGGTAAAAAGAAAAAGGATTTAACAAAGTAATATTTAAAAATGTTCAATTAAACTTACCACACATACTAATCAATGTGTCCCTCTTTCGTCCATTGTAAACCTCATGATTTCCTTTAATGCTATTAGACAATATAGAATAATTGTTATATGGAAAGACGAGTTTGAAAAAGTTGGTAAATATACCATGGTGATTTAAAAATTTTTCTTCAATAACAGGTCACAAACACATTACATAAACTAATACAGTATTTTGTTTTTCAAAGAGTGAGAGTGTTACATGTCTTTGAATACAGTAATGCATTATCCTCGGTTAAAACAATTTAAACATCCGCTTAAACATAGTAGCGAAAACCGGGAATCGAACCTGGGTCGTCGACATCGCAAATCAACTACTCAACTACTACACCAAGTCTGTCCATTAATTTGGACGTACATGCGTTTAATTATACGTATGCTGTATTTATCCCATGTATATTTTACGGCTTTAAGTACAAAAGAATGGAAAATATGTAACACAATCTTGTACAAGTACTTCTCTTTGAAATATCTAATGCATTTACAGCAACCTCATTAATGAGAATTATTGCATCATGCATAATTGACACTACATCCAAGGACCTAGTACATAAAAGGTATATAAAAATTTTGTTAACTATCTGGATCAATAAAACATATGAAATAATTTATTACAAAGTACATAGTATGTTCATTTTCTCACTACAGTGTTAAAATTGTGTCTGTGACAGAAGATAAGGCAAAATAATAATGTCCAGCAATTCAAATTCGAATTTCTATTCATATATTATGTTATGGGTCACTAAGGATACATAGCGGGGATGATGTTGTAATAACTTGTCAACCACATAAACCTTTTCATTTTCAAATCGTCTATAATATAAATTAGTAGAAATTGTGGTATGGTATTGGATCTTTTAAGGAATGAAATCTATTTATTTTTGGATGGAAGAAAAAGGAAAAAAAGACGGAAAAATTCATCATTGCTCGTAGCGCATGATGCATGAGTTTCCGTCCTTTTATACGTGGTATACCTCCATCCAACGAGAAACAATGTAGATTCATTCTATATCATTTAATTCCTTTCAAACATGTTTTATATTCTCCGAAATTAGTACGTTATGTATACACTATTACTCAACATCTCTAAATATTGACACCACTGTTATGAAAATACAAGAAAGCACATGTTCAGAGAAAAATTTCTTGAATGAGATATACCACAAAAATTAAACCAATCAAAATGCTTGATGCAAGTAAAATTAAAAGATTCCATAATACAGTCATCCATCCTTTAGATAGTGATCTGACGTAAATTAACCATTACATAAGCCAGTTTCATGGAAATTCTCAAACCAAATATAAAGAAAATATTCAAACTTTTGCGACAAGTTTGCTTCAGATGTTGAAGGGGAGACAAAGGAATGCATGCATTTTTATTGAAATTAAGGAGAATGTTTGAAATGTTTCTTCCATCTACACAAAACATATGGTTTGTTCCTGTAAACTTGTATGTATGTTCAGTAATCCACACCATACTGTCTACAAAATTACACGTGCAATCAAATCTGTTTTTATTGTAATTAAATTTCGTCGTATTCATGTTTTTAATCATTTGTTGTTCATCGACAGTTAAATAGACAACCAAATTGTTGCTCATATCGACGTAATGAAGTTCTTTCATTTCTCTTATGGCAGTGGATACATGTGAAAGAAGATTCCCTCCTGGGTACAATTTTTGTAAGGATAAAATCTGATCCCGAAAAATTCTCCGAGGAACAGTTTCCAGGTTATTAAAGGATAAAATACCCCCAAACATATGTTCACTATTTTGGATCCTTTTTAAACCATAGCCAAAGTTAGACTGCGATAAATACAATTCTTGTAGATTAGGTGCAGAACTTAGAAAATAGCCTTATAATTTTGTGCAGTTACTTCCAGATGCAAATTATTATTAGTAAATCAGTAATAAGTATAAATTGTGGAGCAATGGGAAAGGTACATAGTTGTAGTATAGTATCTATGACTTTAAGAACTTTCAAACTTGGCATGATAAATGTTGCACTTTTAATAAAATAACAGTCATCCCACATATTTGTATGGAAGTCTATCCCTAACAAATCAATATACTGAACAGTTTGAGAAAACCTGATCGTTACATTTGAAACTTTTTGAAATATTTAAGATCTGAGATGAAAAATTGAAGAAATGCTTTTCTGCTGTTTGGAATTATGTTTAGAATAAGAACTGATAATTAGATAACGACAAGTTGATATGTGTTGTGTCATTTTGATCTTGAGCAGAGTGTAGCACTGAAACATCTAACTGTCGAAGTTTCGGATAATACATCACATTAAATAATCTAGTTACTGAACAAACCAACTTATTTCCAGATATATTAAATCGTTCTAAGCAATCTGCAAATGATGTGTTTAATGTTGATTCGAAATGAAAAATTACCAGTTAGTTGTAGGATAAATCTACATTTTTGACACAAATGGTTAAAAGATATTCTATTTCCTTTTGGTCAAAACTATAGCTTGTCCGGATGTTATTCGATACGCTCAAGTATTCCATGTTTCGATGACTAAGCTCTTAAAGGATCTCTAGTACATTTTGTATGTCGTTTGTTATTCCTATATCTATTGTCATTCCCTTTAGAAAACGGAAAGGTTGGAAAACATTTATTGCGCGTTTTTCTTTAACATGATATCTGAAGTCAAACGCTATATATTCTATGGGAGAATATTTAATCGATACGCTAAAATATCCTCGCAAATTAAATGTTACTGATTTTAAGTGAGTTTTACTCTTAAGGCAGTTTCCAAATTTAAAACCTTGGAATACATCTGTTGATAAAGTCTGCAAATTATGGAGAAACGAAGATTTTGTTTTGGGATAAGCTATATAGTTGTGGTTCCTAATCTCTAGAATACTAAGATTAGTCATGGAATAGAATGTTAAATTGTTGAGGGTCCGGCTGGACAGACGATTATGTGATATATCCAATTCCTCCAGTTCCGTTACATTCTGAAGCTTTTCAATTTCTATATATGTTATATTGTACAATGCAAGATTCAAAGTTCGCGAGGACTTGTACGGCGCGAAATCATAAGTGCCACACTTATTTCCTTTGCAGTGTGGAGATCGTTAAAAAGTTATCCGCGGAGGGTTTCACTAAAGTGGTATTATAGCCTTTTTCCGGATGTTATGTGACACTTTCTGCACAGTGTTTGTTCACATTCATATATATATATATATGTCTTCATCATAAAAACTTCAAACTTGGTGAAAACCTAATTTATGAAAGCAAATTTGAAATGGAAATCGCTCGGAGACATGCATTTCAGAAGGATAATAGGTACATTCTTATCATAATGAAAGATTCCATTCCTGTCGACCAGATAAATATATGAAGACAATATGGTGGTGCGTTGTTTGTCTAGAATATCCCCAATCAAACATTTCGGATGACATTGATTTATTCTGGGAGAAGCTCAATCAAGCACTGAAAGCCTTAAACTGTAATGATAGTTAATAAAATACGATATAACAATGTGTTATTAATTGCATTAGAATGTCTCTCCTTCACATCGAAGGCAAAGTTTTTCAAAGAGTCTAAATAATCTATATCTGTATAGTGTGAAATTTACGTTTTAGATGGTTTTGAACGAAAATCGTATTAATATTAAAATATACATAATACGAATACAGCATACGCATCACTTTTGGGTTAATATTGTATGAATAGTAATGATATATTAGCTCGACCTCTTTGTCACTCTGTACCATAATATATCAGTGTATCCTAATTTCTTAACCAGGTAAAATGGTAAGAGTAATCATGCTGGAGGTCCGTCAAGATACAGCTTAGCAAGGTGGTGCTATATCATGCAAATCATGAGGTGCTTGCTACCATCTTGTGCCGTCTTGATGATGATGCACCCATCATTGATGCAGCATGAGAATACTTTACCTGCACGTTTGCCACATGCAATTTCTTTCATTGTACATGTACATTGTCTCTAAGCCGTAAGGTCCTCCAAATGGTTATCTGTCTCCTTTCATTAACATTTGCCTAGAGTAGATGCTATTTTATGTTTTCCATTATTAAATTTGATTATAACGTGGGAGTAACCATTTCTGTTTAGTTTGCTTATGGGTTGGGACCTACAGATATCGTCTAGTGTTGTGTGGACTTTGAGTTTGGAAGAGCATACATCAGCTATGATTTCTTCTGTGTTCTGTTTACTATCCCCAAGCTTTATTTTGAAATGTAGTGTGATTTTTGGGGGGTTTTGTTTTGTTGTTGTTCTTTATTGTTTATCAATTATTGTTCTACGTCACTTCATGATTGATTATGACGGTATCTGCCTGATCTGTTGCACGGAATTTTTATCTTTGCAGCATTTGAAACAGTGAGAAATCATGCCTAACATAACACATGACATGGGTTCTCATTGTCTTATTCGAAAGACAGGGCACCAGTGTTTCCATGGCAGGAATTTTGAACCTGGTGTATTTGGGTCTCAAGACGAGATCCTTCTTTATTATATTACACTGGTCTAGAATGATGATGATGATGGAATAAATAACAATATTAATAACTAGAGCTTACCTGTTGCTAATGCAACCTGGGGGCCTTCCTCTTACAATTAAAACCGAAATAAGAATAAAAGAACAAAACCTCAAGCATGTAAATCGGCTTAAAAGCGGCTACACAAAGTCTGCAACCTACAGAATGCCCACTGAGAGCGTGGTGACGTAATGCGAAATAATAAGACAATGTGTGAATTTGAAGATATCGAAAATAAGAAACTCAAAGAAAACAAAGAAACCAAGAAAAGGAAGTAAACATTTAAAATAGTGCTCATACAGCTAAAATATTAAAGGAACAACAAAGTTGCGCTATTTTTTGCTCAAATTCCTAGCAATTATTAATCACACACAAAATCGCGATAATCACACTACATTTCAAAGGGTTTTTAGATAATTCCCTTTGTCTTTTTCTAAAGCCTAATTCATTGGATCTACTTTTATCATTGTCAATTTAGTAAGTACAAGATATTTCTGGTGTAAAGCGCGGTAACTCGCGGTTAATCAAATCCACACACACACTCGGCAAGTCATGTATGACAGCGAGGTTACATGAATTTTGTGAAAGCCGTTCTAATGTGTAATCGCGGCACATGGAGAACAATTTGTTTGTCATCGTTTACTTGTAGAGGGCAATAAATGCCTTTTTTAAGATTTCGAATCCTAAATCCTTTTCAAACGCTGTCTCGTATATTTTGTTCATACGACGAATACGCAAATTGAATTTTTTATGAAACTTAAATGTCAATAACAAAAAGAGATGCGGAGAAAGAGGGAATTTAAAATTACATATTGTTGATTTTCTTGACAACATTCATTTTTCAAAAGTTTTCTAATAAAACGCGCTAGCAGCAGAGAAGTTGTCAAATAATGTACGTGGAAAATCGCGGTGAAATGTCAGGGCTTAAATACCTTCTGTTCTTAGGTTTTACACACTAGATTGGGAAGGGGGAAGGAAAAATAATTTTAAAAAGTAAACATCATGTGCTGTATTTGTGTTTTGGTGGCCATAAAACCAGAAAAAGCAAGTAATAAGCAATTACGTAACTAAACTAACTTTTGAAAATCTTAAATTTCTTACTTAGGAGAATCTAACTTGAATAATGAACGTTATATATAAGAAATTTTAAAAACTAAACATAGTTACGTAATTTTCTTTACAACCTGAATTTTTCATTTTTCTCGCAACACCCCCCCCTTACAAATATATACGTTTGGCTTTAAAAATTAGCAACAGAGAAAAAAAGTTGCTAGCGAAGCCGTTTCTGAGAACATTGCAGTCAAAAAAGTGATGATGATGATAATGATGATAATTTACACCTTTACAACAGACCCACCTGAAGCTTTAAAGTGGTATGCCTAACGTGACACGTAACATGGGTTTTCTTTCGAAAAATTGGGGTTCCAGTGTCTTCATAACGGGAATCGAACCTAAGACCTTTGGGTCTCGAAACCCTCTCAATCATTAAAGTACAGCGGCACAAGAATGATGACAAGAAGGATGAAGATGACGACTACGAAGATGATGAAATAATAACAATAATAACGATAATTATTGCAGAGTGTAAAATAGGTACGTATTTTTGTGGAACATAAACAAACAATAAAGCGTTGTTTACCTCCGGAATTTATGTGCATTTTGTGATAACACAAAACATACGTCAAGTCTGATTCCAATTATCTATTTGTGTCAATTCTAAGTGTAATAGGTTCTCTTATAGCGGCGATCACTTATGACAATAAAGCGTTGTTTACTGCAGGAATCTATGTGCATTTTGGATGTGTAGATAAATATTTCTACTTTTATTTGATACTACGTTTGTGACGATTTCTGAAGAATTAAAAAAGTTCTAAGACATAAACGGAAGAAGGTGTATTTTTGGTAAATCGGAAGTTCCAACCTTCTTAATACATTGGTTTTATATGAGCGGGTGGGGGTTGACCAAAGAACGGATCACCGCAGTTGTAATGATAAAGTTTCGTATGAGAAAGGAAAGTTCTGTTGTCAAATAAGTGTTCTTTAAAAGTTATTCGAACCCGATATTTAATAAGCGTTCAGCATATTAAAAATATTCGTTCGAAGTTCCTTTCATCAATAAATCCTAAGATACTATCAATTTCATGATGAAAATTCTCTTCTTTCTCCTCTTTACCCTTTGTTTTTTTTTTTTTTTTTTCTATGGTAGATCATATAATTTTCCTCTGATGGTATCAGACAATACATAATTTTCACACCTCTACATATCACCAAAACTCATTACATTCATCATTGAGCATACCGGCTTATTTTACTTTTTATACAAGTATCCGTGCTGTTATGCATTTTGTGATAGCCTAGTACAATAATCCATTTGATATAAAATGGCAGAAGTTACAAACTAACGAAAAAAAAAAAAAAAAAAAAAAAAAGCAAGAAATAAGCAATTATGTAACTAAACTGATTTTTGAAAATCTTAAATTTCTCACTTAAGTGTAAGGATCTACACCTGTATAAAGTAAGCAACAGAGAGGAAAAAAGGTTACTTGTGAAGCCGTTTCTGAGAATATTGCAGTCAAAACTGTGATGATGATGATGATGATGATGATGATTATAATGATAATAATAATAATGATGTTGATGATGATGATGATAATGATGATGATGATGGTGATTTATACCTTTACAACAGACCCACCTGAAGCAGTAAGAGATCATTAAAGTGGTATGCTAAAGTGACACGTAACATCGGTTTTCTTTCGAAAGATGGGACTCCAGTGTTTTCATAACGGGAATCGAACCAAAGACCTTTAAGTCTCGAAACAAGCTCTTCGGTCATTAAAGTACAGCGGCTTTAGAATGATGACAAGGAGGATGTAGATGACGACTACGAAGATGATGAAATTAATAATAATGATAAAGATAATTATTGCCGAGTGTAAAATAGGTACGTATTTTTGTGGAGCACAAACCAACAATAAAGCGTTGTTTACTGCAGGAATTTATGTGCATTTTGGGATTACACTAAAACTACGTCAACTCTGATTCTAATTATCTATTTGTGGCATGTCTAAGGGTAATATGTTCTCTTATAGTCTTCAATCACTTATGAAATACAAATATTTGTAGTATCTTAAGTAGGATTTCCTGAAGCCGAATCTAATTGTTATTCATTCAATAGGCTCTCGAAAATTATACTTCTTATTTGTAGGCGTTTAATTACTTAAATCACAGAGCTTTCGACTCTGAATGATCGTTCGCAGTATGATAATTTGACATGTCGATTTAATTATTTACTTTCGTTTACTGTACATCCCCAGAGATTGTTATTTAAAAGGGAAAGCGGCGAGTGGTCGCTTTACACCGTAGCGATGGGTCTGACCTGATTAATTTCTCGGTGTCCAACTAAACATTTTGAGCAGAATTTCGAGTTCCGTGGCTCACCATGCCCTTAGTTTTACGTGGATTTGGACAATTTATATATGGATGTGTAGATAAACATGTCTACTTTTATTTGATACCACGTTTGAGAGGATTTGTGAAGAATTAAAAAAGTTCTAAGACACAAACGGGAAGAGGTGTATTTTTGGTAAATCGGAAGTTCTAACCCTTCTTACTATATTGGTGTAATTGACTGCAAAGGGGGGGGGGGGGGGGCAACGAGCCATTTGCTTGAATCTATCACCGCAGGTGTAACGATAAAGTTTCGCATGAGAAGGGAATGTCTGTTGTCAAATAAGTGTTCTTTAAAAGAGATTCAAACCCGATATTTAATAAGTGTTCAATATGTTAAAAATATTCGTTCGAAGTTCCTTTCATCAATAAATCCTAAGATACTATCAATTTCATGATGAAAACTCTCTTCTTTCTCCTCTTTACCCTTTGTTTTTTTTTTTACTATGGTAGATCATATAATTTTCCTCTGATGGTATCAGCCAATACATAATAATTTTCACACCTCTACATTACACCAATTCTCATTACATTCATCACTGAGCATACCGGCTTATTTTACTTTTTATAAAAGTATTCGTGCTGTTATGCATTTTGTGATAGCCTAGTACAATGGTTCATTTGATATAAAATGCTAGAAGTTACAAACTAACGAATATATTACAAGTTGACTTCTCTGATCCTTTTCTATAACAGATCACGTGATCATTACACAAACAGAGCCAGCATTTTGTTTTTCATGGAGTGAGAGGGTTACACATCTTTGAATGAGTTCACCTGTTATCACCATACAACGCCATGAGAACATCCAATACGAACACACATATATTTTATTTCACATATTTTTATAGCAAAAATTTATGACATAAAATATACAGTGATATACATTCATAACAAGTTTATTGTCGTGACAAATGAAAGCTTTCTACGTGGATAGCTGTGTTGTGAGGTTCACATATTTTTTAATACATTTAAATGCTTGTGCAATTTTGGTTATTTACATACATAGCAATTTTTGTTATTTACATACATAAATACATGTATCCTTTATGTGTATAATCATCAACATCAGTCGTTTGTTTAACTGCATTTTGTAAAGCCAGGTTGGAATAGTGATAAATTTGTCATTGGATAAGCTAGAGTCCATGTCTCGTGTAAACGTTCGTATTAGAATTACTAAATAAATATTATAGTTATATGTCCCCAAGGATACATAGCAGTTATGCTGTTTTAATAACTTGTTAATCATATGAATATTTAACATATATACATACTTATAAAATATGTCTGGTATTGACATTTTTGCTAAAAACTATAAAAGAGAAAACAGAAGGCATCTGAAAAACACGTTTCAATTCAAGTACAAATTGTAGTATTGTGTCTTTCCGTAATACAGGTTTATTCCCCCTTTGAATAGTCATCTCACGTAGCATAATTTTAAAATACGCCATTTCTATAGAAAACGTCGTAAAATTGTAGGAAACGAAAGCAATAACGCATAATAGGAATTGTTGGACGTCGCAACGTTTATCACCGCAGAAGTCAGGGAAAAAGTGTTTTATAAACAACACTAAAATATAGTATAATGGAGTATTGTATTGTATAGATATAGTATAGTACAATATCGTATATGTTGTAGACTGTGCAGTATGGTATACTATATGATAGTATATACATGAATATTATATAGAATACTTCGTTTAGTAAAAAATATGGATTATATACATACAAATTACAATTCCCATACGAAGTATATAGAGATCGTTTAGACATTCAGGACAAATTTGCATCAGAAGTAGAGGAGAGACAAATTAAATGTTTTAAAAGTACATTGTTTATATAGTAATACTAAGGCAGCATGTCAGCAGTTATATAGTTAAAATACATGTTATTCAATACCACTGCGGTTTCATCCTTGCAGTGCATCGTGAAGCTTCTCCCAGAAGATATCAATGTCCATTGAATTGTTTGATTGGGGATATTCTAGACAAACAACGCGCCACCATATTTTCTTAAGAGCGTTCGGCATCTGATCGACAGGAATGGGATCTTTCATTATGATGAGAATGTTTCTATTATCCTTCTGAAATGCATGTCTCCTAGCGATTTCCATTTCAAATTTGCTCCACTCACTAGTCAGAAAATGAATTGTTACAACAAATGCTGATCGTTTGCTTACATTGATACATCTAAAAATTTCATCACCTATACTTTCACCAACTTTGAAGTCTTTATGATGGAGACATACTCTGAGATTTAAATGTTCAACAATATATCTATACAATATTGTAGTAACCCATTCCGTGTCTTGATGTGAATATGAAATAAATACATCATACTCGTAAGTCTCGTCCTTATTTACTTTAGACTGTCTGGAAAGAAATCTCCTTGCCCTCAAATAGAAGTAAATTACAAGAGTTTTATTTTTGTATCCTGCTGCTGCCAATATCAGGCTAGTTATTGTCAGCAATATAATAACAATAGCGAAATTCAACCAAAATCCACTCAAACACTCCAGCCTAAATGATCGAATATTGACTAGAAGTTCTGAAATATTTCGTCCATCTATACAATACATAAGATTTGTTCCCGTAAACTTATATGTATGTTCAGACATCCAGACCAGGCTCTGCACGAAGTTACATGTGCAGTCGAATCTATTTCCATTGAAGTTAAACTGAGTTTTATTCAAGTTGTCAATCATTTCTCTTTCATCGTCATTGAAATAGACAACCAGATTGTTGCTAAAATCGACATGTAGCAATTGTTTCAATTCTTTTATAGCAATAGGTACACGTGAAAGATGATTCCTGCTTAAAATCAATTTTTGCATGGAGAATGTTTGATCTTGAAAAAATCTTAAAGGAACTGTTTCCAGACTATTACCTGATAAGTCTAATATTTTCAAATGTCTAAGACCCCAAAAGATCTGTTCACCATTTGGGATACTTTTCAAACCTATGCTAATACTGGAGTTCGATAAATACAATTCTTGTAGAGAAGGTGCAGCAGAACTTAAAAAATATGGATTTAATTTTGTGCAGTCAGTGCCAGCAGCATATATTATTCGTAACTGAGTTATAAATATAAATTTTGGAGCATTTGGAAAACGACACAGCGGCAATTGAGTGTTCATGACATTTACAACTTTTAATTTTGGAACCATGAGTGTAAAACTGTGAATATTTTTAGTTTGAGCCAATATATCTACATTGAGAAAAATCTCTGCTAAATAAAAATATTGCAGATTTTGAGGCATCCTTAGCGTTATATTTACAACTTTTTGATATATTAAAAATTCGATATACGAAATCGAAAAATTGCGTTTTTGCTGGTAAGAATTTCTTGGAGAAAAAGAAAAGAAACTTGAATCGGATATTGACAAGTTTCTATTCATGATTTCATTTAGCTTTTGAGTTTGAGAGGATGTTGACACGTCCAACGATCGAAGTTTTGGATAATGCATTATACTGAAAAGTCTAATAACTGACCATATCAAATTATTTTTAGATAAATCTAATTCTTCTAAACAATCTGCAAATTGTGTATTTAACGTTGATTCAAAGGGGAAAACATTCAGTTCATTGTAGGATAAATCAACATGTTTGACACAGATGGTTAAAAGATATTCTATATCCCTTTTGGTCAAAACTATAACTTTTTTGTATCTGTAGATGTTATGCGACATAAACAAGTATTCCATACTTCGATTACGAAGGCCATAAAGAATTTCTAGTACATTTCGTATGTTGTTCCTTATACCTATATCTATCGCCATTCCCTTTAAATTCCGGAAAGGATTAAATACATTTAGTGCGTGCATTTCCTGGAAAAAATATCTCAAGTCAAACGTCATATTCTCTATGGGAGAATTCCTTAAACCATCAAATGAATCATTCAGTACACTAAAACGAAGTCCCCGATCTCTCAATGTTAAAAATCTCAAGTGAGTTTTATTCTTAAACCAATCTCCAAATTTAAAGCCTTCGAATACATCTATAGATAAGGTCCGCAAATTATGCAGAAACAAGGGATTTTTTTCGGGATATTTTTTGTAGCTGTTGCCATTAATGTTTAGAATATAAAGACTTTTCATCGGATAGAATGTTAAATTGTTCAGTGTCTGGTCAGATACAAGATTATTTGATATATCCAATTCTGCCAGGTCAGTTGCATATTGAAACCATTCTCTTTCTATATGCGTTATACGATTTGATGCGAGATTCAATTTTCGCAAGGCTTTATACGACGCGAAAGCATTATTGTCAATATATACTATTTGGTTTGAGGACAGATCGATGTCGGTTGCAGTCAGTGGAAATTTAGGAACGTACTGAAGTTGACAATTGCTACAGTTGAATGTCGCTGTACCACACAAAGAGGATGATATATATGCGCATGTACTGCACCTTTGGGAATCTAACAGCTCGACTTCAACCAAAGCTGAAACAAATACACAGATATAACGTTATAACTTGTTACTATAAGAAAGGTCACTTTTAAAAATTACTTTAGAAAGTACATGTATAGTAGATTATCAATCAACTTACCGTATGATAAATAACAAGTCAGGAAAATGAACCTACATTTTATGATCAACATTTCTTCTATATGCCAAGTAGCAAATAAACATTTAAACAAACTGAATCGTATCACTGACAATATTGTGACTGTCACATTTGCGCAGATACAGCACTATCATTCATTTAATCTAGCCTTGTGTCTGTCTCCGCTCTTACAAGGAACATTGAGCTAAGGTACATCTTTATTCCTTTTTCCTTTGTTTTCCTTTCGGTTCATGGAATGTATGCACTACATTTCCTTAAAGGATGTACCGTGCATCATGGTGTTGTTTCCACAAATATTTTTCATACGTTTCTGTACAGAATGGCATGATGTTTATTAATATCTGATTAATATTTCTCATTTGATATATTGATAACGCGTTGAAATACTAGTGCATCTTTAATGATTTTAGTAAATTATTTTCAGTATATTTTATAATAATAGTAATAATAATAAATATAATAATAATAATAATAATAATAATAATAATAATAATAATAATAATAATAACAACAACAACAACAATAATAGTAATAAAACTAATAATAATAGTTATCTAAAATACAAAACTACTCCATTTGCTTTACGTTTAAGGTAATCATGAAATTCATGAAAAGTGTAAAAAAAAACTAAAGAAATAAGAATTTTACCATACAAGTTAATTTGCATCGAAAATGCATGTTTCAACGTTAGAAGTATGAACAATATCTTTTAATCAATAAACGAATACAGAATCATTTAAATTAAAAATAAAATCTTAGACATAAAAAAACATGGCTTACATTTTCACAAGGACTTTTTCTTAAGAAAAGTATGGAAGCCCATACTTACTATAAATAGTTAAGAATAAAATGTATTTTTACACACGATAATTGATCATTTTATTTTTGATAACATTCTATATAATGCTCTGACAATATGTATTCAATCAACAATATCATGACAAAATTACGATGCTGTACTGCACAAGGGAAATAACCTGTAAAACTCATAAAAAAATATTTGATCCTTTAGAAAACCTGGTAAAAATTATAATCTATAGGAAACGCAGATAAATAAAAATTACATTTCAGGCTGAACTGAATTATCAAGCAAAGATAACAAGATGAAATGTTTTGAAAAATGCTAGTAACTGCTCTACGTTCTTTCAATAACACAACATTGCCCCAGCATGAAACAAAACTCTATTAAAATTTTATAATTAGAGTAAATCCTCTTCGTTACTTCTTTATGTTAAATATATTTATAATGTGTGAAAATTCAGTCAGAATAAAAGGAAAAGAATAAATTTAAAGTTGTTGTTAGGGGATCTAAGCCTGATTAGAAACATTCATAAAAACTTGAAACAATTTTATTTTATTATAACCTATGACATCTCAATTCTAAATTGTGTATTGTCTTGTAAAATATTATTCAAATCCATGTTAGGGGTAAGACTTGTTACAAAGATTTACCCATCATTTGCATTGTAACCTTGACCTTGCAGATATTACACAACTTTGGGTCCTGGGCATCCATTCTGTAAAATATTATTCAAATCCATGGAAGGTTTAAAAATGCATGGCCTGGCCAAGAATGTAACTGAAATAAGCGCCGTGGCCTTACACTTATGACCTTGAAAATCAATAGGGTTAATCCTCCAGTCATAAGAAATAGGTTTGCAAAGTTTGAAAGTTAAAGCCTAAACAATAACACTTTGAACAAATGACTGAATGAGAAAGTTTCCATAGTAAAATGTACATGTCAGAAACTATCATAAATCAAAATTTCACATTCTACAATATTGTGATAGTTTCAGTTTATATCCTATTCAGCATACAAATTAATCTTTAAATATAGGCTATTAAAAATATAAAAAGAGGCCTTTAATCTGAGTTTCAATAGACTAATAGACATCTAAAACATAGGAGGAAAATGTTTCACTAATGATTTTCAAATAGGGAATGTAATTGACCAAGGTGAGATAATTTAAAGTGGATACCCATGGTCCACATCATTTACTAGACTAACACTACACATTTCCTATAAATTTTACATATATATAAAAGCATTTGGTTTCTAAATATAAAAAATACAACAATATAAAATCCTGCGACACCCATCTAGATCATTTTGGAGCATTCAGTTTGTACATGTAGATCAGTTTTGATGATCTGAAGAAGAAGAGCTAGCTAGTCTTTGAGGTATATTCCGTCTTCAAATAGAGTCAACTAACAACGCATCTGGCCAAAGTAAATCCATAACACTTATAGGGGATATTAAAACTTCATTTATACAAGGCTCTATCAAAGTTTACTTTTACAAATGATTGGTATTTAAAATCCCCCTTTCTATAAATCTTCAAGAAATAGAAAATATCTTTAAAATTAAGTAATTTTGACAAAGTATTGTTTGCTGCTTTGTCAGGTGGGACAATAATAAACTGTTCGTGGAGTTCAGAGAGTTCTCAGAGTTCTCTGGCTACATCAGGGTCATTAAATATAGACTCGTGTGTGGTTCTTACCGAATGCCTTAGACAGGTTGATAGCTTGAAATCAAATCAAAATTACATTTAATTTGAAATTGCCAATTGGACTACCTGTATGCTATTACTTCATACGTTCACATATATATAAAGTTTTCAAATTTTCAACATCTCCTCATCCATCTTAAACACTAAGATGCCACAAAATCCATGCATCCATGATTGAGAAGAAGATATTCAAAGGAGGGTATTCTCTTTATACTTTAGGCTATTGTAATACCAACTGTTACGAAATGTTGGTAAATGATGCAAATGTTGTATAGGCCACTAGTATACAAGTACACCATGGTTGATAAAAATCTGTCTTTCGGTTAAGGAGGAGATGTTGAAAATGTGAAAATTTATATCTATGTTAACGTATGAAGTAATAGCATACAGGTAGTTCAATTGATAATTTCAAATTAAATGTAATTTTGATTTGATTTCAAGCTATCAACCTGTTTTTAAAAGTGTTATTGGACCTTGAGAAATTGATTTACATCTTATTTTTTAAGAAAAATAGATAAGTAAGTAATATCAACAGAAAGTCAACGCTAGTATTACAGCTACCAGGAACATTAAATTGATGTGAGCTGATACATTATAGTTACTCCTAGTAGTTTTCCTAAAATAAAGTGAATTAAAATCAGTAAACAAATGATAATAAATTTCATAACAACAAAAATAGAACATGACGATTTATAAGAGCCTGATTTACTCACCTGGTCTGGTAATGTTATCAAATTCAAAGATACTTTGTAATTTTTTCAAAACAATTTTCATTAAAAGTGTCAAAGAGAAAACTGAAGACATCCGACAAAGCTGTATGACACAAATCACCAAAGACATGCACACAAAAGTAGAATATACACTGAAAAACGACATTACAAAAATATTCGATTGTGCTGCGGTTACGATACCGACTTAGGACGGTCAATTGAAGTAACCAACGTCATTCAATTGGTGTGTTTAACCAGTTTACGGGCGCCCACCTTCCCACTCACCGCAAAAGCAGCACAATCAAAGGACATATATTTAAAAATTTATAAATAATCCTCCATAAAGAGAACAAGGATCGACAGATTTCAAAGATACTTTGTAATTCTTTTTTAAATTTTCATTAAAACTGTCAAAGAACAGAATATTAAAAGTTTACAGATAGGCCACTAATTTAAATATTTTTATGCATCCAACAAAACTCATTGAGCACGTCTTCTTAAGTCGTAGTGGTCTCATCAATGAACCAAGAGGTCCCATGTTCAAATCCGGCCCGGACCACATCAGTGTCCTATTTTTTTGGATGCCCCATGTCACAGTAGGCATGACTTGTATAAGATTCAGTTGGGTCCCTTACAAAGGTATACATTTATAGGCAATGTAGCAGGTAGATGCGGTTGTCATGATAATCAATCAATCAACAAATATCTTTAAGATAAAAATGCCAAATGATGTGTTGAAAAATACCACGAAAATGATTTTCACATGTTTTGATTTTCATGCCCTTAACATATAATGAACAGGACATTAACTTGAGTAAGTATTTGCTCTGTCCGTTTACCTGTCATTCTGTCCCTGTGTCACACTTTTTTTTATTTCTGGATAACTTTAAAACACTTCAATCCATCCAAATGATATTTGGTAATACGTAAACATGAAGAATAGAAAACATCTACTGATTTTGTGGAGAGAAGCTCTTCAGTCAAGACAGCGGCATATGTTTTACAAACGCTCAAATAGTTCTGAAATGTTTTATGTTTCTGTGCAGATCATAATTGTACTTTATGATGGGCTCACAAACTGTTACTTTTTAAAGTTGCCAGGAAGAATGTCCGGAGAGTTATTGTCATACCCCCGTCGCCGTTGTTATCGTCCGCAGACATTAATTAATCTTAACCTGGATGATAAATTCTGAAAAATAACAGACAGGGCTTTAATATTTTACATGTGTATTCTTTGTGCCAAGGCTTTTCATTGGTTACCAAATTTTGAAATTGTGATCTCCACCTTGAAGTTTGACCTATTTAAAAACTTTATTATTATCATAACTTATTATAACAGTTAGAGAATATATGTATTCCTAGTGACAAGACCTTTCACTATGCATCTTTTTTCACATTTTGACCGTCACAATGCAAACTTGACCGACTTCGTTACTACCGGCGAGTTATGTTGTCTTCTGACAAGTGTTCTTTATAATTTTACCTCGTGATATTTAGAATTTAAATGGTAATAAATCTAATTTTACCTCAATCAATCCTTCTTTTTTCAATGATGTTTCATTTCTCTTTGTCTTTTATCTGTATGTTTGTCTTTAATCCACTGGTTCCTTATACTGCGTTGGGAAGGAAAGATTCCGGTTACAGTATGACATGTAAACTTAGGTAGAGATTATTGATTGTTACAAGTATCGGAAGTTTTTTAATCACACAAACACATTTCCCTAATGTTTTTCATTTCCATACGTATATTTTATTTCATATACTTTTGTAATATGCTTATGTCTTCAAAATTGAAAACTGAAATATGACTAAAATATGAAAAATACACAGTTCCCTTTGAATTTAATAGATACTTTTGATAACATTAATGTTAACTTGCTGCCATGCATATGAGCTCTAATGATAACAATATATAACAATGTATAGATATTTGTACTGTGCTACATGAAATTAGACTTTGACCTTCTTTCATTTGTTAATTACAGAATTTATTAAATAAGGTAAAAAGAAAAAGGATTTAACAAAGTAATATTTAAAAATGTTCAAATAAACTTACCGCAACATACTAATCAATGTGTCCCTCTTTCGTCAATTGTAAACCTCATGGTTTCCTTTAATGGTATTAGACAATATAGAATAATTGTTATATGGAAAGACGAGTTTGAAAAAGTTGGTAAAGATACCATGGTGATTTAAAAATTTTTCTTCAATAACAGGTCACAAACACATTACATAAACTAATACAGTATTTTGTTTTTCAAAGAGTGAGAGTGTTACATGTCTTTGAATACAGTAATGCATTATCCTCGGTTAAAACAATTTAAACATCCGCTTAAACATAGTAGCGAAAACCGGGAATCGAACCTGGGTCGTCGGCATTGCAAATCAACTACTCAACTACTACACCAAGTCTGTCCATTGATTTGGACGTACATGCGTTTAATTATACATATGCTGTATTTATACCATGTATATTTTACGGCTTTAAGTACAAAACAATGGAAAATATGTAACACAATCTTGTACAAGTAGTTGTCTTTGAAATATCTAATGCATTTACAGCAAACTCATTAATGAGAATTATTGCATCATGCATAATTGACACTACATCCAAGGACCTAAATAAAAGGTATATAAAAATTTTGTGAACTATCTGGATCAATAAAACATATGAAATAATTTATTACAAAGTACATAGTATATTCATTCTCTCACTACAGTGTTAAAATTGTGTCTGTGACAGAAGATAAGGCAAAATAATAATGTCCAGCCATTCAAATTCGAATTTCTATTCATATATTATGTTATGGGTCACTAAGGATACATAGCGGGGATGGTGTTGTAATAACTTGTCAACCACATAAACCTTTTCATTTTCAATTCGTCTATAATATAAATGTGTAACATATATATACATAGTTATAAATTATATCCGAAACTGATATATTTTCCCGACAAACAACGAAGGCATTTGGAATAAAGTAGAAATTGTGGTATGGTATTGGATCTTTTAAGGAATGAAATCTATTTATTTTTGGATGGAAGAAAAAGGAAAAAAAGACGGAAAAATTCATCATTGCTCGTAGCGCATGATGCATGAGTTTCCGTCCTTTTATACGTGGTATACCTCCATCCAACGAGAAACAATGTAGATTCATTCTATATCATTTAATTCCTTTCAAACATGTTTTATATTCTCCGAAATTAGTACGTTATGTATACAATATTACTCTAAATATTGACACCACTGTTATGAAAATACAAGAAAGCACGTGCTCAGAGAAAAATTTCTTGAATGAGATATACCACAAAAATTAAACCAATCAAAATGCATGATGCATGTAAAATTAAAAGATTCCATAATACAGTCATCCATCCTTTAGATAGTGATCTGACGTAAATTAACCATTACATAAGCCAGTTTCATGGAAATCATGGAAATTCTCAAACGAAATATAAAGAAAATATTTAAACTCTTGCGAGAAGCTTGCTTCCGATGTTGAAGGAGAGACAAAGGAATGCATGCATTTTTATTGAAATTAAATTTAGTCCTATTCATGAGGAGAATGTTTGAAATGTTTCTTCCATCTACACAAAACATATGGTTTGTTCCTGTAAACTTGTATGTATGTTCAGTAATCCACACCATACTGTCTACAAAATTACACGTGCAATCAAATCTGTTTTTATTGAAATTAAATTTCGTCCTATTCATGTTTTTAATCATTTGTTGTTCATCGACTGTTAAGTAGACAACCAAATTGTTGCTCATATCGACGTATTGAAGTTCTTTCATTTCTCTTATGGCAGTGGATACATGTGAAAGAAGATTCCCTCCTGGGTACAATTTTTGTAAGGATAATGTCTGATCCCGAAAAATTTTCCGAGGAACAGTTTCCAGGTTATTAAAGGATAAAATACCCCCAAACATATGTTAACTATTTTGGATCCTTTTTAAACCATAGCCAAAGTTAGACTGCGATAAATACAATTCTTGTAGATTAGGTGCAGAACTTAGAAAATAACGATATAATTTTGTGCAATTACTTCCAGATGCAAATTATTATTAGTAAATCAGTAATAGGTATAAAGTTTGGAGCAATGGGAAAGGTACATAGTTGTGGTATAGTACCTATGACTTTAAGAACTTTCAAACTTGGCATGATAAATGTTGCACTTTTAATAAAATAATAGTCATCCCACATATTTGTATGGAAGTCTATCCCTAACAAATCAATATCCTGAACAGTTTGAGAAAACCTGATCGTTACATTTAAAACTTTTTGAAATATTTAAGATCTGAGATGAAAAATTGAAGAAATGCTTTTCTGCTGTTTGGAATTATGTTTAGAATAAGAACTGATAATTAGATAACGACAAGTTGATATGTGTTGTGTCATTTTGATCTTGAGCAGAGTGTAGCACTGAAGCATCTAACTGTCGAAGTTTCGGATAATACATCACATTAAATAATCTAGTTACTGAACAAACCAACTTATTTCCAGATATATTAAATCGTTCTAAGCAATCTGCAAATGATGTGTTTAATGTTGATTCGAAATGAAAAATTGCCAGTTGGTTGTAGGATAAATCTTCATTTTTGACACAAATGGTTAGAAGATATTCTATTTTCCTTTTGGTCAAAACTATAGCTTGTCCGTAATTGTGGATGTTATTCGATACGCTCAAGTATTCCATGTTTCGATGACTAAGCCCTTAAAGGATCTCTAGTACATTTTGTATGTCGTTTGTTATTCCTTTATCTATTGTCATTCCCTTTAGAAAACGGAAAGGTTGGAAAACATTTATTGCGCGTTTTTCTTTAACATGATATCTGAAGTCAAACGCCATATATTCTATGGGAGAATTAAATGTTACTGATTTTAAGTGAGTTTTACTCTTAAAGCAGTTTCCAAATTTAAAACCTTGGAATACATCTGTTGATAAAGTCTGCAAATTATGGAGAAACGAAGATTTTGTTTTGGGATAAGCTATATAGTTGTTGTTCCTAATCTTTAGAATACTAAGATTTGTCTTGGAATAGAATGTTAAATTGTTGAGGGTCCGGCTGGACAGACGATTATGTGATATATCCAATTCCTCCAGTTCCGTTACATTCTGAAGCTTTTTAATTTCTATATATGTTATATTGTTCAATGCAAGATTCAAAGTTCGCGAGGACTTGTACGGCGCGAAATCATAAGTGCCACACTTATTTCGTTTGCAGTGTGGAGATCGTTAAAAAGTTATCCGCGGAGGGTTTCACTAAAGTGGTATTATAGCCTTTTTCCGGATGTTATGTGACACTTTCTGCACAGTGTTTGTGTGTTTGTTCACATTCATATATATATATATATATATGTATATATATACAATGCTGAATTATATTGTTTCGTCCGTATGTCAGGACATTCACCGCAGGTGTGTCTAGACAAACAGGAGACGCTCACTTACTCGTCAATATAAATGAAATTATTGAAGGATTAATCTATGCCCGCTGCAGTAAGAGGAAATTTCGGAACATACCGAAGTTGACAATGGCTACAATTGAAAGTGTTTTTTCCATACAAAGATGAGGATGAATATGTACAAGTACTACGTCTCCGGGAAACAAACGGTATAACTTCAACTAAAACTGAAACAAAAGCAAACAAGAACATTTGTAGCAGTAATGTATTTGTGGCACTAGATAACAATATGAAATTTTCGTTCTCAGCATTGGCAAATCTTAGTTATATGTTCCTTTTCATCTTTACATTTTGCTGAGTAGATTTCCTAATAAGGTGGTATAGAACTCAAGCCACTGTTATTTTTATTAGAGATGCATGGAGTAAAAGTATCCATCAGTATTACTGTCGGATTTGTAATTAACTCCTTGCTCAATTAATTAAGATATGTAGTATCTGTTGGAGGTGCGTTTAGAATTAATCTAAAACATTTCCCATCTGCGTGCACTTATTGAAACCTGGGTTGTTTTCATACTGAATTCTATTAAACACTACGTTTTAAACATGAAAACAATGACATAAGTTGTGACTGATTAAATGACTATAAGGATACAGGGATTGTCGAAACCAAATAAAACATGTAAGCAACTTGGTACCATTCATTTATACCTTATCACGTGCATCTGATCCAAAAATCATAAATATACCAAAAAGATAAAACCTCTCAAAAGAAGGACTTAAAAATACGAAGAACTGAGGAGCTGAATTCAATTATTCGAATTTTTTTCGGGCTTGGCGACTAGAAGGGGCACATCACAATAAAAATGTGTAAACAGTATAAAAGCATATCCGTTGATGAAGATTAATAAATTCATCATTTTAATGACTATTTGGCAGATGTGAAATTTCTTTCTGTGGACACGGAAGTTTTTAGGCTTTTCCAACAATTAAATTTATCGCAAATATGGTATTTTCCATAGTAACCGTTAATAAAGACGTCGAAATTTACATAAGATGCATGCACACAGAAATTCCTTAATAAGATCTCCATAGAGTATCGACTTCATTAAATCATATTTACTGACACTGAGATATCGTAGCCTAACAGGAGGAAGCTCTGATACTGTGCCACTGATTCCTGATACATTGGATAAAAATTGGATGGAAGTTCATACTCGAAGTATTTTTCTTTTTTTTGTTTGTTTGGTTGTTGTTGTTGTTTGTTTATTTGTTTTATTTTTATTTAAACCTTAACAGAGACGTGTACCTTGAAATGTAATATGAAAACAGAATTATTTTGCTTACCCTGCTTATCGATACTCGAACAACTTACCGCCATACAAAAGATAACCACCTGGGATTAAGAGCCATTTTCACCATATCATCTATATGTCCTTACAGAGAGCTAAGTAGACAATACAGATATTAAATATATGAAACTATTATTATGTAGACTGAATTAGGAAGAAATCATGAGAGTGTCTAGTGGTCATATTTGTATTAGATGCACACTGCATGGTGGTGTCATGTCTATTGTCTATCTGTGTCAGTAGAATGATTGCCGTTTGATGTGAGAACTTATGTTTCTTATTTCCGTTGCTGCTGTGACAAGGGACATAATCGAAGTTAGATTTCCCCCCTTACACAAAATGCTTATAGTAATGAAGTGGCTTTTAGATCTGTGCTTCATGATTTTAATGTTAGCATGTAAAAATACATATGCCAGTTTCGTATAGGAAGCTCTCTCAGCCGAAAATTTCCTATACAGAAATATTCCCCTCAGATAATGTATTACTCAGGAGTAAATATTATTTATATCGCATTTGTAACATCCAGGGTGAATCCACATGGCCGGAACTGGAAATCGGACTTCAACCTTTGGGCTTTCAGGACAGATTCTCACATCATTAGCAATCTGAGTATACCCAGGCACCCAGATCACAATTTTCATCCTGCCTGTTAAATAATTGCTGCCGTGAGGAGGACCTTCACGTGAAAGAGAACCAGGATTAATTTATCCATTAGATTTTTTGTTTAAAACCTCTTGAAAAGATGGGGGGGGGGGGTGTTGTGTTACAGATGCCGGTATCGGCCTGGATATCTTAATCTCAATAGAGGTATTTTCCTAAGGTTATATAAATAGAAATAAAATGTAAACCGTGGCGGCTGACTGAATGCCGCTCCATTTTCTTCTCTTGCTGTAGCGTACATGTATGGTTACACAAATGGTTAGCTTGTATCATGTATTTTCAAATCAAACTTTTACCTTGTACATATTTCCAAAGGTCGTCAGACGATTTTATGCGATCCAAGGATCTCTCACCGACGATCAGAGTTGGGTGTATTTATATTTTGGATACTTCTAGGCACTAGTTGCTGGTATTGAATGTCACTGCGATAACCATCGGTCCTCAATACAGACACCCTACTATAAATATGTTCAAGTCTGATCCTTTCGGTGTCAGTGTCGTCAGAAAAGCAGCTGTAGTTCACCAGACCAATCATGCATTTCTCAATGGTATATATACTTTTCTTTTTATGGAATACTCCAATTAGGTATAATGACTATTTATCTATGTATTTATTTACTTATTTATTGTATTTTATTTTATTTCTATTGGGGGGAATTGCACAAATATTCTGCTTTTTATGCTCTCATGTTTGGGTCTGATATTTCCGGAAAGCGTTTGGTATATGGGATATTCCTTGAAAAGCGCATGTTTCGTACTAGTTATCGTTAAATTTGTTAAAGTGCAAATTAAAAAAAGCTGCATGACTTGATACGTTTTTACTTCAATAATGATACCATTATGAGAATAAAGAAAATCTCTCCCGAACCGATCGGTCTAATAGCCTTGAGCAAACACATTATAATGCCAAAACAGAAGTGGGTATGTTATTGCACCTGAAAACGCTCATTTCCAGTAAGGAATGGATTAACCACAAGTCCGGTATTATATTTCGTATACAAGCAACAGAATTACCAGATTGCCAACTAGAATACTTAAAGAATCGGACATAAATCAGTACTTAGAATAGATGAGTTCACATTCAGGTATATGCCTTAACGATGGATTATTAAGTATATATCAAAGTCATACTCTTTTTAAACGTCATATAAATGTTCAACGCATATGTACATATTTACATGCTCTCAGATCATTAACAGACACATCTGAAGTTTGCTACAGACCGAAGTATAATATTTTTTATATTTTCGTGAAACAGAGTTATCTACCCTACGAGTACGTGTCTGACATACCTCCCATTATGACAAAATGCAGTCCCAATGCAGAAAAGTTGGTCTTAATTAGTTGGACTTTAGTTATACATACAGTAAACACAGTGAAGATGCATACTCTTAGTTTTGCATCATGTATGGTACAGGGACCACAAACAAATTAAAACAAAAATACACATATTTGTTCTCGGCCTGTGACTTAGTTTTGCATTTACAAACATTCTTTACATTCTTTATTGGTTTCGTTAACTTGATGTAATAATTTAAGTGGGTTTTTTCTTCTTCTTTTTTTTTTTTTTTTGGAAGAGGGGGGGGGGGTGTTATTGTTTTGTTTTGGGGGTTTTTTTTGTATTTTGTTTTTGTTTTTCGGAAGCTGAAAACTACAATACTGACACCATTAATTCGGCAATATGTGAGTGTCCCATGACTCAGTTTCGCAGCAATCATGTAGCTGCAACACTTTTTTATGGGAAAGTGATATACATTCTTTTAAGAGATGATTATAGAACTCAAGCAGAAGATTTGACGACCATAACTTGAAGTTATACCTGACGACTGCGCCTGGTAGTTTTCTTGATAATGTAATTTTTCCGCACATCGTTTTTTACATTAAGAAAAAAACTCCCAAAAAATCAACCTACCCTCCCCACCCCCCTCCCCAAAAGAAAATACACGCACACACGCGCGCGCACATAAAACGTGTTCTGATGTCCTATTCTAGTTGAAAATTTTGTTTTTTGTTTTGTAGACTACTTGACTAACAAATTATGTTGGGTCTCGTATGTGGTTGTATCCAAATTAAAGAATGTATATCTTTTTATGCGGTTTTGGTAAATTTCTTCCGAGTTTTCGAAATATTGGGTTGAATTTACATCCCTAACAATATGCCGTTAATTATCCAGGAAGTGCCTATCAACATAGTCAGTTCGTGAACAAAATAAAAATTTTAAAAGTTTTTTAAACCGAGCAAGGACTTAGAGAACAGCATATTGTATCGTATTACTCTATTATCATAATCCTACGCTTAACCCATGTAATAATAATAATAATAATAATAATAATAATAATAATAATAATGATTACAACAAAAATTACAATAATGATGATGATAACAACAACAAAAACAATAACAACAATAATAATATTGATTGATTGATTGATTGAATATTATTTTCCCTCACTCCACGATTAGTTCAGGTATACGGGATGATATCGGTATATAACGTAGGAAATGATGCATAATTAACTGTCTTTTATATAGATTACCATCATAAAATCCGAACATATATCTATCAAAATAATATCCTGAAATGTTATTCCTCCAGTGACAGAAATAAAAAGGAAAACAATGTACGAGAGACGACTAGAGATGTATCATAACGTAATTTTCCTCGTACGAAAATGAAGGGAAATAAGACTAGAAGGAAACATAATCAATATTACTGCATCTTCAATAATGTGTCAGTCTCGATACTGATACAGAGAGAAGATAGATACGCAACCGTCGTGATGTGTGTGCAGGAAACTAGATTATGACTTCTTGAAACTCTAGTGATATTTCCTGGTTCAATCTATATGAGTGGTTTAATCTGCTTAATATCTTTGTTTTCTTCTTGTTGTATAAAGGAAATATAATGGAGTGTAAGTTCATTGTACTGACTAGTTACCTTTTAAACGGTAAGCATTCGATATTTTTATCTACAAGTTTTAAAAATAATTTATCAAAAGATTTTGTACAAGTTGACTCCCTTTATTTTTACATGAACTAAAAGAAATAGTATTCACAGAATGTTTGGTTCGATCAATGTAAAGATGTAACACGGATCTGACAAGGGGATTGTCTATACATAAGTGGTAAACGACGATTTTTACTTAATTGTATATGTACGAACATACAGACATTATTTACATATAGTAACGACAATTTTCTCTTAAATTTGCTGTTATGCAAACAATTTTTATTTCAGTTTAAGGTACATTTAGTTATAATTTACTAAATAAATATTTCTACATAAAGTTATCTTTTCATTTTATTATTACTACTACTATTATTATTATTATTATTATTATTATTATTATTATTATTATTATTATTATTATTATTATTGTTGTTGTTGTTGTTGTTGTTGTTGTTGTTGTTGTCGTTCTAATCTTTATTAATAGTGTGCTATTTTTGTTTTTTTTTTGTATTTTTCAATGATATCTGATAGATATGATATAGATTAAGGGTCATTTTCGATGTTGAGTTATCTACCATTTGGTAGGCATCTGACCTATTAAGACTCTGATGAAACCCCTTATTCTGAATCTCATTTGACATTACTGGGTAAGTAGGAACAGAACTGATCCTTTGATTGACGTCACAATGGTTATTACCTCAAGCACCTACCTAAATTTAAAATTAATTTTTGTTTTACGACAATAAAAAATAAGCAGTAACTAGAATAATAATTTATTTACTACCTATTTTCCTACAATCCCAATATCGTACCCTTAGACCCAACTATATTCTAAATGCCAAGCAATACATGTATTGTTTTCAAATAGTTGGGATTCCTGTGGGTACTAACTGCGCGCCTCTGATAGCAGATTTATTTCTTTATTGTTATGAGAGAGAGTTTATGGTTTCTATTCAAAAATCAAAACGTTTCGACCTCATTGACAAATTTAATAATATTTGCAGATATCTGGATGACATTTTGGTTATCGACAACCCTGAATTCGAACAATTTATATCAGAAATATATCCACCAGAACTCACATTGAATAAAGCTAATAATTGAGATAAATCTACACCTTTCTTAGATTTAAACATTAAAATTATCAACCACCTAATATATACTAATATTTATGATAGACGTGAGGATTTTGGATTTCCTATTGTAAATTTCCTTACTTGGATGGCGATGTCCCTCGACTCCCATCATATGGTATCTATATATCTCACTTAGTTCGATTTGTCAGAGGCTGCACCGATGTTTTGGACTTTCATAAACGAAATTTACAAATTACTACTAAACTTTTAACTCAGGGTTACAGATATCACAAGCTAAGAAAAACATTCGACAAATTCTTCAGATCTTATTCACAACTTCTATCTAAATTTGGAAATATTTCTTTTCAACACTAACTATCCAATGGAATTTCCCATCCTAATTTTTACGGTGATCTCGTATATAAACTAAGGAAAGTAAAAGGCTCCGATAACGTTATTTCATCATGTAATAAAATAGTCAAACGTGTTCTAAATAGACAATATGATATAGAGATCATCAAAAAGACTATAGGTCTTGTATTTGGCCCCTCTACAGCCTTATGCAGACTTTTACTTGAACGTTGCACGCTGACTAACAGGGCGGTGGGGACTATATGACGGGCCTTGTCCAAACCTCTTTCAGAGGAGACATAGTCCTGAACCTCGTCCCCTCTGACTGTTAGTCGGGACTCCTACAGATCTAGGGTCTTAGCTCGCTTTCAGACTGGCAGAGCACGGTTTATCATGTTGATGTCGCATATATTTTTATACCATTATGTGTTTTACAATACCTTACGTGTTTATATTTTTATGACCTCTCAATATGCTATACCTGTTGACCCTTCTTCTTTACATGGAGGATCATTTATAAATTTTTAAATGTACGTCCTTTGATTGTTCTGCTGTTACGGTGAGTGGGAAGGTGGGCCCGTAAACCGGTTAACCACACCATTTTTTTGGCTTTTGTCAAATTAAATGACCGTCCTAAGTCGGTATCGTAATTTGCACTACAATCAAATATTTTTGTAATGTGTTATATGTTCTAGTATATTATTTATATTCATGTATTGTATATTTCCATGGTGACTTCTGCTACATAACTGAGCCAGTAACTCCTCTTTTTTCTTTCATACTTAAACTGTATGTTTCCAATTAAACAAATTCACTTTGAAGTTTAGGTTAAGATTGATGCCATAGTCTGATACCAAAATATCTTATAATGAATCATTATCAGTGTTCATAAAGCCACGTCAGTATATTGTGGCGACAAATATCATGATTATTCAGATAGAGAAAGTTACATTACCAACAGTGACAATGAAGAAAACTTAAGATTTTAACCTCTAAACATAGAATTCAAATTTTACAAGGGTGAAAAGCTTATAAGGCAGATCCCTAGAAAATCTAACTAACCATGGTAAAAAAAAATGAAAGAAAAGTGAGAATTTCTCTACCCCCCAAAAGTGAAAAGTGAGTTGGAATTATTTAATATATGTAATAATATAACCTGCTTTCTTTGTTTCAGTTTTCGTTGAAGTTGCAACGTTCGATGACAGAAGATGCAGTACGTGTACGTCTACACTATCCTTCTTGTATGGAGCAGCTGCATATAACTGCAGTTTTTGTCAATTTCAGTTTGTTCCTAAATTTCCGTTGACCGCAGTCAACATAGATCTATCATTCAACAGAATCCACTACATTAACAACAATGATTTTGCGCCATACTACGCATTGAGAATATTGAATCTTGCAGGGAATCGTATAACGCATATGGAAAAAGAGTGGTTTCAGAATGCAACAGAATTAGGGGAATTGGATTTATCAAATAATCAGATATCTATCCAGACACTCAACAATATAACGTTCTATTCTATGAAAAATCTTACTTATCTAAATATCGTAGGTAACAATTATAAAAAATATCCAGTATCAAATTCTTCAAATCTGCATAATTTGCAAACATTAGCTATCGATGTATTCGATGGATTTAAATTTGGAGATTGGTTTAAGAGTAAACTTCACTTGAAATCATTAACATTAAAGCCCCGGGAACATTTTCGAGTACAGAATGATTCATTTGATGGTTTCAGAAATTCTCCCATAGAATATATGAGGTTTGACTTCAGATATTTTCTCCATGAAAAAAATGCTATAAATGTATTTGGACCTTTCCGATTTTTAAAGGGAATGAACATAGATATAGGAATAACGAATGGCATTCAACATGTACTACAAATGCTTTATGGGTTCCGTAACCGAAAACTTGATAATATTACTATGTCAAAAAATTATTATATGTATGCAAGTTATATAGCTTTGACCAAGAGAGATATAGAACATCTTTTAACTATCTGTGTCAAATACACTGATTTATCTGAAGATCAATTGACAGCTTTCCCTTTCGAATCAACGTTAAACACACCATTTGCATTATGCTCAGAACGAATTTCTTTATCTGGAAATATGTTGAATTGGACAATTATAAGATTATTAAGTATTATGCATTATCAAAACCTTCGGAAATTAGAAATGTCAGTTATATCCAATTACAATACAATACAGTCTGCACAACTTTCAAAACAACGAAAAAGAATTACATTATTGCAGCTCAACCCTTTAATATTTACAAAAGTTGTAAATTTAACGATATGGATACCTCCAAAGTTGGAATATCTTGATTTTTCGGGGTTGGGCCTGGGTAAAAATTGGTGGCGTAAAGCTTATTTTATTCAAAGTGCAACATTCATAATGCCCAAATTACAAGTTCTTAAAATGATAAACACAGACATGTATGTGTGTTCTGCTCCTTCAGCCCCTAGACTTGTACTTAAAACCGATTTACGAATTTTTGAAGCATCTGGCAGTGACTGCACAATATTAAATCCTGAGTTTTTGAAGTTTGCTTGTAATCTACAAAAAATGAACTTATCCTACTCCAACCTTGGAATTGGTTTGAAAAGCGTAAAAAGTGGTGAGAAAATTCTTTGGGGTCTAAGAAGTTTGCAGATACTGGATTTCTCATACAATAATCTGGAAACAGTTCCTATGAATTTTTTTCGGGATCAGAAATTATCCTTAAAAAAATTGTACCTTAGAGGAAATCTTCTTTCAAGTGTACCTGTTGCAATAAAAATCTTAAAACAACTGCGTTATGTGGATATGAGCAGCAATCTGATAAACTATTTCAATGACAAAGAAAGAGAAACCATTGCAAAATTGAGTAGTACTAAATTTAACTTTAATGAAAACAGATTTCATTGCACATGTAATTTCGTAGAGAGTCTGGTATGGATGTCTGAACACACATACAAGTTTACGGGAACAAACTTTATCCATTGTGTAGATGGACGAAATATTTCTGACCTTCTAGTCAATATTCGATCATTTAGACTAGAGTGTCTGACTGGATTTTGGTTAGATTTTGCTATAGTCATTATATTGTTAACAATAATTGGTTTGATATTGGCGGTAGCAGGATACAGAGATAAAACTCTAGTGATCTACTTCTATCTGAGGGCAAGGAGATTTCTATCCAGACACTCAAAAATTGAAGAAGGCGAGACTTACGAGTATGATGTATTTATTTCATATTCACATCAAGATACGGAATGGGTTACTACAATATTGTATAGATATATTGTTGAACATTTAAATCTCAGAGTATGTCTTCATCATAAAGACTTCAAAGTGAGTGGAGCAAATTCGAAATGGAAATCGCTCGGAGACATGCATTTCAGAAGGATAATAGAAACATTCTCATCATAATGAAAGATCCCATTCCTGTCGATCAGATGCCGAACGCTCTTAAGAAAATATGGTGGCGCGTTGTTTGCCTAGAATATCCACAATCAAACAATTCAGTGGACACTGGTCTCTTCTGGGAGAAGCTTAAAGATGCACTGCAAGCATGAAATGGCAATGTTAATAAACAATAATAACAAATATCTTTTTTGCATTCTATAACTACCAGATCATTGCCTTAGTATTACTTGATTTATAGATAAGATATAACGATGTCATACGATATGTACATATACATAAATATATGCACAACCAATGTATTTCTCAGAGTTTAAAAGCTTATTCTAGTGAGAATGCAAATCGCAGTAATAACAATTGTGACGTCATAGCACATTTACTATGTTCATGATTACAGTTGCAGTACTAATTAAAACATGTATAAATGTAAAATACGAAAGTAAGTGGTGTCAAATGAATATGACAATAACAACAGAGTACCTACGCGGTCATTCATAGACCCCTGAACCCATCCCCGTGTATATATATATATATATATATATCTGTGTGTGTGTATGTATGTGTGTGCAATAAATGCACTTGTGTGGCTAGCCAAACAAAAAGCGCTTACTCCTCCCGGGTACCTGAATTTCAAGGGGTCCGTTAAAGTCCACTGTTGTTAATGTCACGGTCATGTGACACCAGTTACCTTCGTATGTTACAATGCTGTTTGTACCTGTCAGAAAACAAATTAAAACACTTATTCTATATATTTTAGGAACCATTTGTTCATGTGGAGAACTAATGTTGTTTTAGTGATATTCAAGTTCAATGCGAAAGAACGTATAAATATTGGAAGAGCTAACCACTAATTTATCTACTTAAATGTAATCACTGAAGTGCTTATCTAACGACAATGCTCTGCATTGATACTCCATGGTTTTAGAATAGTTTACACATTTTTATCTCGGTAAATATTAAGTAAATATTTCGACATTTGACAGAAACATTTGTTGTATGTCAGTTCGATCTTTATTTATGTTGTTTGAGACTTTCGTAATTTTAATGCATATAAACAATGAGGTTCTTTTGCTATTATACTATACCATTATGCTATACTATAATATACTTATGCTATGATATACATATATATTTTGTAGTCATTACCTTTTCGGGTACGGGCAGGTATGGTTTTGTGGTGAGGCGCTTGGCTTGCAGCATCGACGATTTGAGTTCGAATCCGGGTGCGCAGTATGTTAAGAAGTTGGTTACCTCCAGGTTTCATGTCGCGATATAACTGAAAATTTGTTGTAAGCGACGTAAAACACTAGACAACCAACCATTTGGGGTAGATGGAAACCAAAAAAAAAAAAAAAACCAAACAAACAAACAAACAAACAAAAACAAAAACAAAACCAAAAATCTAAAAACAAAACAAAAGACACAGTCTGGCAAAATAATCTGATGTTCCACATACCATATAATGTACAAGTTTGATTAACATGTATATGATTAATAAATTGTTACAACGGCAAGACTGTATTGTAAGCTTTTTAATCCCTTATCATGGCATATATAACACAATAAATTACTGTGTAATCTGAAATACCTTGATCAGTAAACACATTTTCTATATCTTTAATATGTGATATTAAAAATATATATTACGGAAGCCCCAGGGTGTCATGTATGAAAAACAAAATTAAGTTACTAATTTGTGTGCATAAGATACAAACTTGAGCGCTCATGCTATAAAACTTCTCGTCGTTAATGGACCAAATTCGGCCTTTGTCATCTCCCCCTGCGCCTTTCACGTTCCAACCCTTAATTTCTGCATAATTGAATAGATAAATTTCTGACATTATAGGAGTGTCCCCTAATGGAACGTGATGCTCTGTCATCACATTGGTTCAGGGTAACACATAAGAGATCAAGGTCAATGTGCACTTTGATGTATGTCCGACCCTACAAGATCTGATTTAGTTCGTAATAGAAGTGTGCTTTGACGCAAGTCGAAATGTCATGATTTGGATTCAAGGTCGGGAAAGCCGACGTAGCCCAGTGTTTGAGAGGCTCGGTCTGTGATCTTAGTTATTCAATCAGTATAGAAATGTCTTTATGACAATGATTGATTGATTGGATATTCTTTTATGGCACCTGACCTTGTGAAATCAATGGAATTCAGTATAAATAATAATAAAAAAAATCCCACAGAAGTGTAGTTAATGCAATGCCATAGGTACATATAGGAATATTACGGGTCTCCTGCTTGCATGCTGCAAAAGTCACACTTTCGTACATGTGGGTAGATATCACTTTTGTGGGAAATCCCATTGCATTAAGAAGGTAGCCAAAATGTAAACAAAATTGTATATCTACATAGCCCATAACTGGCACGCCAATGATTGATATTTTTATCCGAAAATTACAGAACCAATCTCATATTGTCTTAAGAGAAAGATATAATTTTAGGACCAAGTTAACTTTATGCTGAAATGATACCCTGTCATCACGATACGCATTAACGAAATGTGAAATAAGACGTTCTGAATCTTTCCAAGATGGTCTTTGGGGCAGACTTGGTGTAGTGGTTAAGCGCTTGGATTGCGGCGACGACGATCCGGGATCGATTCGCGGGTTGTGCCACTATGATTAAGAGGTTGGCCACCTCCTGCTTCCATGTCGTGATATAAATGAAAAATTGTTGAAAGCGAAGTAAAACACCAATCAACCAACCAAGATATAACCAAGAAAATGATTTGACCTGTTAGGAATTACAACACTTGCATATGTCTTATACTGTCAGTTAAGTAAAATACTTAATGCAGAACATAGTGGGACCGACTCTTATGGAAAATGGCATGTGGATATTTATCAACCAGGAACGAGAAACAGAGGGTCAATCTTAGATGTTGGACTATGATAAGTAACATTATATTGATATTTCATATCAGGTATGTACAAACCATTCACACAAAAATCATTCAACAATGCACACACAAAGAAAGAATGACACGATATGTAAGTTGTGAAATCATGATGCTATCAGAAAAGTGAATTTGAAAGACGGAACAGGGGACGCTCACTCACCCTTGGAACCTGGTCTCACCTCAACCTGGTATTATATTTCCCAGGGTTCATGACAATCTGTATGGGAAAATTTCATAATTTAGCATAACAAATGGGTTTCGTTTAAAAAAATCCGCATGCACATAAATTGTAAATATCATTTTTTTTTTAATTTTTCTGTTGGTTATTATTATCATCATTCTTTTATCTATTTACTTATTTAATTCTTCTTTCTTTGCTTACTCGTACTTAACCCCACATAAGCAACTAATTTAGTGCTGTGATGAAATACCGACTAGGCATGTCAATGTCTCCAAGTCAATGCAAATAACAAGATATAAGAATCAGATTTAATGCTATAATAAAGTTTATTAAAGTAACTAATATACAATGATGCTGTATACTATTGCTGACGAAAATATTGTAGGTATATTCAATATAACAATACTATTCGAAAACTGTTAAGATACATATAGGTGATTACTCTAAAGCATTGTTGTGATAGGACGTAGCTTTAGTATGAAATATATAGTATAATACTGAAGACGAGATAAAGAGTTACATAAATATTATAATTTTGGATCTCAAATACAATGTATTGACTGCGAAAATTGCACTAACTACAATACTTTATACAGTTAACATTTACAATAACATATATTCAGAGATATTAAATGTTCCAAGAACATTTGAAGTAAGATCAAAGGCTCGGAGAGAGTTAGTATCCCCTGAATTTAATTTGTTTAGTTGGAAGGCGATATACCAAAAAAAAAAAAAAAAAAAAAACAAGAAAAGAAAAGAAACAAAGACGGAAAATGCATCGTTGAGCGTAGCGCATGAAAAATAAATTTTCCGCTTCTCCCTTTTTTTTCTTGATTTTTTTTTTTTTTTTTTTTTTTTTTTTTAAAGGGGGGGGGGGGGGGTTATATATATATTTTTTTTTTGGTGATGTACATTTCTTCCTTATCATTTAATTCCTTTCAAATAAATATAGAACATATATACCTTTTTCAAACACATTTTATATTCTTTTCAGAAATTGGTACATTATGCCTGGACTATTTCTCAACATCTGTTAGTTTCTGTCGCGGTGGTGTGAATATTGATGTCACAGTTACGAAAATGTGGGACATTACGTCGTCAGAGAAAAATGTTTGTGGATGAGATATACCACTAATTTTTTAAATCAACCAAAATGCGTGTTGCATGTAATTAATAGATTTCACAATTTCTAAATACATACAATGTAAAGATGATGGATAAAGTCAAACCACAAGTCCAAAAATCATGAAACCAGAGGACATACATAATCAGTGAAAATAAAAAACAAATGGAAAATAACAAAATATGTCTACTTGAAGAGTATATGTGAACCCCTGTGATGGAGTGAGATCAGGTGCCCGGGAAGGGTGAGCATCTCCTGCTTGCTAGCAACACCCGTCACATATACCCAGTAGAAAGAGTCAATTCGTGTAAATTCCATATTCTGTTCTAAAATATATCAATATAATATGAAATAATATATCATAAAATACCATGTAATCGTAATATTTGTTATAGATATAATAATTATATTTAATTTACATATCGTTTTGAACTCTTTACATGGTTTCGATCGATAATAAAGATGTGCGATATAAAATGGATGATGTTTCTGTAAATAGAGCAATTATTACAACAATTTTCATCAGTATTAATTAAAGAACTTGTTATTTGATTTTAGTAAACGATACTGAAAACTATAATAAATTGCACGTAACAGATAAACGATATGGAAACCTATTCCTATTATAAATCCTGAGGTTTTGTCTCTATCTTTCAATTTCATTCTAAATATATATTTCATTAGCTATTGGTTTCTCAATCATAAATTTCTTTATTAGTTCAATATATAATTTATTGATTAATTTCGGAAATGTTCTTCCTCTTTACACCTTGTGCATCAATATTTTTAACAACCAACATGCGTCATTGACCTACAAGAACGGTTAAAATACTAATGTAACATATCTTAAAAAATCATATCAGCAATTTAATATAAGATAATGGAGATTAAATTTCCTTTTATTGAATTGCATATATTTTATTTACATTTATATACATGTGATAAATAGTTATTAGATCCATGTAATTATTTCACGATATTGGATAAGTTAATTATGATAAAGAAACACGATGACATCTTACAATTCTCACAAGTGCAAAAGAGAATAAATTCCTCCTAAAAATGAACCAAGTCACATAGATATCAAAAGCATGTCTCCGAATTTCTAGATCAGATCAGGTTACCCCTCGAAATTTAAAATAGAAAACAACAAAACCGAAACAAACCAAAACCAATGAACAAACAGAAACGAAAAACTAAAAAACAAAACACATACACACACAAAAAAAAAATCATACAAGCTAAAAACCTTTAGTACAGAGTAAAGGCAAAGAACCAGGATTCTGTTATATATTTAACTTCGAATTTATTGTAACGTAGATTATTTTATGCAAGCGAGTCTGCCTAGGTTTATGATGTACGCCCACAAAACAGGAAAGAGTGGTATAAAAATGTGACTCCAATTTGATATTTTCATCCATATAGTCTGTCGTGTAAGTACATATAGCTAGACACTTTGCTAAGTCTCGCTGATATGCAAAAAAGGGAGATTTTTATCAAGAGCACACAACAAACCTTTTTGAATCGGCAATGATGACATGTATCTATGTCTAGAAACATTTATTTAAAGGATTAAAACAAATACTAATACGAACTAGAATCCAAATCCAAAACAAATCTCATAATTAAAGTGCAATTTTAAGCTTCTTCCAGAATTTATCCATAGCCGCTAAATCGTCTGTTTGGGGATATTCTAAACATACAACGCGCCACCATATTTTCTTAAGAGCGTTGGGCATCTGCTCGACAGGAATGGGATCTTTCAATATAATCAGAATGTTTCTATTATCCTTTTCAAAAACATGCCTCCGAGCGATTTCCATTTCAAAATTGCTCCATTCGCTTGTCAAAAAATGTGTAGTTATAACAAATGCGGATCGTTTGCTTACATCGATACATCTTAGAATTTCTTCGCCTATATATTCACCCGGCCTGAAATCTTTGTCATGAACACATATTTTTAGATTTAGATTGTCAACTATATATCTATACAATATATTTGTTACCCATTCAGTGTCAAAATGAGAATAGGAAATAAATAAATCATATTCGAAACTGGCATCGTCATTCTGTATTTTCTGTCGTGATAAAAATCTTCTTGCCCTCAAATAGAAGTAGACAACGAGAGTTTTATTTCTGTATCCTGCAACTAACAGTATTACACTCAGTACCGTTAATAGTGTAGTAATAACAGCAAAACACAACATCCAGACAAGACTGCCTTCATTACAAATGCAATGAAATCTATTACCATCAAAGTTAAACTTAGTATTATTTAGATTCTCAATGATTTTTAAAGGATTAAAACTTGCTGCACTTGTAAAGTTTAATTTCTGTGAAGCAATTGCTGCACAATAATAGTTTAATTTCTGTAAAGAGAAGTTTTGGTCACTAAAAAATTCTCCAAACTCTTCCTCAATAGACTTATTTGATATATATAAAGAGTCTGTAGAAGTGGTGGATAAAGACGCTAAAACCCAGTCAGAAATATCAATGTACTGGATAGCCGATGCTGCAAAATCCGTAAAATTTGAACATTTTGGAAACAATGAAGATATGTGTTCGAATTCTGAAATGTCACTTTGTTTTTGGTTGGAAATTGATTTTGAATAATAATTTGAATGCTTGATTTTCAAACCTTTTTGTAAAGTTTTTCTCTGATTATTAGGATAAAAATCTTTTGAGATATCTATGTGTCGAAGTTCTGGATGATATAAAATATTTACTAGTCTTGAAAATGACCATGCTAAGTACATTTCTGATAAAAAAATTTTCCCTAAGAAGTTACCAAATTGCGTACTTATTGTTGATTTGAATGGAAAAACAATCAGTTGATTATCTGATATATCAAACGTTTTAACACATATTGTTGAAAAATGTTCTACATCTCTCTTTGTCAACGCTATATCCATTTCCGTGGTAGAGCCAATGTTTGGTATGAGTAAATACTCCAGTGTCCGATGACGAAGACCGTAAAGACATTGTAGAGCAGTTCTGATATCGTCCAATATCCGTATATTTATAATAAGTCCCTTTAAACATCTGAAAGGATGCAAAAAAATTAAAGCTTTTGTTCCATGATAATTTTCGATATCATTGAAAGAATTATTGTGAATATTAAAATCTTCCCAGGGATGCAGTATTAATGATTTCAGTTTAGGTTTTCCTTTAAACCATTTTACAAGTTTAAAATTTTCGAATATATTAATACTCAGATTTTGCAAATTCCATATTCGATTATTTGATATCACAAATTCTTGCAGTTCCTTGGCGTCCTTTAACCACTCTCTTTCTACATGTGTTATACCATTCCACCTGAGATCCAATTTCCTCAAGGCTTTATATGGTGCGAAGGCTGCGTTGTCAATATATACGATTCGGTTGAATGATAGATCTATGTTGATTGTTGTCGGGGGAAATTTGGGGACATACTGTAGTTGAGAATTTCTACAGTTGTATGTTCCTTCAACGTACATTGTTGATAAAATATGCATGCAAATATTGCATCTCTGGTCATCAAATGATACAGCTTCAACTGAAATTAAGTGAAAAGTTAGTTAGTTGTTGATCATCCCTTTTTTTTTGTCGATCATTATAGTGATTTTGCTATTTTTTGAAACCGTGTCGGTTTTATGGCCAGAATATATTTTAGAAAAATTATAATATTAATAATGCAAATACAATTAACTTACATATATGTATTTTCAAATTCAAGATTAAAAATTTTAAAGAAAAGTGTTCCCGTTATTTTGTGAAACATCAAATATCAAATCTACCTTTGGGGAAATCCAACATAGAACTTGATAAATCATTTTGCAATTGAAAATATATGGTTGGTGATTAATTGGTCTTTGACGTCGCTTTCAACAATTTTTCAGTTATATCGCGACATGAAAGGAGGAGGTAATCAACCTCATAAACATACTGGCGCAACCCGGTAATCGAACCCGGATCGTCGGCGCTGCAAGCCAAGCGCTTAACCACTACAACTAGCCTGTCCCTGCAATTGAAAATATAAAACTTTGAAAGAAACTTTGCACCATGACGTAACCTACATCCTCACAGCATGATATAAAATGGTTGTATCCCTAAAAACACCTGTATTGTCCAAGGACATTTTGAAGTAATATTCTTTAAAATGGAATAATAGATGAATATGTGATATTTGTTTTTAGTTTTACTCTCCGAACAGTAAATTATTGCCAAATATACTATTGAAGTAGAGCATACATACGTCCGCAAATAGACAAAAAAGTCGTTAAGCGGCAAGTGTGGCCTACCGTAAATCTGGTTATTTTTGCTGTCGATTAATTTTTAGGGTTTTTTGCGAGTCAAAATATTTTTCCTAAAATTAAATCTACCGCAAAATGGGTCTAGAGCCGCCAACGATAAAATAATCTGGACTTGCAGACGCTGTCGACATTCAATTTAAGTACACCAAATACTAAAATATAATACGCACTTGTTTGGCCAATTTATGTTATCAGGTTTTGACTGCGTATTATACAAAGGATTAGACATGTGCAACTTTTTCCACGCTGTTATCAGATTTGCGAACTATGATTCGACTGCAGTTTGTCGTCCGCTGACCACTTTATCTGATTTTTCAATGGCCATGTAAACTTCCGTATCTCCACATCCTCTCATCAAATATTGAAGTACTTTATCAGTGACAAAGTAGTCTATGTCTCTGTTTATCACGACAGTGGTTTCTGATTGCCAGATTGAACGGGCGATATAGTGATCTAGCCTTAATCCTTTAATTGATAGTTAGGCAACAGGCAAAATTACTTGACCGTAACGGTACCAGCTCGAGGCTTGGCTTATTATCATAAGAATGTTAAATTAAAAAGAATTACACTGGTACTTAAAGTGGACTATGTCTGCATATAACACTCGATTCATTCATTCTTTCTTTATTATATATTCACAAACATGGACGATTCCCGCAAAGTTCACGTAAGTTATGTGGACACACACGATCGTTCTGACGAAAATAATTGAAGCGGTCGTTTGGGATGAGGGTTAAACTACTAGTACGGCGGCAATAGATAAGAAATTTGAAGTCCAGGCTAGTGTGATTCTAAACGAAATTATCGAGAGGAGATTGAGTGAAAAGCGTTGATATCGTGGTCGTTGCTTTGTAATATAAATACAACTTATATGCCCATTGGTGTAGTTGTTACTTCTGACATACGTGAACTTTATGATCATGGTCATATCTATATATTCAACGTGATGTCGTTCCTTTATTTTGTTTTTCAAGTGACCATCAACGTTAACGTTGTGGTTAAGACGAAAGTGCTTTACTTTTTGTTATGTTAATTCCAAATATGATGACAGATGGCGATTAGATAATACCAGATTTAGGATTCTCATTTGTAATCGAGTTGTCTGTATATCTGTTTGTAAAGTTGAACTGAGGGAGGGACAAGATACTTCCCTTGGGAGCGAAGTATGAAAGCTAAAATGTAGTGTTGTCGCTCTCTGTGCGTCCTAAGTTTCAGGATTTGAAAAATGCTCAAGTAATGCGTGAATAAAGGATAATTAAGAGAAAGGAAACCATTTAAAAATAATTATGTAAAGATGAACTGAAAGAATAAGTACTTATTTCCTAATGGGACAATAAGTTGTGAATTAAATATTTATGTGAAAAAGAATTAAATACACATGAGTCAGTTGTATGAGTAATCGTCACCACGGATATGTAGAAAATAAAAAATAAAAATAAAAATAAAAAAAAAAAAAAAAAAAAAAAAAGTCCCCACGGATATGTAGAAAGTAAAGAATGAACACACAAAACGTCAACACGGATATGTAGAAAATAAAGAATAAACACACAAAACGTCAACACGTATATGTAAAAAATAAAAATTAAACACACAAAACGTCAGCAATGATATGTAGAAAATAAAGAATGAACACACAAAACGACAACACTGATATGTAGAAAATAAAGATTAAACAAACAAAACATCAACACGTATATGTAGAAAATAAAGTTAAACACACAAAACGTCAGAAATGATATGTAGAAAATAAAGAATGAACACACAAAACGACATCACAGAAAGAAAAACGATTATAATGCACATGCAGTATAGGCGGTCTATAAAAACAATCATTGTAACTTCGTAGGAGTGATTAAATATGTCAGCCAGGGATACAACGCAGGAAGGGCCAATTGGAACCCTCTTTCTAAAATATTATACACTTTAAAAAACTTTCCATTTAAATTACAGTTGAACTTGCACAGACTGAAGAAAGACATCGTTGTTCTTACATTTGAAAAAAAAAGCAACGTATTCTCGTTAAAGAAAAAACCGACGATATATCGGAATGCAAAGTCAAATGTAAAGGGAAACTGATCCTACTATTGTTAAAATGCATACAGTTTATGAATGCTGCAGCTTATTAACATAAATCTGGTCTCTATCTATACAAAGGTGGGATTCGTTACAGGTACAGCTAAACACACTACACTATTTGTACACTAATATATATGATTAGTAATATTTCAATATCTGAATAAGTAGTGCATGTAATATAATTTATTCGTTCAGCTTTTTTTATGATTTATGTTACGTGCCGCTGCCTGGGTGATCTTCTCGTGTCGAAGTGTGTGAAGTGATAAAACTCACTTAATATAATAGTATCATGTAGCCTATTGTAATAATTTACTTTGTATCATTTACATATGTGAATTATATTACAACAAAATATGAAAAAAACATTAACTACACACAGATAATTACTTCTTTACCATTCATCTGCCGTGCCCTCCCTAATATGTTACAGTTGCATACCTCTGCCTGTTTCTTTTTTAAGCCAGAACTCTGTTGGAGCATATGACGTTACTTTAATATGTATAAAATATATGGGAGCGAGGTTGATTTCTCTCGGAATTTTATTGTGAGAAACCAACAAGAGTAATTCAGTTCATGAACATGTATAATTAGTGTCCAGCAAAACGTAGGCAATATGCATAAGAATTTTGAACTTTCAAGACTAATACATTTTATTAATATGGAATCAAACGTCATCTTTTATTATCATTATATTTAGTGATAAAAAAAAAAATAAAATGAACTGGATCACTGCGCAAAGAAGAAAATGAATAGAACACAGTCATGTATAATACATCACAAAGATATCCCATAATGTTGTTATAAAGTGTCTTTCAAAATAAATCGTTTTAAAACTTACCGTATAAGAGATAACCGATACGAATGATGAGCCACCATGTCATTCTGGAAAGTAATGCTTGAACCTCCTCGTTACATCTTGTGATATGTTTATACATTTGAATCTGATGTAAAATCCTCACACCTTTATCGGGAGGAGAAAGGGAAGTTTAAACTCTTGTTACAGGAAGTTAATTTTCATGGTTCAAATTTGATATGTAGAATGGGTTTCTCGTATGGGTTTTATTATTATTAATATCATTTGTTTGTTTCGTGCTATTTTTTGTCTACAACAATAGAAAAAAAAACAAAAAAAGACATCTGAACAAGCTAATAGTCAATTAGGAACGACACAAACCGACATTCCAAACATATACGATGGCATTAAAGACATGTTACGAGTAAGGACGGTCAATTCAGTGAAAAACATCAGTCGTTAACAGCTGTACGGATGTCGACAGTTTCACTAACAGCAAAAGCAACACACTTTGTAAAATTCATATATAATCTTCCATATAGAGAACAATTATCAACAGGTTTCTCTAGAGGACATGGAAATCTGATCACAAATACTTTTTATAGGTCAATCAGCTCAGTACTGGAAAAAAAAAAGAAAACGAAAGCATGCAAAATCATCAAGCAGAAAAGATAGAAACCAAGAAACATATACCCCAGAACTTAAGTACACCACTGCCAGGGAGTAAAATTTGGAGCCAGGGTGTATAATCAATTACTGTGAGTAAAATATGTCGATGCAGTTAAGTAGTAAGTATAGAAATAATTAATGTCGTTGTTCAATATATATGTCTCAACCCAGAATACCAATCAATATTTCAGATATTGAGATGTCATATTGATTATAAGAGCCCCGTATCGACCATACAGCTTTCTCGGGGATTTTGTTTCTCAAGCCTAACATATCTCTTGCTGAGCAGCTGATTTGCACTTGGAATATATTCATTGTATTGTGTAATGTTTGAGATATGAATACGTCATAGACAAGCGGTGATGGAATACAGTAACCTTAAAGGGAAAGTTTACGATACTGAGATAGAAATCATCACGCTTGTGAGATGCGAAGTTTGTGAGATTCAGTTTGACCAACAACAATAACATAAAAGCACGAATTAAGAGGCATCCTGAGGCATCCTGCCTTAAGTGGTAACTTTTGCACCTCCTGACAGGGGGTCGCTTTCATCATGTTTGACTGTAAAATATAATGAAATAAGCTTACTGTCGATAGTTTGATTAACTATCTCTATATATTTAGGTTTTTAGATTTATGGAATTATAAACTGATAAATAAAATGTGCATTCTTTTGAGCATGGTGTGATTCTTTAACATATTAAGTGACCCATTACTAATCCATCGGTCAACCGGTCAACCAAAGTATTTGCATAACTTTGTTTAAGTAAAACTTGATTTGCATTCTTCTCATATGTTCTCTCCTTGTTCTCTCTATGGAGGATTCTTTATGAGTTTTATATATCTTTCGTTACTTTTGTTGCTTTTGCAGTGATTGGGAATGGGGATGCGCGTAAACCGATTAAACACACTAATTGTATTTCCCCGGTGTGGTATCTTCAGTACAAAAGTTACTTTTGTATTGTTTTCTGTGTTTATCTTACTTAATGCACATATGGTGCACAAAATTAAAAGGTATATATGTTCTATATTTATTATAACCACTAGGCCGGTGTCACTGCTGGTGGACTGATAGACCCCGAGGGCATCATATGTCTAGTTATCAGTGCTTTTGTACTGACATGAAATATATACTTCAAATTTTCAGTCATCAAATTAAGTAAATCACTCTAAAACTAAGGAGTATCTCCCTCATGCATAGCTCTTTCCTTAGATATATTCTTTGGTTCACTTTCGGTCATTTTGGCTTCAACTTTGCTCTTCATATATTTATATATTTTGAGAGTTCCAATCATTCGGCCACGAGCATCGCTGAAGAGACATAACTTGTCGAAATGCGTATATGGTGCACAAAATTAAAAGGTATATACGTTCAATATTTATTATAGTATTATCATGTTTTATGTTCATGTTCTTGGTGGGTTATTTCATAGTTAGGTAAAATTTCGTCTGTCTTCTCTCATAATACGCTATAACGACAAGCTCCAGTGACCTCCTACAAGGCTTCACATCAGCATGACCCATTCAGTCGAACAACAATGTTTATGGAAGTAATGATCTGCATGGATAAGTAGCAACCCGTTCACCGATATGCAACTATATGTTTATTCCTTTTCAAAAGTTGGAAAAATTCTGATTAGAAGCAAGAGAAGATACTGTCAAAGTAGGACTGTTATGATTATATTCTAATTAATGTTATACAAGGACGTGTGTTACAAAATCACTGAACTTTTTGCACTCCATGGATATTTCACGGATATGGTGACGGCATCTGCTTGATGCGTTGCATAGAACTTTCGACCTTTTCAACGGACCCAACCGAAGCAGTGAGATATCACTTATGTGCCGGGACCTCGGTTTCTACTATCTCCTTCAAAAGACCACACTGATGTGTCTACGGAAGAAGTCGACCCCAGTCACAAGACGAGCACGTCATCCACTAGGCTACAACCAGCTTCAAGAAGTGAAAAACATATACCACAGTATGAATCAAATCTATACAGACCGACTTAATCGTTTCCTTTAAATGAAGGGTCTTTTTACTTCTCGAAATAGAAATTTGTTGACTAAAATACATTTCACGTTATTATATTGTTTTAAATTCACAAACTTTAATTGTACAATAAATATTTCAAACGTATATGATTTACAGGACACTAGGGGTCCGAATCCCAATTAAATTAAATCGAGATGAGATCAGGTGCTCGGAAGAAGTATGCGTCCCTGGTTGCATGCAACATCCGTCGCAAAATTACTTACGTATTCTTCAAAACATTTTAGATTATTGTCCTACATTGGATGCTAATGGAGTATAGGCGGAATATGTAATTGTTAATGATTTCATTATTTACAGATGATGGTTGCAAAACTGACACATCAGAATTAAGGTATTCAATCCATAATAAGCCTCCACTAAAAATAGCATTATTAATAGATTTTTGATTACGCTGCGTTTGTGGTGAGTGGGAATGTATGTCCGTAAACCTGTTATCCAAAGCTATTGATTTACTACCGCCATGTCAATGGACCTCCCTAAGTCGAAATCGCAAATGTCGAATGTATATGTTTTACATCATTAACTGTATATCAATCGTGACTTCTGTAATACGGCTGCTTTTATCTTTTCCTCTAAATATAAATACTTCACATTATAATTGGTTTCTATAACAATATCTATATCATCTTGGTATTGATGTAAGTGATTGTAAAATGTGAGTTTGTACAATATAGATGCCTGCAATGAGTTAAATCTCGCTGTTAAAAATATGGAACTCTTAAATTGCAGAAATTATGCGCCATGAAATGATTTTGATAATACCTGAAAAACGGAAATATAAAGGAATTTATCGTAATGAGTTTTCATGAATTTGTCTTTAGTGAGAAATATAGGGAAATGGTATATTATTCCCAGAGGGTTGAATGGATACTATTATCAATCCTGTTTATAATTTCATAACATTATTTTTAAAAATACAGGTAAAAGGTCTTCTTGTGTATGATGTTTTTTTTAATAATGCTGTTTTCAAAGTATTTATTTTCAGTTTGGGCTAATTTTGGATTGAGTACCTTAAGCACTACGTGATACATGGTATCAAGTCATATCGTACAATATCAGCCCATTTATCAATATAAATTTAAACTGGTAGGTGATCAAACAATATATATAGATACATATAACATGAAATGGAAAGGTAAAATAGTGCCATCTTTTACCGAAGATCTTTTACTATATCATAAATATTGCAGTCCTGAATAAACTGGAACGACATCTTTAGTGGTTCCAAATGAATTCAAGATAGTGGAACAGGTGTTATTAATAATCAAAATACGATTTTTATGTTGAAGCACTTTAATTTTAGTGAAGATATTATGGTCCAAATTACATGGACCTTTACTGGAATATTTCGGACTGAAGCGAAAATATTAAAAGACTCTAAAACAAACACTTAACAGAATTCCTCTTTTAAATCTGCTACTATTATGGAACAAGTTGGAACTAAAATCGGTCCAATTATCATATCATATCATACTAAATCTGGCATGTTCTACATAATGGAGAGCACTATTGGACACAATAGAATAGAAACCCTGTCGAATATTAACAAATTCAAAACAGAAAATTTACCTTTTTACGCAATTGACATATTTACGATGAATAGGAAATTCTTTTCCTTGTTTGGTAGATGATCATGTAAAGAATTTAAGCGCTTGGTAGAATTTAACATTGGGAATTTTTTACAATAATTCCGCCTGCAAATGAATGATAACAAATTAGTGCGTGGTTTACATAAAATCTCAGATCTACTTTATGATCATTAGGAGTATATCTGTATCTTTGATTCACTACAGATAATAATATTATGGGTGGATTATAAGTTTTAGTCATTCAGTGTTTAGTTATATAATGTTACATCTGATAGATTTTACGGAATTTGACACAACATAGAAAGTTCAGACAAATCCTTTGAATAAGTGAATATCAGAACAAGAAGGAAGCCATGGCTAGAATGAGGAATCTAACATTATACTAATTATACAGGTTACAACATAACCAAGGCAGTGTTAGGTACATTAAATATACTTCCGCACACTGCCTTTATAAATGAGGGCAGCTAACTCCCTTTTCAATGTTGCTTATACTTCCTGGTGCGTTCCACATAATCAAGATGACAATGCATTTTTAATTCATATGCGTTTCTTTGGTACGGTAATCATGCATATTGGCATGTTGTTATATTATGTGAAACAATGTGTAAGTTATGTATTTTGATTGGGGAGAGGAATAGATACTTTATCGGATAAATTTTATCCGGATATGTTTCCCGCAAATGAATTATGAATTAGGATTTACGCTTTCAAATGCATGTGTATTGAATTAATCGTTTTTGAAGATAGCAAATAGCTGTGAATGGAGCAACTTACACGTGTGACTTTAGATGTGAACTTCATAAGTTTTACTTCTGTTTACTGCTTGAAAATTTAATTTAAATTTAATTGTTTAGCATGTGCGTTTTACAGATATAACAACATATATGTGAATCAGTTCAGGTCTCTAAATACGCATTTCGACGACATATGTAATGCTGAAAGCTGGAACTGTGTATATTAATATTTGAGGAGCAAAGCATTTACCGAAATGAGCTAAATGTAAGAGTCAAAGAACCGACCCCCGTCCCAGCAATATCAAATAGGAAAGTAACTGATGACACATCACTGGGGCACTAACAACAATATACCACAGTGGACAGTCACGGAACCCTGAAATTCAGAAATGAGACCAGGTGCCCAGGAGGAATTAGTCCCCAGTTTAGCTAGCCACACCCACCATGAATGGCCTTAAATACAGACAAAACAAATATATTTCTGCACTGTATCATGACTTAGCAACAATTCTAAGTCCGGGCCAAAAGAAATCTTATATGTATATGTGATATGTCAAAGTCTTATTTTCAACGTTTCAAAAATATACCCCGGGTTAAAGGTTTCAAAAAGTAAGTCAAATTCAAATGTCAAGGTCACGATTTCAGAAGTGGTGGAAGTTAGAGAGCTCCAATCATATGAAATATACATGTCTAACAACAGAAGTCAAAATACCTACCGCTTCAAAAGCTATACCCCAGATTTTTTAGAAGTAAGGCAAAGTCCGAGGTTAAAGATCAATATATATAGCAAAAAGGCATGTACAGATCATACGGAATCTACACGTGAAATATCAAAATCCTTTTTTTAATTGGTCAAAAGATATAGCCCAGGTGACAGTTTTTGAAAAGAAGGTAAAGGTGCAAGGTCATGAAGTCAATAGTGATGGCACTAACTGAAGGAATGGATCATGAGGGATTTACTTATGAAATATTTAATTCCTATACTTTTAAGTTGAAATGTTATAGCCCGGGTTAAAGTTTTTCGCATAGCGGACGGCCGACGCCGGGTGTATGACATAGGCTCCCAGGAGATTTGTCCTGGCAAGCTAAAAACCGAGTTTCATGGAGAACTGCAAACCTGTCTTTACACCATTCATTGTCCGGGCAACCATGATAGGAACAGCAATAGTGTCTTATTATTGTACATAAAAATCACAAATGTCGTGTCATAGCTTGTTCAAACCAAAATGGAGCTAAGAACTGGAAAATTGCATTTGTCCGTTTGTGAATAACATAAAAGCAATGGTCATGACACGGCGTTTGTTACCATAACATTATGATATTAGATGATCTTCAGGGTTTGTCTTCTATACAATTACAGTGATAATTCGTTATAAATTTTAATTATATTATATTGTAGATATATCAAGGACTTCAGAGATGTGATTTATCTGCCCTTGATACCGTCTTTCAACTCATAGTATGAGAAGTGTCCGTCAACATGGCGAATTAATTCAGTAATGATAATGATAATGATAAAGCAATAAATCAAATTGTAACCATGACATTTTAATAGAAGCTAAGAACCGGAAAATTGCATTTGTCCGTTTGTGAATAACATAAATGCAATGGTTATGGCACGACTTTTGTTACCATAACAGTATGAAGTAAGATAATCCTCAGGGTTTGTCTTCCATACAATTTCAGTGATAATTACTTATAGATTTGAATTATATAATCTTTTAGATATATCAAGGATTTCAAGGAAATCTGGCCTTGATACCGTCTTTCAAGTCATAGTATGAGAAGTGTCTGTCAACATGGTGAACTAACTCACTACTGCTACAACTAATATTATTAATAATAATAATAATAATAGTAATAATTACTTTTAATTAGTTAAGTTCTTGCCTGTCGATACGTTAAAGTAACTACAATAAAGCAAATTGTTACATAAAATCTGAATATGAGACATATCCATTAAGAGTAATTATCCTCTGCTTCATTGACTAGCTTATGAATAAGTGTTTCATTAAAAAGTAAGACTGATGGTATTTAGGTAGGTTTTCAAACATGTTGCGACATGCCAATGGACAGGAACTGTGCCTCACTCTTCCATGACATATGTCGAAGCTAATTTATCCTGTCTCTACCCTCCGTAAGAAAAAAAAACTAGCTCTTTGGTTCAACTTCAAATGCATATTTATCGATGAGTTATTTTGAGTTTATAATCCTTTATTCGCAGATTGCCTTATCGTCATTTATCCAAGTGAACTGGAATTTAAAACAGCAAAACTTTTATTTCGTTTCTGTCTATCATATTATCTTACATCGATATCGATGGGTCGCTTGTCATCATAAACTTTCCCGTATTCAGTAGCAGTATCTCATATTCGCTTGCCTATGACATTTTATTCATTCAAAACAAATGACTTTGTTCAAAGGGAAAAGCGATTTTCTGCCAGAGAAATAGGTCATTCTACATATCTGTACAAGAAAGTATGATGATATATATATAAACCACTAACTTTATATAGCATACTGAAAAGCATATATGTATCCTATGATATACCTCATATATATTTAATATATAATGTGATAAGACATCGATCTAATATAAGGAGGTCAGCACTTTATTGATGACGTTGTATGGTCGATTTGAGGCTTATTATATCATGTTACATGTCGTCATCCACCTAAAGTGATATGCTGTATTGAGAAATACTCTGAAAATTTTGAGCATAGAATTGTACACCTCGGTATATGGCACTTACCTGATTCAACAACCAATCAATGACTCGGCTAGGCACGTGATAGTGACGCAACATGTAAAAAACACTGTTCAAAAACTACTTTTTTGGTCACGCACGCTGTGGATGTTAATTTCATTCATAGGAATTTGTAGCTGATCCAACGATTAGATGAAAATCAGAGTTCATAGAACATGACCCCTTACGGAGTTTCGCCAGATCTTTATCCGTAATGAGACAAATAGAGAAGCGGAATAAAGATGTGGTTTTAATCATATTGTGACCACCGTATCTTTGAATCTGTTACCCTTTAAGCTTCAGGCGTTACAGGCATTTGTTCTGCACAATGACTCGGACAAAACCTCCGCCAACACCATGACAGAGGACATGGTGGAACCTCTCAATCCACAATTTGAAACTTGAAGGGGGACACAAATATCCAGATTGCTTTTCGTCACCCTGCGTGATAGATGATCGCAGATATGGTGGCCAGAATCAGACGTCCCTCCTCACTATCGTAATCATAGAAAGAGAAAGGTCCTATACAAAAAGTTCTGGACACTGCTGTGCCATCGTGGTCTTTGGGTTGATTTAGATAAGAGGTCGGAAATTAATCTGGACAAACGGCGAAACAGATTTGAATGTACAAAATGTCTTATGACATATCGGTTAACGAAAGGATACATGATAATTCTACGGGAATTTCTATACATTTTGCAGTTATGAATTATTTTTAATTTATCCTCATTACGATTTTTCGATTTGACAATAGCAAAATTCATGAATTTGGAATTTCTGATCTTGGGTAAAAATCTGAGTTTAAATTAGAACTGCATAGCTGTCGGTACACCATGAATTAACGGAAACAGTTCTTTTTTTTTTGTTATTGCACATAATAATGACAGAAGTCACGTTCTAATATGGCCTAAAAAAACTGGAGCTACGACTCGGGGAAATTACATATGTCCGTTGGTTGGTACCACAATTGTAATATCTAAGACACTAACTGTATAAAGATCATTTGTTATCATAACAACATGGTGTTAGATGATCTTGATGGACTGTCGTCTATACAATTACAATGATACTACGTCATAAATTTGAATCGGGGGATGTTTGGTGTAGTGGTTAAGAGCTTGGCTTCCGAAAAAATTTGGAGAGCGAAGTTACACACCAAACAACCAATTAGATTTCAAACGCATTATCCTTAGAGGAGCCTGGTCCTGGTCCGAATAAACGCGGGAAAAGTATAAAAAATGTAAATTGACATGCACGTCATTTATATCTTCTTCAACTTTCTCCTTCACCTAACCAAATCTATGATAAAAACAAACAAGCAAGCAAAACAAAATAAAACCCCAAAACAAAAAAAAAAAAAAAAAGACCCCCCCCCAAAAAAAAGAACAGGAATATCAACACTAATAAAAATAATCAAAGTACTGAAAGTACTGAAAGACGGGGTTACAAGCTGCATTAATGGTGCATTTGATGTTCTGTTTATGCCAGAAGACTCCAAACCTTCAAGTTTGGACAGACGTGTCAGGATTTGATGTTTGAACTTGCATATAACATGTCTGTACTTCTGTACTCATTTATGAAGTAGGAGAAATGTTCAAAATCTTAATTTTTCATTTAATGTTCATTCCTTTAGAATGGAAAGCGACGATGAAAAAAGTGGCTAGTTCTTTTTTTAATATCTACGACTGCAAGACTATAATACTGACATTCTTGTGCACTTTTCTCTTGAACTGTTGATGGCTTAATCACATTTTGTCATTGTCATGTAAATCATGATATACTATGATAGTAAAGTAATAAAAGGAAATACAGATGAGAGTACAATCTCCAAAGCAGAGTTACGGTCCTTACACTCCATTTAATCTCTGCCAACTACTGTAGTAGTCCCTAGTCAAAAGGCAGAAAATATAGACTGTTTTGCGTGTTTTGGGAAAAAAATGTTATCGTATTCAATTTATCTGGGCAAAAATTAGACAATGAGGTGCAAATGACAGTGTTATTGACAAACTGTATTACATAAACACTCTGTATTGCAAATTTTCGGCCTCACGACCTTTATCAAGCAATTTTTCAGATGACAAATGAAGCCTATGTATCTTTGAGACGTAAACATGGATTTTACTTAGCTTTGTATTTGTCATCTGAAAAATTGCTTGATAAAGGTCGTGAGGCCGAAAATTTGCAATACACAGTGTTTGTGTTCTTTTACATTTTATGTACCGGACTTCCCTTTGGAGGACTTCTTCGAATCTGTATTACACAAGTTCGCTGATTTGTACGCTGAGAAAATATAGTGCGGTATAAATTCGGGGTTTATTTCTTGTAGAAGCCCGATTAAAACTCAATGTAACATGGTAAATGCTTTAAATTTAACTAATAAAGCCACTGAAGACCAAGTCATATCGTCTAGAGACAAAACTCTGATTTTACAAGAATCTTGTAAAACCTGAGACGTTGGCAGAGGTGTGTGTGTGGATTGTAAAGGAACGGCAACTCTGCTTTGGAGATTGATGAACGTAAATAACAAAGTTCAATATGTAAACATAGCAAAAAGATAAAACATGGTAGTTTGGGTGGAATTTTTAACAATGAATATTTCTCAGGAATGACACCAATGAAACCAATTGTTGTAAAGGGATCAGAAAATATTTTGGAATTGCAATGAAATAATGATCTAATTAGGAATTCACAACATAATCTTTTAATATCACAGGAAATGTTAGAAAATAAAACTGACAAACACTCTATTCCTTCTGTAAACAAAAAATAACTTGTAATGATCAGAATTAACTATAGATATGTACATTCATAGTTAAACGAAGCTGATTAAATGGTAATTTTATAATTTGGAATAAAGGTTTCATACTCATAAAAATAGTTATAAGCAACAGGCCAATGTAAACAAGTTATCCGTTTTTTTAAAGAGTGGAACTATATCAAAATGATATGAAAACTTTAATATTCTACTGGTAAATTTGAATGGTCGTAAAACCAAATGCCTTAAATGTCATAAAGACATCGATAAACAAGCAAATTCAGAGAATTGTGGTCCCCCGCTTTCGGGTTTCTATCAGTAATGGTGCAGTGATCTGTGACATATTGTTATGGCTGTACATGCATAATATGTTAACTATACAGACAAATTCATGTCATAGACAAGTTTTTTTTGCAATGTTCTTAAAGCATTGTGAGAAACCACAGGGCATTTTCCAGAAATTTTATTTTTAATGTCATTGATGCCTCTGAAATTTTTAATTTCATTTGTAATGTATACGCACAGAGTAGCGCATAAATAAATAATTTTTCAAATATAAAAAAAAACTATTTTTTCTAAGATTATACCCTTATAAACTATATATTTTTAGAATCGGAAGATCCTCTTTATCAAAATATCAAATTATTTTTTCAATTTTTACCACATATATCGAAATAAAATCTTGTTTTCTTTTGTGTATAACTAGTTTTCTGTAGTATTCTTTACTTAGATGTACCGGAAAAAAGATATCAGGATAAAAAGATAATTTTCTAAGTTCATAGGGTGTAACAGTTTTAGGTTGCGGACCTACCGATATCTAATGATCTTTCTGCGTTTGATCTAATATGATAAAGGGGCTAAACCGGTTTTTGTCCGAAATCTCTTGTCCGAAACCTCTCCCGTCCGAACAAGTTTTTGTCCGAAAATCTCTATCAACCTAGCAGTAGCGGATTTAGAGTCCCCCTTTCGCCACATATTTACATGTAAAAGTCCAGATTTGGGACTAAAAACATGTGTCCCCCTTCCCCCTTTCGAAATTCTGGATCCGCCACTGTCTACTACGACCTCAACCGCTCCTCTTTTGCTTTTTTCACAATACCATATTATCAGGGACATATATACGTCCCTGATATCATTATTAAAAATATTACCTTTACAGTACCTCATATAATAATATATCCACAACAACGCGTATGTACAGTATTTTTAGGAAACTTTTGGTTTATTTTTAGAACCATTTCGTGTTTTTATAGCACAGGCTTTAAAGGCAGATAACGAGCAGTACACGTTGCGTGTAGATTTAATTCGTCGTCTACAACAGCAGATGTAAATGAGAGGCCCGCGATGTTTAGCCTAAATAATTCTGTCAATAGTTGTTGATTCAAGATTAAATTAATAAATCAAAAACGAGATCCAGAGAGAGGAAAATAACCGTTAATGCATCACTTGAACTTAGATCAGTAACTTTATGAATTAGTCGTGACAGGTATTGCCAGCCTATTTGGGGGCATTCCATACAAAGGTCAGATGTAAACAGTGTAAAAATATGCGCTTTAAACAACAACAACAACACTAATTAGTTATTCGTTTATTTCTATAAAGACATCTTTAAATGACGTTTGGAAGTCATAAAAACGTTTAATACCCGTTTTATTCAAAATATTGACTCAAATTTATCTGATGAATTAGATGCACTCTTTTTATATGTGGAGATTCAAATGATGTGTTATACGCGCGGCTTCCGCTTGAGGCATAGACTGACAGTTAACCTATAGACGTAGTCACGTGACCCCGTCTAAAAATGATAATGTCGTCAAGAATTTGGTAAGATTTGTATGGTGTTTAAAAGAGAGGTTTACAAACAACATGAGATATTTCAATAAGCAGCAATAAATACTTCGTAATTGCCCGGTGGCTTATATTATGATTTTACTTCACAATTGCATGTTTGGCTTGTATTATGACCAATCAACCATAAACCATATGTCCACTTCACACTAGATATGATAAGTTCGAACAGCAGAAGCTTCAAAACTTTGAATTGAAGAAACAGGATTGTAATAACTTTGTCATTAACACTATGTACGGAAATTTACATAAACCTCACTTCCTCGGAGTTAGAACCCAAAATGCAATATATGGCAAAACCCCCAAAATCCAAAAATAGTCTGATGTCAGATCAAATCTCAAATAGCGTTATAGCTTATTTAAATTATTACTAATCATTGTTCATTTTTGCAAAGTTTCGTGCTTTTGTCAAAAAGTGAACAATGGATGCAGGACTCCGCTGGACTACATGAAACGGGACCCAGATTTCAACTCTTAGATATCGGTGTGTGATAAACGTGTCAAAATAATTCATACAAACCATATTGCATACACAAACATCCCCCCCACGGACACACACATACACATACACAAACACACACTAATGACATTGTATGGAAATTGGAAAGTCATGTCATAATCAGAAAAATAATATAAAAATGTGACACACATATTGTTCCTTTGATATTTCTATGGAAAAGAGAAAACAGAAGACATCCGACATCCGAATAAGACGTTTAAACGAAATCTGAGAATTTTTTTTTTCAGAAAATCCAAAACGTTAGTGCAAGCACTAGCAAACCGAAATAATTGACTAATATAAATACCATATGATGGGAGTTTGGGGACATCACCATCTAGATAAAGGAAATTTACATCACCATCTAGATAAGGGAAAGTAACCGTATATATGGTGTGTACAATAAATGTATTATTCAAATATGGGGTGTGGTCAATTGGGAAAAGAAATTACCCTGTAATACTTTGTACCTAACATGGTCACATGGTAATCTTTGAAAATAAATTGACAAATGGGTTTCGTTTTAGCAAATCCTTATACCCATTAATTGTAAATATCTGCAGTTTTTTAGGTATGGTTTTATTTTAATCATTAAAATTATCATCATTCTTTAATCTTTTCATTTATTTCTTTATTTTATTCTTGTTTCTTTGTTTTCTCGTCATTACTCCCACATATGCTACTTCTTTGTCTTTGAAATGAATACTAACTATGTGAGTGTATCTAAGTCAATACAAACAACAAGAAATAAGAGACAGATTGACTGCTGTATTAAAGTTTAATGGAGTAAATATACACCATGATGCTGCATAGTACTACTAATGAAAATATTACAGATATATACAATATGACAAGACAATTCTCAACATTATTTAGATGCATGTAGGTGGATTACTCAAAAGCATTGGTGTGATGGGATATAGCACAAGGTATGTCATATAGTATTGAAGACGAGATACAGAGTTACAGAAATACATTAACTTCAGATCTTAAATACAATATGTTAATTGCGAAAATAGCATTACTTTGTTACGTTTACATTTACAATCATATATATACATTAAAGGTTCTATGAACATTGGAAGTAATATAAAAATATAATGTACTCGTTAGATCTGGCATGAATATCATAATTAAATTTGATTTTATGTTTACCTCATAAGGCCCTCTTTAAGGTCAAGGTGTGATGTCTAGACCTTCAAGCCATAGTAAAAAGCAGCAAGAAATCAGGGGTGCACACGTAATCCGAAGAGTCAGAATATGTACAAAAGTACAAAAATCACGCAATCATAGTAAACACTACAGACCAAAAATTACAATCAAATAAAACTGCCAAAGTGTCGAACAATAACATTTGATATTTGCATTACAAAAGTGACAAGAGCAGTGTTTTCGGAATTTTAATTTGTCGCTGTAAAGGAAATGATTTGTACTCGGAGCAAACAATAGTACGAAATGCCATATCAAATCAATTGGGAGTGATAAACAGTGTTTGCAATACCATAAAGTTATAATTATAACAGTTGTGTGTAATTATAACGTTACATACATAACCTGGAACTACAGAGAAATCATATCTTGCAATTTACTATTATATATATATTTATATATATATATATATATATATATATATATATATATATATATATATATATATATATATATATATATATATATATATATATATATATATATATATATATATATCATCGTTTATAATGGACTTGATTCAAACTAACTCCAGGTGCACTTTAAATCTGCACCACGTTTTACACCCTACTTGGTTAGGATCGAACAAGTAGATGTGCGATATAAAATCGATCATATTTTTGTAAGTAGTGCAGTCATTGATGTACAACTATATATTTAAAGCACTACTTTAAGCACTATTTATTTAATGAGGAAACGATAGTGAAAAATGTGACTCCGATTTAATTTTGTATGTATATGATAAGTTGTGTGATAAATTGCTATATCTCACTGATATCCTGAAAATGAGAGATTTTTTATCAAAAACTCACAACAACCATTTTAAATCGGCAATGATGACATGTACCTATGTCTAGAAATATTTATTTAAAGGATTAAACAAATAATAATACGAACTACAATCCACATCCAAATTAAAATCTCATCATTAAAGTGAATCTTTAAGCTTCTTCCAGAATATATCCATAGCCATTAAATCGTCTGTTTGGGGATATTCTAAACATACAACGCGCCACCATATTTTCTTAAGAGCGTTGGGCATCTGATCGACAGGAATGGGATCTTTCAATATAATCAGAATGTTTCTATTATCCTTTTCAAATACATGCCTCCGAGCGATTTCCATTTCAAAATTGCTCCATTCGCTTGTCAAAAAATGTGTAGTTATAACAAATGCGGATCGCTTGCTTACATCGATACATCTTAGAATTTCTTCGCCTATATATTCACCCGGCCTGAAATCTTTGTCATGAACACATATTTTTAGATTTAGATTGTCAACTATATATCTATACAATATATTTGTTACCCATTCAGTGTCAAAATGAGAATAGGAAATAAATAAATCATATTCGAAACTGGCATCGTCATTCTGTATTTTCTGTCGTGATAAGAATCTTCTTGCCTTCAAATAGAAGTAGATAACAAGGGATTTATTTCTGTATCCTGCAGCTAACACTATTACACTTACTATCGTTAATAGTGTAGTAATAACAGCGAAATACAACCAAAATCCAGACAGACATTTCAGTCTGAACGATCGAATATTAAGAAGGATGTCCGAGATATTCTGTCCTTTTATGCATAAGATGGAACTTGTTCCTATGAATTTGTATTTTTGTTCAGACATCCAGACAAGACTGTCCACTTGATTACAGGTGCAATCAAATCTATTACCATCAAAATTAAACTTAGTATTATTTAGATTCTCAATGATTTTTTGGTCATCTTCTGCAAAATAAAGAAGCATATTGTTGCTCATATCGACAAACTGAAGTTGCTTTAACTCTTTAATCGCCGGGGGTATGCGTGAAATAAGATTTCCTCCCAGGTTTAATTTCTGTAATGAAAGTTTTTGATCCCGAAAAAGATTCACAGGAACTTCATAAATTGAGTTATACGATATATCTAGTGTATGTAAATAGGTTAAACCCCGGAATATAAGGTCAGTGTTCTGTGTATTTTTTAAACCATGTCCAAGATAAGAATTGGACAAAAGAATTTCTTCTAGATTAGTGTCAGAACATAAAAACTGGGGATTTAAATTTGTGCAGTTACTACCAGATACATGCAAAATTCGCAATTTAGTGTTGAGGACTAATTTTGGAACACAAGGAGCAGCACATATTTTACCTTTACTATTATTGACTTTAAGAACTCTTAAGTTTGGAATGAAAATTGTGGTTCGTTGACAGACATTTGTCCAGTCCCACTGTCTTGATGCGCTTAAATCCCAACCAGAAATGTCAATGTACTGCAAAGTTCCTGATACAAAACCCGTAAAATTTGAACATTTTGGAAATAATGAAGATACGTATTCGAGTTCTGAAATGTCTCTTTCACGTTGATTGGGCATTGATTTTGAATAATAATTTGAACGGTCGATTTTAAAACCTCTTTGCAATATTTTTCTTTGATTATTCGAATAACGAAGCTTAGAAATATCTATATGGCGAATTTGTGGAAGAGATAGAATGCTTATTAATCTGAAAAACCTCCACGCAAAATTTCTTTCCCGTAAAATTATTTTCTCTAAGCAATTACCAAATTGCGTGTTAATTATTGATTCAAAGGGGAAATAAACCAACCCATTATCTGATAGATCAACAGTTTTTACACAGATAGTTAAAAGATGTTCTATATCTCTCTCTGTCAACGCGGTATCTATTTCCATGTCAGAACCAATAACTGGCATATAAAGATACTCTAGTTGTCGATTCCGGAGACCGTAAAGACACCGTAAAGCAGTCCTGATATTGCTAGATATCCCTATATTTATACTGAGTCCCTTTAAATATCTGAAAGGATGCAAAAAATTGAATCCTTTCGGTCCATGAAAATAAAATCGAAAGCCAAAGGTCATATATTCAATTGGAGAATTTTCGATACCATTAAAAGAATCATTGTGAATATGAAAATCTTCCCTGGGATACAATATTAATGATCTCAGCTTAGTTTTTCCTTTAAACCATTCTCCAAATTTAAAATTTTCGAATATATCTATACTCAGATTTTGCAAATTCCGCAGATTTGAATTATTTGTTTCAGGGTAGTGATAGTAGTAGTTGTTGTCGATGTGTAGAATGGCCAGGTTAATTAAAGAGTAGAATGATATGTTGTTCAGTGTCTGACCAGATATTCGATTGTTTGATATGACAAGTTCTTGCAGTTCCTTGGCATCATTTAACCACTCTTTTTCTACATGTGTGATACCATTCCCTCTGAGATTCAATTTCCTCAAGGCTTTATATGGTGCGAACGCTGCATTGTCAATATATACGATCCGGTTGAATGATAGATCTATGTTGACTGTTGTCAGAGGAAATATGGGGACATATTGTAGTTGACAATTGCTACAGTTGATTGTTCTTTTAGCGTACACTGACGAGTAAAGATGCATACAAACACTGCATCTTTGGTTATCAAATGATACAGCTTCAACTGAAAATAAGATAAAGTTAGTGGTTGTTGATCATATAACTTTGTTTTGTCGATCATTATAGTGATTTTTCTTTTTTAGGATACCGTGTCAGGTTTATAGCCAGAAAATATTGAAAACATATCTATTTTTATAATGCAAATAAAATTAAGTTCATACATGAATTCCTATTATTTTGTGAAACATCAAATTCAAATTCATAGTTATAGGCCATGATAAAACTTACTTTGTTGGGGAAAATTCTGATTTCAAAAATAAATACACTGAAACAGATGTCATTCAGATGTTGAACTTTCTTATTGATAAAATTTTTGTGGTGTTTGGAGGAAAGGGTTTTCGACAAATTGTCGGCATCCCAAAGGGCATTAACTATGCCCCGCTTCTGGCTGACATATTCCTTTACTCATACGAAGCTGAATTCATTCAGTATTTGCTTTCGCAAGGAAAAAAACAATTGGCTCTTGGCTTCAATTTCACTTACAGATATATAGCATCATCTATCCAAGTGAACTGGAGGTCAAAGAAACCACAGAAAGTAGTAATTCTACTTCGTATTTAGATATTATGTTGTCTTTCAACATTAATGGTCAATTGAACACCTCACTCTATGACAAACGTGACGATTTCAATTTTGCTATCACAAACTTTCCTTTCATAAGTAGCAACATTCCATCATCGCCCCCATACGGCGTATTCATATCTCAGTTAATACGTTATTCCAGAGCATGTTCAAATTACAATGGCTTTGTTCTGAGGGCTAGGCGACTTTCAGATATGCCACTCAACCATGGTTATATATGTGCTAGCAACGTCACTGAGAAAATTCTATGGTCGTTACGAGACTTTTATTACTCCACATATATCTCGTTATCCAGACTTTTACATGATATTCTGGACTGAGACCGATTCCGATCATTTTACACAGATTTGACACCTTCTATACTAGAAGGTTACCTACTTTGACCTCTCCATATATAAATATATATGGAATTTACACGATTTGACTCTTTCTACTGGGTATGTGTGACGGGTGTTGCTAGCAAGCAGGAGATGCCACTTTCCCCGGGCATCTGATCTCACTCCATCATAGGGGTTCACATATGCTCTTCAAGCAGACATATTTTGTTATTTTCCACCAAGTTTTTATTTTCATTGATTTTTTATGTGCTCTGGTTTTATGATTTTTGGACTTATGGTTTGCATTTATCCATCATCTTTGCATCAAACATCAAAACTACCTTTCATTTTACATAGAGTAATGGAAAAATCCAGCATACATGTAGAGCTTGGGACAAAAATTGCACAATTGAAAATATCATAAAAAAATTGCACGATGACGTAACCCAAATCTTCAAAACATGATACAAAAATCGATGTATCAGTAAAGAAGTCAATTTATAAGACTTCTTTGAAATGAGATAATAGATAAATAACTGATGATTGTTTTTATTATTACCCTCCGAACAGTAAATAATTGACAATATACTATTGAGGTAAAACATACGTATGTCCGCCATACACAATAACACCAGCATACCGTTACGAGCTTAGTCGTTAAGCAAGCCGGGTGTGGCCTAGTCGATAAGGTGCTTGGCTCGTGATCGAGGTGTCCGGGGTTCGACTCTCGTTCTGGGACCACCAGTGCTCGGTCTTTCGGATGAGACAGTACAATCCGAGGTCTCGTGTCACGGTTGACGTCACATGTACTGGTCCCTTATCGCGTCGGGTGGGTTCGTTGCAAAGGTCCAAATTTGTATGCAATGCATCAGGCAGATGCAATCGCCATATATGTGAAATAATCATGGAGTGACGTAAAACAATCTTCAATCAAGATAAATCATATAGGAAATGTGTAAATTACAAGCGCTGTAATGTTTTAAAGACTGTTTTGTAATATAAATACAACTTAATGTTCAGTGGTTAAGTTTTTAATTCTGACATATGACAATTTTATCACCAAAGTCATTTCAATAGAATCAAGGTCACGGTGAGCTTATGATAACGGATTTTGTGTCGTTCCTTTATTTTCTTTTTCAAGTGACCATCAACGTTGTAGTAACAATGAATGTGCTTTACTTTTTGTGGTTCCGTTAATATCAAATAGATTGACAGATGATGAATAGATAATACCACATTTACGATTATTAATTGTAATCGAGACATCTGCATATATTTATGTAAAGTTGAACTGGTTGGTTGGTTGATTGGTGTTTTACAATATTTCAGTTATATCGCGACATGGAAGCAGGAGGTAACCAACCTCTTAAACATAGTGGAAGAACCCGGATCGTCGGCACCGTAAGCCAAGCGCTTAACCACTACACCACGCCTGCCCCTAAAGTTGAACTGAGGGACAAGATACTCCTTTAGGGAGGGAAGTCTGGAAGCTAAAATGAAGTATTGATGGTGTCTGTGCGTCCTAAATTTCAAAACATGCTCAAGAAATGCGAGAATAAAAGATGATTAATTGAACGTAAGTCATTTAAAAATAGATATGTGCAGATGAACTGCGGGAATAAATACTTATTTCTTACGAGAATAATGACTTATAAATTAAATGTTTGATGTGAAAGAGAAATGAAGACACATGAGTCAGTTGTATGAGGAAACGTCACCATGGATATGTAGAAAATAAAGAATAAACACATAAAAACGTCAACACGGATATGTAGAAAATAAAGAATAAACATACAAAACGTCACCACGGATATATAGAAAATATAGAATAAACACACAAAACGTCAACACGGATATGCAGAAAATAAAGAATAAACATACAAACGTCAACAAGGATATATATAAATAAAGAATAAATACACAAAACGTGACCAGGGATATGTAGAAAATAAAGCATAAACACACAAAACGTCAACACGGATATGTAGAAAATAAGGAATAAAGACACAAACCGTCAGCACGTATATGTAGAAAATAAAGAATAAACACACAAAACATCAACACGGATATGTAGAAAATAAAGAATAAACATACAAAACGTCACCACGGATATGTAGAAAATAAAGAATTAACACACAAAACGTCACCACGGATATGTAGAAACTAAAGAATAAACACACAAAACGTCACCACGTATGAGTAGAAAATAAAGAATGAACAAACAAAATGTCATCACGGATATGTAGAAAATAAATAATAAACACACAACGTTAACAGGGATATGTAGAACCTAAAGATTAAACACACAACGTCAACATGGATATGTAGAAAAATAAAGAATGAACACATAAAACGTTACCAAGGATATGTAGAAAATAAAGAATAAACACACAACACGTCAACACGGATATGTAGAAAAATAAAGAATGAACACACAAAACGTTACCAAGGATATGTAGAAAATAAAGAATAAACACACAAAACGTCAAAACGTATATGTAAAAAAATAATGAATAAACACACGACACGTCACCACGGATACGTGGAAAATAAAGAATAAACCAACAAAAAGTCAACATGGATATGTAAAAAATGAAGAAGGAACATACAAAACGTCAGAACGGATATATGGAAAATAATGAATGAACAGACAAAACCTTACCACGGATATATCGAAAATAAAAAAATAAACAAAGAAAACAACAGCACGGATATGTAGAAAATAAAGAATGAACACACAAAACGTCAGCACGGATATCTAGAAAATAAAGAATAACCACACAAAACATCACCACGGATATGTAGAACATAAAGAATAAACACATAAAACGCCACCACGGATGTGTAGAAAATAAAGAATAAACACAAAAAACGTCAACACGGATACGTGGAAAATAAAGGATAAACACACAAAACGTCACCACGGATATGTAGAAAATAAAGAATAAACACACAAAGCGTCAACACGGATACGTGGAAAATAAAGGATAAACACACAAAACGTCACCACGGATATGTAGAAAATAAAGAATAAACACACAAAACGTCACCACGGATACGTGGAAATTAAAGAATAAACACACAAAACGTAACCACGGATATGTAGCAAAATAACGAATGAACAGACAACACCTCACCACGGATGTGTAGAAAATAAAGAATGAACATACAACACGTCAGCACGGATATGTAGAAAATAAATAATAAACACAAAACGTTAACAGGGATATGTAGAACATAAAGAATAAACACACAACGTCAACACGGATATGTAGAAAAAACGTCACCACGGATATATAGAAAATATAGAATAAACACACAAAACGTCAACACGGATATGCAGAAAATAAAGACTAAACATACAAACGTCAACAAGGATATGTATAAATAAAGAATAAACACAGAAAACGTCACCACGGATACGTGGAAAATAAAGAATAAACCAACAAAAAGTCAACATGGATATGTAAAAAATGAAGAAGGAACATACAAAACGTCAGAACGGATATATGGAAAATAATGAATGAACAGACAAAACCTTACCACGGATATATCGAAAATAAAAAAATAAACAAAGAAAACAACAGCACGGATATGTAGAAAATAAAGAATGAACACACAAAACGTCAGCACGGATATCTAGAAAATAAAGAATAACCACACAAAACATCACCACGGATATGTAGAACATAAAGAATAAACACATAAAACGCCACCACGGATGTGTAGAAAATAAAGAATAAACACACAACACGTCAACACGGATACGTGGAAAATAAAGGATAAACACACAAAACGTCACCACGGATATGTAGAAAATAAAGAATAAACACACAAAACGTCAACACGGATACGTGGAAAATAAAGGATAAACACACAAAACGTCACCACGGATATGTAGAAAATAAAGAATAAACACACAAAACGTCACCACGGATACGTGGAAATTAAAGAATAAACACACAAAACGTAACCACGGATATGTAGCAAAATAACGAATGAACAGACAACACCTCACCACGGATGTGTAGAAAATAAAGAATGAACATACAACACGTCAGCACGGATATGTAGAAAATAAATAATAAACACAAAACGTTAACAGGGATATGTAGAACATAAAGAATAAACACACAACGTCAACACGAATATGTAGAAATAAAGAATGAGCAGAAAAAACGTCACCACAAATATGTAGAAAATAAAAAAATAACAACAAAACGTCAACAGGGATATGCAGAAAATAAAGAATAAACACAAAACGTCACCACGTATAACTAGAAAATAAAAAATGATAACACAAAACGTCACCACGGATATCTAGAAAATAAAGAATAAACACACTTAACGTCACCACGGATATATAGAAAATAAAGAATAAACACAGAAAACGTCACCACCGATACGTGGAAAATAAAGAATAAACACAGAAAACGTCACCACGGATATGTAGAAAATGAAGAATGAACATACAAAACGTCAGAACGGATATGTGGAAAACAATGAATGAACACACAAAACCTCACCACGGATATATCGAAAATAAAGAATAAACAAAGAAAACAACAACAGGGATATGTAGAAAATAAAGAATGAACAAACAAAACGTCAGCACGGATATTTAGAAAATAAAGAATAAATACACAAAACGTCAACACGGATATGTAGAACATAAAGAATAAACACATAAAACGCCACAACGGATGTGTAGAAAGTAAAGAATAAATGCACAAAACGTTAACACGGATACGTAGAAAATAAAGAATAAACACACAACATTAACACGGATATGTAGAAAATAAAGAATAAACACACAACATTAACACGGATACGTAGAAAATAAAGAATAAACACACAACATTAACACGGATATGTAGAAAATAAAGAATAAACACACAACATTAACACGGATATGTAGAAAATAAAGAATAAACACACAACATTAACACGGATATGTAGAAAATAAAGAATAAACACACAACATTAACACGGATATGTAGAAAATAAAGAATAAACACACAACATTAACACGGAAATGTAGAAAATAAAGGATAAACACAGAAAACGTCAGCACGGATATGTAGAAAATAAAGGATAAGCACACAAAACGTCAACACGGATATATAGAAAATGAAGAATGAACACACAAAATGTCAGCACGGATACGTGGGAAAAAAAAGAATGAACACACAAAACGTCAACACGGATATGTAGAAAATAAAGCATAAACACACAAAACATCAACACGGATACGTGGAAAATAAAGAATAAACACACAAAACGTCAACACGGATATGTAGAAAATAAAGAATAAACACTCAAAACACCAGCACGAATATGTAGAAAATAAACAATAAACATACAAAACGTCAGCATGGATACGTAGAAATAAAGAATAAACATAAAAACGTCAGCACGGATATGTAGAAAATAAAGAATAAACACACAAAACGGCAACACGGATATGTAGAAAAAAAGGGATAAACACACAAAACGTCACCACAGATATGTAAAAAAAAGGATAAAGACACAAAATGTCACCACGGTTATGTAGAAAATAAAGAATAAACATACGTGAACACGGAAATGTAGAAAATAAAGAATGAACCAGAAAACGTCACCACGGTTATGTAGAAAATAAAGAATTAACACATAAAACGTCACCATGGATATGTAGAAAATAAAGAAAAAACACACAAAACGTCAACACGGATATGTTGAAAATAAAGAATAAACACACAAAACGTCACCACGAATATCTAGAAAATAAAGAATAAACACACACAAGTCAGCATGGATATATAGAAAATAAAGTATAAACACAGAAAACGTCACCACGAATATGTAGGAAATAAAGAATAATTACACAAAACGTCAAAACGGATATGTAGAAAATAAAGAATAAACATAAAAAACGTCAACACGGATATGTAGAAATTAAGGAATAAACACACAAAACGTCAGCACGGAAATGTAGCAAATAAAGAATGAACACACAAAACGTCACCATGGATATGTAAAATATAAAGAATAATTACACAAAAAAAAACGTCACCATGGATATGTCGAAAATAATGAATGAACATACAACACGTCAGCACAGATATGTAGAAAATAAAGAATAAACACACAAAACGTCAGCACGTATATGTAGAAAATAGAGTATAAACAAACAAAACGTCACCACGGATATGTAGAAAATAAAGAATAAACACAGAAAACGTCAACAATGATATTAAGAAAATAAAGAATAAACACACAAAACGTCAGCACGAATATGTAGAAATTAAAAAATGAACACTCTAAAAGACATCACAGAAAGAAATACGATTTTAATTCTATTGAGGTATAGGCGATCTATAGAAATAGTCATTGTCCTTCCATAAAAGTAATTAAATATGGCAGCCACGGACAGCACGCAGTTAGTACCATTGGAAACCGCTTTCTAAATTATTATACACTATAAAAATCGGGTCATTTAAATTGAATTTGCAAAGAATGAAAGGAGACATCGTTGTTCTTACCTTTGAAAAAATTTAAATATGTTTGTATTTTTGTTAAAGATAAAACCGACTATATATAGAAATCTAAAGTCAAATGCAAATGGAAACTGCTCTTACTATTGTTAGAATGCATACATGTTTTGAATGCTGCAGCTTATTAACATACAGCTTGCCTCTTACTATAAAAAGCCGAGATGTTCCGAAGTAGGGATTCGTTACACGTACAAATAAACACACGATACACTTTTGTACACTAGGATATATTTCATGACTGGTAATATTACAATATCTGAATAACTAGTGCATGTAAAATAATTTGTTCGTTTAGCTTTTGTTCATTTATGTTACGTGCGGTTGGCTGGGTGATCTTCTCGTGGCGAAATGTATGAGCTGGTAAAATTCACGCAATACCATAATATCATGTAGCCTATTGTAGTAACTTACTTTATATCATTTACATATGTGAATTATATTACAGCAATGAAGAAAACATTAACTACACACAGATTATTACTTCTGTTGGCGACACCATGTTCCATTCATTTGCAATGTCATCGATCATTTGTTACGGTTGCATGACTCTGTCTGTTTCTTTTATATTGTGAGCGAAAACTCTGTTAGGCATTTGACGTTCCTTTAATATTTATAAAATACACGGGAGCGGGGTTGACGACTTCTCTCCCATAATATTTTCGAAACACCTCGGCATTTTATGGTGAAAAACCATCAAGAATAGTTCAGTTCATGAACATGTACAATTAGTGTCCAGCAAAACAATGACAGTTTGCGTGAAATTATGAACTTTCAAGACCAATACATTTTATTAAAATGTGATAAGACGTCATCTTTTATTACCATTATATTTAGTGATAAGAAAAATAGAATGAACTGGATCACTGTGCAAAGAAGAAAATGATTTGAAGATAATCATGTATAGCACATCACAATGATATCCAATGTCATTGTTATAAAGTTTCTTTCAAAATAAATCGTTCTAAAACTTACCGTATAAGAGATAACCGCTGAGAATGAAGAGCCACCATGCCATTCTGGACACAAATGCTTAAACTTCCTCGTTAAAACTTGTGATATGTTTTATACATGTACATTTAAACCTAATGTCAAATCCATACACCTCTATCGGGAAGAGAAAGGAAAATTTAAACTATTGTTACAGGAAGTAAATTTTCATGGTTCATATTTGATTTGTAGAATGGTTTTCTCGTCTGTCTTTTTTTTTCTATTTGTACTGTACGTTTTTTTTTTTTTTTTTTTTTTTTTTTTGTTTCATACTACTTTTTGTCTACAGCAATAGTAAAAGAAAAAAACACAAGACTAGTAGTCAAATAGAAACGACACAAAAAGACATTCCAAACATATTCGAAGGCGTTACAGACATGGTACGGAGTAAAGACACTCAATTCAGTGGAAAGTCAGTTGGTGCCGCTAACAGGTTAACGGATGTATATATTTTTACTAACCACAGAAGCAACACACTTTTTAAAATTGATAAATAATCTTCCATATAGAGAACAATAATCAACAGGTTTTTTTCTAGAAGCCATAGAAATCTGATCACAAAAATCAAATTTATAGATCAATCGACTCAGTACTCGAGAAAAAAATGAAACCGAAGGTATGCAAAATCATCAAAACGGTAAAGAAAGAAATAAAAGAACATATACTCCAGAACTTGAGTAAACCACTACAAGGGAGTAACATTTGGTGCCATGGATTATACGCAATTACTGTGAGTAAAATATGTCGATGCAGCTAAATACGAAGTATAGAAAAAGTTAGTGTCGTTGTTCAGTATATGTCTCAACCCAGAATACCAATCAATATTTCAGATATTGAGATGTCATATTGACTCTACGAGTCGAGTCCCGGATCGACCATACAGCTTCCTCGGGGATTTTGTTTCTCAAACACTTACATATCTTTTGCTGAGCTGCCGATTTGCACACAGTATGAAATCAGTGTATTGAGCAATGTCTGAGATATGAATACGCCATAGACAAGCAATGATGGAATATTGTATTCATAAAGATTTGACCACCGATGTGGTAAGCACGTATTAAGAGACTTCCTTCCTTAAGTGGCAACTTTTCCACCTTCTCACAAGTGGTCGCATTCATCATGTTTGGCTGTAAAAGATAATGTAATAAGCCTACTGTCAATATTTTCATTAATTATCTCGATATCTTTGGGTTTATAGATTTATAGAATTATGAACCGATACATCATATCTATGTATTCTATTAAGCATGTTGTGATTCTTTAACACATTACGTGACCCATTAATAATCCACAGATCAACCAATGATTTTACATAAATTTGTAAAAGTAAACCTGACAATATCTTCTCTTGCCTCTAAAAGAATTTTTACAAAGGAATAACCAATTTGTATAAAAAAAATACAGTGCCTTTGTAATCATATCTTGTATAAAATTTACTAGAATACTATCATATCAGTTTTACTCAGACAGCCTTCTCTCTTGTATGCAGATTCTAAAAGAATTTTTCAAGTTTTCATAAGGAATAAATATACCATTGCATTTCGGGTTACTACTTTTTCTATGCAGATCGTAACTTGCAGAAATATTTTTGTTCTACTGAATGGGTAATGAATGGGATTTGCAGCTTGTCGTTATAGCGTATTATGAATGAAGAAAGTAGACATTTGACCTAACTGTATGACACACAAACCCACCAAGGGCATGTACATAAAAGATGATAATACTATAAGTACTGTTTTAATGTCCTTTTGAATTGTATATTCTACTATTATCATGCTTTGTGTGGATGACCTTGGTGATTTTTGTCACACAGCTTTGTCAGATGTCTTTAGTTTTCTCTTAAAAATCAAATAAACACAGAAAACGACAATACAAAAATAACAATTGTACTGGCGCCATACAGTTGTTGTGGCTAACCGGTTTACGTGTATCCAGCTTCCAAATCACCGCAAAAGCAACAAAAGCAAATGAAACACATTTAAAAACTCATAAATAATCCTTCTTATAGAGAAGAAGGAGAGAATATATAAGAAGATGCAAATTAAGTGTTGAAATGTTATAATTGTATTCTTCTTAATTTTAAACAAGGTACTGTTTGTATAATTTGTATTTGTATAATTATATATAATAGTGAACCATACAAGAAGCGACAGATTGATTGATTCCTAATTACGTCACTCCACGAATATTTCACGTATATGGTGACGGCATGTGTCTGATGCGTTGCATAGAACTTTAGAACATTGCACTTGAGACAGTAAAAATTAGAAATCATTTACATGCCAAGTCTATCGTGACACAGGTCCTGGGTTTATACTGTCTCATTCAAAAGACAACACCGGTGTGTCCACGGCGGAAATCGACCCTGGTCACAAGCCGAGCACTTCATCCACTAGGCTTCAAGTAGTGAAAGACGTTATACCACAGTATCAATTAACTTTATACAGACCGATTCCTTTGAATGAATAATCTTTTTACTTTCTTCTCGAAATAGAAATTTGTTGACTAAAATACATATGACGTTGATTACTTTAAATTCACAAACTTTAATATATGAATAACATGGCACTAGGGGTATGTTTCTGAACACCTCAAGTTTCATCCCAAAGTGTTATACTTGTACAAATGTACATTAACACCAACGTTTATAATATCAAAATTCACAGTACTATCAGTGCTTTCATTATCAATTAGATATTAACAACGAAGAAGTACCAAAGGGTTAACCATATCTCGTAGTCCCTGGAACCCAAATAAAATCGAGGTGAGGCCAGTTGCCCGGAGTATGCGTCCCCTGAATGCATCCAACACCGTCACAAAACTACTTACCTATTCCTCAAAATACCTCCGATTACTATCCTACAATGGATGTTATTGGATTAGAGAAGGAACATGTAATTGTTAATGGTTTGATGATCGTTGCAAAACCTGACACATCAGAATTAAGGTATTCAGTCCATAATAAGCCTCAAATTACAAAATCGGATTATTGACAGATTTTTAAATGTGTCTTTTGATTTTACTGCTTTTGTGGTGAGTGGGAATGTGGGACCGTAAACCGGTTAACCACAGCAATGTATTGATTACTGTTATATCAATTGGTCAACCTAAGTCGCATTCGCAAATGACGAATGTTTTGTGATGTTCTTATTTATATGTTTGAAATAATTATATCATTAACTGTACACCAACCGTGACATCTGTCATACGACTGAGGCAGTTGCTCTTTTCCTCTAAATATAGATACTTAACATTATAACTGGTTTCTATAACAATATCTATGTCATCTTGATGTTAATGTAAGTGATTGTAAAATGTGAGATTATACAATATAAATGCCTATAATGAGTTATATTTCCACTGTTAAAAATATGAAAATCCTAAATTGCAGAAATTATACTCTGTGAATTTTACTCTTGAGTACCTTAATCACTACGTGAGACAACTTGGCATCAAGTCATCTCGTGCATTATCAGCCCATCCAACAATACATACTTAAGCTGGTAGCTGGTAATTTTAATAGAATAGAAACAATATCAAAAGTTAACTCTTCCAAACAGAGCATTTGTCATTTTTCGCAAATTCACATTTCAAGATGAATAGGAAATCCTTTACTTCGTTTGGTAGATGATCATGTAGAGAATTTACGCGCTTGTTAGAATTTAACATTGGTAATTGTTTACAATAAATCCGACTGCAAACGAATAATGGACAATTAGTGTGTGGTTTACTTAAAATCGCAGATTTACTTCATCATTATCATGAGTATGTCTGCACCTTAATTCACTACAGATAATAATATTATGGATGGATTATTAGTTTAGTCATTCAATGTTAAGTTGTATAGTGTTACATCTGATAGGTTTTACGGACTTTGATACACCAAAGAAAAATCAGATATCTACTTTGAATAAGTGAAAATCAGAACAGGAAGTAAGCCATGGCTAGAATGAGGTATATTAAATGTTATTAATTATTTGGGTTACAACACAACAAAACCATTGTTATGTACACTAAATTCACTTCCGCAAACTGCCTTCATAAATAAGGGCAGCTAACTCCCATATCAATTTTGCCTATACTTCCTGGTTCTTTCCTCATAATAAGGATGACAATGCATTTTAATTCATGTATGTTTCTTTGGTACGGTAATCAGGCATATTGGCATGTTGTTATATTGTGTGAAACAATGTGTTATTAATGTATTTTGGTTGGGGAGAGGAATACATGTTTTATCGGATAAATTTTATCCGGATATACGTGTATTTTCCGCAAATGCATTATGAATAAGGATTGCAAATTTGGTCATATTAATTGTTTAGCATGTGTGTTTTACAGTTATAACAACATATAAATGTCGATCAGTTCAGGTCTCTAAATACGCATTTCAACAACATATGTGATGCTGAAAGCTGGAACTGTGTATATTAATATTTGAGGAGCAAAGTATTTACCCAACTGAGCTAAATGTAAGAGCCAAAGAACCGACCACCGTCCCAGTAACATAAAATACGAAAGTAACTGATGTCACATTACTGGGGCACTAACAACAATGTACCACAGTGGACAGTCACGGACCCCTGAAATTCAGAAATGAGACCAGGTGCCCCGGAGGAATCAGCATCCCCTGTTTTGCGAGCCACATCCACCATGAATGCCCTTAAATACAGACGAAACAAATATATTTCTGCACTGTATATATCATGAATGTGAACAAACATTGTGTATAAAGTGTCACTGCCGGTTAACATCGGCAAAAAGGGGTATTATAACACCTAAATGAAACCTTCCGCAGGAAACTTAATTACGAGCTCCACATTGCAAAAAGAATAAGTGTGACGTTAATATAAAATATGAAAGAATCATAGGTGGTATCATGTGCAATGGAAGTGCAAGCATCCCCAGCTGACTGGTCATACCCGCCGAGATATCATAGGATTGTTTGAGTTAGTATAATTTGTAATCATATTACGTAACCGTATCATTGTAATCACAACGAAGGAGCAACTATCATTGATGATAACAAGTCTGTCTTAAAGTTTCATCATGAGGAATAGTTGATAGAATAAAAGTCGTAAGATTTAAAAAAAAAATTTCACAGATTACAAATTTTACCAAGTAAAACTTGGAGAAGTAAGTGAAAGTTCAAGGTCAAGGTCACGAGATAAAAAGACTTAGCAACAAATGAAAGCTCGGGCCAAAAGAAATCTATATGTGATATGTCAAAGTCTTATTTTCAACGCATCAAAAATATACCCCAGATTAAAGGTTTTAAAAAGTAAGTCAAATTCAAATGTCAAGGTCACGATATCATAAGTGGTGGCAGTTAGACAGCTCCGGTCATATGAAATCTACATGCCTAACAACAGAAGTCAAAATGTTATACCTACCGCATTAAAAGCTATACCCCAGATTTATTAGAAGTAAGGCAGAATCCAAAGTTAAAAGATCAATAAATATAGCAAAAATGCATGTACGGGTCCTAAGGAATCTACATGTGAAATATCAAAATCCTATTTTTAATTGGTCAAAAGATGTAGCCCATGATAAAGTTTTTGAAAAGAAGGTCAAAGTGCAAGGTAATGAAGTCAAATATGATGGCACTACCGAAAAGATTGGGTCATGATGAATCTACTTATGAAATATTTAATTCCTATATTTTTAAGTTGAAATGTATTAGTCCGGGTCAAAGTTTCTCGGACAGCGGACGGCCGACGCCGGGGGTATGATATAGGCTCCCCGAACATTTGTCCTGGCATGCTAAAAATCCGAGTTTAACGAAGAACTGCAAACCTGTCTTTACACCATACATTCTCCGGGCAACCATGATGAGAACAGCAATATTGTCTTATTATTGTCCATATCCAGTCGTGTCATAGCTGGTTCAAATTGCCCGGCAAAATGGAGCTAAGAACCGGAAAATTGCATTTGTCCGTTTGTGAGTAACATAAATGCAATGGTTATGACACGACTTTTGTTACCATAACAGTGTTAAGTAAGATAATCCTGAGGGTTTGTCTTCCATACAATTGCAGTGATAATTCGTTATAAATTAGAATTATATTATCTTTTAGATATCAGGGATTTAAAGGAAGTGGTTTATCTGCCCTTGATACCGTCTTTCTAACTTTTTTCAAATCATAGTATGAGAAGTGTCTGTCAACGTGATGAACTAACTCAGTACTACTACTACTACTACTACTACTACTACTACTACTACTACTACTAAAAATAATAACAATAATAATAAAAGTAATAATTATTTTTAATTAGTGAAGCTCTCGCCTGCCGATACGCCAACGTAACTACAATAAAGCAAATTGTAACCATAAAATTTGAATACGAGACATATCCATTAAGAGTTAATATCTTCTGCTTCATTGACTAGCTTATGAATAAGTAGTTTTTCATTAAAAAGTAAGACTGATTGTGTTTTAGGTAGGTTTTCAAACATGTTGCGACATGTCAATGGACAGGAACTGTGCCTCATTTTTCCATGACATATGTCGAAGCTAATTTATCCTGTCTCTACCCTCCGTACGAAAAAACTAGCTCTTTGTTTCAACTTCAAATGCAGATATATCGATGACTTATTTTGAGTGTATAATCCTTTATTCGCAGATTGCCTTATCATCATTTATCCAAGTGAACTGGAATTTAAAACAGCAAAACTTTTATTTCGTTTCTGTCTATCATATTATCTTACGTCAATATGGATGGGTCGCTTGTCATCATAAACTTTCCCGTATTGAGTAGCAGTATCTCATATTTGCTTACCTGTGACGTATCCATATTTCATTCAAAACAAATGACTTTGTTCAAAAGGCAAAGCGATTTTCTGCCAGAGAAATAGGTCATTCTACATATCTGTACAAGAAAGAATGATGATATATATAAACCCCTAACCGTATATAGCATACTGAAAGCATATATGTATCCTATGATATACCTCATATATATTTAATGTATAATGTGATAAAACATCGAACTAATATAAGGAATTCAGTACCTTATTGAAGACGTTGTATGGTTGATTTGAGGCTTATCATACCATGGTACATGTCATCATTCACCTAAAGTGATATGCTGTATTGAGAAATTATCTGAAAATTTTGAGCACAGAATTGTACACCTCGGTATATGGCACTTACCTGATTCAACAACCAATCAATGACTCGGCTAGGCACGTGATAGTGACGCAATATGTAACAAACACTGTTCAAAAACTACTTTGTTGGTCACGCACGCTGTGGATGTTAATTTTATTCATAGGAATGTGTAGCTGATCCAAAGATTAGCTGAAAATCAGAGTTCAATAGAACATGACCCCTTACGGATTTTCGCCAGATCTTTATCCGTAATGAGAAAAATAGAGAAGCGGAATAAAGATATGGTTTTAATCAGATTGTGACCTCCGTAATTGTGAATCTATTGCCTGGTAATCTTCAAGCGTTACAGGCATTTTTCCGCACAATGACTCGGACAAAAACACCGCCAGCACCATGACAGAGGACATGGTGGACACCGAAGCGACTCGCAAGGAGCCTCTCATTCCACAACTTGAAACTTGAAGGGGGACACCAATATCCAGATTGCTTTTTGTCACCTTGCGTGATAGATGATCGCAGATGTGGTGGACAAAATCAGACGTCCCTCCTCATTATCGCTTTCATAGAAAGAGAAAGGTCCTATACAAAAAGTTCTGGACACTGCTGTGCCATCTTGGTCTCTGGGTTGATTTAGATAAAAGAGGTCGGCAATTTATCTGGACAGACGGCGAAACAGATTTGAATGTACAAACTGTCTTATGACATATCGGCTAATGAAACGATACATGATAATTCTACTAGAATTTCTTTACATTTTGCAATTATGAATTATCTTTAATTTATCCTCATTACGATTTTACAATAAATCTAATCGCAAAATTCATAAATTTGGAATTCCTGATCTTGGGTAAAAATCTGAGTTTAAATAAGAACTGCATAGCTGTCGGTACACCGTGTATTTTCCGGGCACACATTAACGGAAACAGCAATGTTTTCTTGGTATTGCACATAATGACAGAAGTCACGTTCTAATATGGCCCCGAAAAACTGGAGCTACGACTCTGGGAAATTACATATGTCGGTTGGTTGGTACCACAATTGTAATATCTAAGACGCTAACTGTATAAAGATCATGTGTTATCATAACAACATGGTGTTAGATGATCTTGATGGACTGTCGTCTATACAATTACAATGATACTACGTCATAAATTTGAATCGGGGGATGTTTGGTGTAGTGGTTAAGAGCTTGGCTTCCGACAAATTTGGAGAGCGAAGTTACACACCAAACAACCAATTAGATTTCAAATGCATTATCCTTAGAGGAGCCTGGTCCTGGTCCGATTGAACGCGGGAAAAGTATCAAAAAAAATGTAAATTGACATGCACGTCATTCATATCTTTCTTCTTCAACTTTCTACTTCACTTAACCAAATCTATGAAAAAAAAAACAAACAAACAAAACAACATAAAACCCCAAACCAACAACAACAACAACAGTAATATCAACACTAATAAAAATGATAATGTCAAGAATTTGGTAAGATCTGTATGGTGTTTTAAAGAAAGGTTTACAAACAACATGAGACATTTCAATAAGCAGCAATAAATACTTCGTAATTGCCCGATGGCTAATATCATGATTTTACTTCACAATTGCATGTTTGGCTTGTATTATGACCAATCAACCATAAATCACATGTCCACTTCACACTAGATATGATAAGTTCGAGCAGCAGAAGCACGGACATCAAATACGCTTCAAAACTTTGAATTGAAGAAACAGAACTTACGGTAAAATTATAGTATCTTTGTCATTAGCACTATGTACGGAAATTTACATAAACCTCACTTCTTCGGAGTTAGAACCCACAATGCAATATATGGCAACCCCCCCCCCCCCCAATCCAAAAATAGTCTGATGTCAGGTCAAATCTCAGATAGCGTTATAGCTTATTCAAATTATTACTAGTCATTGTTCATTTTTGCAAAGTTTCGTGCTTTTGTTAAAAAGTAAACGATGGATGCAGGACTCCGATGGACTACATGAAACGGGACCCAGATTTCAACTCTTAGATGTCGAGTGTGAAAAACATGTCCAAATAATTCATACAAACCCTATTGCACACACAGACAAACCCCCACACACACATACACGCGTGCACACACACACAAAATAATGGCATTGTATGAAAGTTGGGAAGTCATAAAGTTATCAGAAAAGGAAATATAAGAATGTGACACACATATCATATTGTTCCTTTTTTATTGCTATCGAAATGTAACAGTATATATGGTGTATACAATAAACATATTATGGAGTGCATTCAATTTGGAAAAGAAATTACCCTGTAATACTTTGCAATCAATGTGGTCACATGATAATCTTTTGAAATAAATGGACAAATGAAATCTTTGTCATAGACACATATTTTTAGATTTAGATTGTCAACTATATATCTGTACAATATATTTGTTACCCATTCAGTGTCAAAATGAGAGTAAGAAATAAATAAATCATATTCGAAACTGGCATCGTCATTCTGTATTGTCTGTCGTGATAAAAATCTTCTTGCCTTCAAATAGAAGTAGATAACAAGAGTTTTATTTCTGTATCCTGCGGCTATTACTATTACACTTAGTATCGTTAATAGTGTAGTAATAACAGCGAAATACAACCAAAATCCAGACAGACATTTCAGCCTGAATAATCGAATATTAAAAAGGATGTTCGAGATATTTTGTCCGTTTATTCATTAGGTGAATCTTTATCCTGTGAATTTGAATTTTTGTTCAGACATCCAGACAAGACTGTCGACTTAATTACAGGTGCAATCAAATTTATTTAAGTTAAATTGAGTATTATTTAGATTCTCAATGATTTTTGGTCCCTTTCTGCAAAATAAACGAGCATATTATTGCTCATACAGGTATAATTAAGTTGTTTCAACTCTTTGATCGCCGTTGGTACACGTGAAATAAGATTTTCTTCCAAGTTTAATTTCTGTAATGAAAGTTTTTGATCCCAAAAAACCAACAGGCACTTCCTTAATAGAGTTATATGATATATCTGGTGTATGTAAATGGGCGAGACTGCGGAACATACGGTCGCTGTACGGTGTATTTCTTAACCTACTTCCAAGATAAGAATTGGATAAAAAATTTCTTCTAGATTATTGAGAGAAGACAAAACCTGGGGATTTGAATTTTTGCAATTACTACCAGATGCATGCAAAATTTGCAATTTAGTGCTGAGTACTTAATTTGGAACAGAAGGAGCAGAACATATTTTACCTTTATTATTATTGATTTTAAGAACTCTTAAGTTTGGAACGACAACTCTATTTTGTTGACAAAAAATTGTCCACTGCCACATCCCTAAATCCCAACCAGAAATGTCAATGTACTGGAGAGCTGATGTTCCAAAACCCGTAAAGTTTGAACCATGAAGTTTTCGTTTTCTAAAATGTCCCTTTGTTGTTGATTAGAAATTGATTTTGAATAATAATTTGAATGCTCGATTTTCAAACTTTTTTGTATTTTGTTTTTCTGACTATTAGGATAACGAACTTTTGAAATATCCATGTGTCAAAGTTTTGGATGATAAAAAATATTTACTAGTTTTTAAAAGGACCATGCTAAATACATTTTGATAGCATTATTTTCTCTAAGCAATTGCCAAATTGAGTACTTATTGTTGATTTGAAGGGAAAACAATCAGTCCATTATCTGATATATCAAACGTTTTAACACAGATTGTTGAAAGATGTTCTACATCTATCTTTGTCAACGCTGTATCCATTTCTATGTTAGATACAATATTTAGCATATATAGATACTCTAGTCGTCGATGACGGAGCGCGTAAAGACATGTAGAGCAGTCCTGATATCGATGACGGAGACCGTAAAGACACCGTAGAGCTGCTGATATCGCTAGATATCCCTATATTTATACCGAACCCCTTTATCTGAAAGGATGCAAAAAATTTTATGCTTTTGTTCCATGAAAATAATATCGAAAGCCAAATATCATATATTCAACTGGAGAATTTTCGATACCCTTAAAAGAATCATTTTGAATGTGAAAGTTTAGTTCAGTTCAGTTTAGTTTTTTCTTTCTTTGAACCATTCTCTAATTTTAAAATTTTCAATATATCAATACTCAGATTTTGCATATTTCGCAGATTTGAGGTATTTGTTTTACGGTAATGATAGTAGTTGTTGTTATCGATGTGTAGAATTGCCTAGTTAACTAACATTCATGTATTGTATACCTCCAGGGTGACTTCTGCCACATAACTGAGCCGGTAACTTCTCTTTTTTTCTTAAATAATAGAATGTTATGTTGTTCAAAGTCTGAACCGATATTCGATTGTTTGATATGACAAATTCTTGCAGTTCCTTAGCATCCTTTAACCACTCTGTTTCTACATGTGTTATACCATTCCATCTCAGATCCAATTTCCGCAAGGTTTTATATGGTGAGAACGCTGCTTTGTCAATATATACGATTCGGTTGAATGATAGATCTATGTTGACTGTTGTCAGAGGAAATTTGGGGACATAATTTAGTTGACAATTGCTATAGTAGTATGTTCTGTCAACGTATGTTGATTATAAATTATCCATGCAATACTGCATTTTCCTTTCATATAAACATAAATAGAAAGTCTAGTAACTTAATTATCGAGATTTCTCGAGAAAACCAGTACCGGACATATTTGGTACATGACAAACGAATGGTGCATTAAAGTAATGCTTGAGGAATACTAAACGAAAAGGGGTTTTTTTTTTAATAAAAATAATGAAATTCGAAGTATTTGCTAGTATTTTGATTCATTGATTTGTATTTTAAGGCACTTTAAGATGTGGAGATGTTTCATGTTTGTTAAAATATGAAATCAAACTCATATCAACGACATCTTACAGTATCGAGAAATATTGTATTGTCAGGGTACAGTCAGAACAATCACGACGGTAATCCCCACGAGAATTGTGCACCCTGTTGTATCTTTAATCAATCGGAGTTTTGTATCATTAGATGCGATACCAAAATTATATTTGCTGCTGTTTAAATAACGTGAAGAAATATATGTGTGATCATAAATTCTCAAATGACTTTAATAGTTATTTGGAAGATCAGTCCAGGTAACTTTCCAAATTTTTAAGATTCATTCAACAACATCTGATTCCCCTGGTGCAGTCCTCTTCTTTTTCTTTTCATTTTCTCGCCACTTATAGATAACGAAAATAATACAACATGTGCACGTTCCTACAACTATTGCTGCAGAGGTACTTCCCAATATCGCTGGTACTGAAATGTAAATATTACTTTATATTAGATGTGAAAATGAAAATGTCGGGACCACATGTTTTTAAATAAGTAAATGACATAACAAAGGGAATGAAATAAAATAGGATAGTATAAATAAGCTAAGACTGATACATGACTTTTAATAAATAAAATCTTGAACACTATTTTCAAAGACTATTAATTCATTTTGTGCTTCAAATTTTTTTCTGCGATAAGATCCTGCTATTAGTATACAAGTTTAAATTGCGTTCACTTTCACCCACTTGCATATTGGAAAGAAAAAGGATCCGGAAGACAGCGTGCATGACAAAAACAAAAACAACCCCCCCCAAAAAAAAAACAAAACAAAAAAAAAAAACAAAAAACAAAACAAAACAAAATGCCCAATCAGCACCATAATTGCCAGAATTTTTTCTGTCAGACGTCATTTCCTTTGACACATATGCTCGTTGTAAAAAGGCAATAAACTAAAAGCAAAAAGCTTGGATTTATATGTACTGCCGACAGCAAAATTGGACATAACATTCTAACATACAGATATCTTATGGAATTTAATGTTTTGACTATCGTTATCTGTTTCCTGCCTCAAATATAAAAGTATGGTGTTTTATGCCCCCGGATCGATAGATCGGGGGCTTATTGCTTTTGTACTGTCTGTTTGTTTGCTTTGTTGTCAACTTTGACCTTGGCTATAACTTTTGAACTGTAAGGGATAGAGACTTGATATTTGACTCAACTAATAAAGCCCAAGGTCGATGACCATGTTTTGCCCTTGACAATGACCTTCACGCTAAAATAACTTTTTGAACTTGGGGCTAAACTTTTGAACCGTGAGGGAAAGAGATTTAATATTTGATACGGTACTCAACTAATAATGCCCTTTTAAATGACATTAAGGTCGATGAACATTTGACCTTGACAATGACCACTCTAAAAATAACATTTTGGATTTTGGTGCTGCCGGGGTCATTAGTGTTTCACAAACACAGCTTGTTCTTTTACAAGTACATAAGGTAAACATTGAGCCATTGTAAACAAACACGACATTTTTTGTTTCGCTTTTATTCGTTTGCCTTTCGTGTTTTTCTTATGAAAAAAGAATAATTTGGGAGAAAACGATGTTAACTTGCTATAGAATGTCAGTGTTACAGTATTTTAACACAGAATTATTTCTGTGCACTAGAGTCATGTATGCGCGTATTTTTGTATTATTTATTGGACGGCTTTATTGGATTATTGTTTCTGCCATTTGGTTTCAATTAAGATAAATCCATTTAACTGAAAATAACAGAAGTCTGTTTATATACAACACAGAATGACTATGGACTACTAGGTCTTGCATTAAATATGTTAGAAGTGAGAAATACAAACGATTTGATCTGAACGTTTGTCAGAAATACAGAAGATGTGGGTAGGGTTATCAAATTTTCTGGATCGAATTTTATAATAGAACTAGCTTGCGTCAGTTGCGAAAAAAAAAAAAAACATCTATTCCTGATTTGTTTCTTTTCCGTTTGCACTTTGAAGTTTCAAGTAAAAAAGCAAGACATAACACAGTGCATTTCCATATATTGTAATTATCTAGCTCTCCCTTGGAAGAAAAATATTTCCAATTTAAAATATTAAAACAACAAAACTGACTGAACTTATCACCATTGCTTAGAATACTGTGGATATTGGTAAAATTTTCATTTAAATTCTAATATTTTTTCTAATATCCGTGTCTGCAATATACTTACAATGATCTATATCTGCATTTCTTCTATAAGCTCTGTGTCCTGTGTTGGCTATAAATAAATAACGGGTATTCTCATATCATAGTAAATATTTAAAACGATGTGACATTCCAAAATTCATATCAAGGACTCTTGTATTACATTTAATTTATCAAAATAAAAATATGACATTTGAAAGGATTTTACATATCAGTTTTCCAAAAAAAAAAAATAGTATGAATAGGGAAATGTGTAATATTAAATGAATATTGTTTTCGTAGCAATAAAATTCTGTGCAGGAATATGGGAAGAAAAATAGATCGATCTTCGCAATACTGCCAATTTAAAGGTCTACATTAATAAATGACTATTCCATAGAGAGTAAGATGTGATCTTGAACACCTGGCCTTCAACATTACAATAGAAAACATTCACCAAGAAGATAATTTTTCACTTATTATCCGAAATCTAGACATTACCTATAAAGGGTTATTGTGCATTTAATGCTAAATCTTGTAACATTCAAGTAACCAAATTCGTGTCCTTTAAGTTTGCGTTGTTCAACCAGGTAGTTAGGAGAAATCAGGTAAAACTATGCGACATATCGGATCCCTCAAAGACGAAAATTTGTTATTTATGGATATCTCAGATGATGGCCAATTCTCAAATGATGTAAAATCAAGACAGAAAATAAATTACAAATCAATAAATAAATAAATAAATAAATAAATAAATAAATAATAATAATAATAATAATAATAATAATAATAATAACACTTTTGGATATAGCTAAAGTTTAAACCATAATTTCGTTGTCTAATTATGCAGACCTAACTATGGTTATCTTGATACGCTATCGGTAAGTGAAAAATGCAAGATAAAGTGATGTTATATTTCCTATGTGAAATCTGATAATGTTTAACTTTGTACCTTAGGGATTTTAGGAGTTCCTAATCCTAACATGCATAATGGATCCGCTTATTGTGAATTTCAATAAAAAGAAAATACCACGTTCAAATATGTACCAAAGCTCTAGAAGAACATTCCGGTGAAATTAAAAGTAAGTAAAATATATCTCGACTGACTTTGTAAGAAAATGATATTGCGCAGCAACCACAGAGCAAATCTAGGAGGTTCAGCTGACGTTTATTTATTGTAACAAATGTCCATACAAATTTATAAACGTGTATTGTGTTAAATAAGTAGATATCTAAAAGTCCGGATCAAATCTACGTTTCTTATCTATACCTATTTTACTCTATCCCGGTCTTAAGAATATTTTAAAGATCAATATCGGTATGAACTAGAGTCATATCATTCATCCATAAAAACATAATAGTGAGTACATTTCCTTATTTCAAAATTGCTGATAAAAATAATTCTTGCATTATCGCATCTATAGACAATGCTGACATAATTAAATTAATACAATCGCTGTGAAATAGAAACACGATACTAAAACAATCGATGTGGATAATGAAGTTCACTTACACTTAACGCGGAAATGAGTGGTAGAATCACATGTAGAATCATTTTGACACTTCCTGAAATTTATGGCATCGACAGCAGAGAGCCTGCAGTCATTCAGACATGCTGAAAATGATAACGGTGGGTTCACCTCTCTGCAGCACACCTGACGAAATGCTGTATAACATGTTGTATTACAAGGCCTCCATGGTACCCATGTATGCCAATTACCTCTCCTGCACATGCCGCCCACAAAGTAAGTGTCGTTACAAAATATGATCATCCATAATGAAAAAAAACCCCCACAGATTCCCAAGAGATCTCCATGATGCGTTATCATAATTATTTACATTTCCATATAACGACCCTTGTCATAAGTCAAGGAGGCTTGGTGTGGTTGTGGTGAAATTGAGACGGATAGTATATAAACCATAGATAGAAAAACATTTGTATGTGATCTCTTCGATTATTATCGTTACGAAATTTGAATGGATTTATCTTCCATGTCAACATATGAACTTTTATCGTTTATTTCATAACATGACTATTCTTATTATTTTCTAATAAAGTATACAGTTTTGAACATTCTCCAATATATTTCTTTTTTTCTTTGTTCTATAAAAAAGTCAGATTCCAACTGTACAATCCCATATCAGCTTTTCATGCCTTGCTACATCGCTATGTTATCAATGTATAATGCTTTGGCATATTTTTACCATATTAAGATAATGATGTGTTCAGTTTTTTCGATGCATTAGGCTTTAACATATTTTTACCATATCTAATTATGATTTGTTGAGCTCTCTTTCAAATAATCAAGAGTTTCTCACTCTTTCATAGCATTTGCTTCAACCTCTGATTTCGTGAGGGGGAGGTATGAATCAACATTGTGGTACCTTGTGAGTGCTATGATGACTTTACATCACTTCCTTTTGTACGGCCCAATGATATGTTCTTGGAAATCTGGACAGCTATGATGACAGCTGTCTCAGCTACGAAGGAAATCTCCGATGGTTAAGAGTGTTATGCCCTCGGATCGATAGATTAGGGCATATTGTTTTTGTTTTGTCTGTCTGTTTGTTTGTTTGTCTGTCTGTTTTCAACTTTCACCCTGGTTATACCTTTTGAAGCGTTAGGGATAGATACTTCATATTTGCCATGCGTACTCAACTAATGTAGCCCTTTCAAATGACACCAAGTTCGATGACTTTTTGACCTTGACAATGACCTTTATGCTAAAAATAACCTTTTGGACTTTGATACCTTTGGGAGCATCAGCGTTTCACAAACACGGCTTGTTATAAAATGGGATAAATTAGGATTCAAATAAAATCGTTCATACTTTATGCATGTTATCAATATATCTTTCTTATCTTAGAAAGCATGTAGAAACGAACACTGTAAAACTCAGACCTTCAACCTCATTTTCTGGTATTGATAATTCAGCAATAAAACAGTATTGTTCTAAGACGACGATATCTCATTTTCTTTCATATTATATAATCTGGCAAAAACATGTCATACAAAACATTAGATGCAATATATACATGAATTTGGTAATGATAATTGACGTAGAGGCCCATAAAATCATCAGTCCGTTATCGTGGCTAGAGTATAGTTAATGACCATAAGAAAATCTCCGAATTCGAAGGCAAACATGCGATATCAATGTTGCAAAGATAATATATAGTTTTTTTACTTCAACCAAGAGGTAAAACAGCGAGGGTTGGCATATTTTATTTAAAGGAAAACACGACAGTGACTGGTGTCAGTTGACTATAACACCAACAACAACGTACCACAGCGGATATTCATGGGCTTCTGAAATTCAGAGGTATGTAAAGTTCTAATAACAGTGGTACATTTTCACTGTTGCATTCAAAACTGTGTAACAATGTTAACATTCACAAGTTCCCGAAAACTAAAAATGGATGCAAGTGTCTGCACAGGAAAAAATCGTCTATTTTATACAAACAGGGCCTTCACTAAATTTACCCTTAGCAGATATTGTCGACAAAATTTATTTAAAATATGCACGTATGAAATGAATGTGGACATTCGATAATGGAGAGTCACAACTAAATAACATTACAACAAATGGTATCCATGTCCCTCTGAATTACTGGAGGCTGACCGAAAAAAACAACCGAAATCGGACTTTGAACCAGAAATTGCGGATATTTGAAAAAAAAACTTCTCTAAAAGAAATTGCTTATCAGCATCCATCACATTAGCATTATATCGCTTCAAAACGTGTCATTAATAAATGCTAAGATGTTGCTATGGTTTACATTTGGTGCATCAGGTAGAAAGGTGTGATAATGAAATTTGAACCACAAGTTACATTTCTGTTACATATTTGTTAAAGTCATTTCAATAATTTAATGACGACAGCAGTCCAAAACGTGACAAAAATCTGTATTAATGACAGTGACGTGCAAGCAATGGATATTTATCTATCTACCCATCTAAGAGGGGAAAAATGAAAAAAATCAGAAGACCACAAAGATACAGTTGGTGTGACAGTTTCACCTATCTCGGAAGAGTGATAGCACTGAGTTGTATGATATTGTGAAATTTGTTTCTATTATTAAGGTACAAAGCTTTCTTCTATAGGTAAGCTATTAAAGTAATTTTGAATCTTCTATTTCGAAATAAGTTTTGAAATCAATAAGAGAAAAGTAGGAATGGCATTGCTATATTAAAATAATTGTACAAAATCAGAAAGTGAAAAATTGAGAAAAATCGAGTTATCGATCTTGAATGGAGTAGCACGGAATTTTAGGAGAGAGAGATAATGTAATTTAAAAGTGATTTATTATCCCCGGAACGATTAATTCATTACGTTATAGTGAAATTACATCTTCCTAACATAGTTAAAACATATTTGGACTTCGGAATTTATATTTCAAAACTTTTGAAGGTATGTCTTTACAAAACAATACAGAAGGGCTACGCCCTATGGAAGTTCTTGCCGCGCCATCGGCAGACACAGACCCCCTGTCTAGCTTTAAAATGTATGAGATGATCTCCCACACTTTCTCTTTGGTATCCTCAATTAACAAAAAGCTTGACGTTCAAAATAACGATATTAAAGAGCTTCACAATGACATTCATAAAGCAGGAGGGATAGAGGATAGGCTTGAAACAGTATCCAGTGAAATAAATGACCAAACAGGAGAAATTTATGAACTAAAAACGGAAAATATCAACATGAGAAAAGAAATTTCGATCATGAGAAGTTATATTATAAAGTTAGAACAGAAGCTTGAAAGCCAACAACGCCAAATCACAGATATTGTTGGGAGAAGTATGCGCCAAAACGCAGTTTTTATCGGAATTCCGGAACAAGTGGACGACTTAAGAGCTTATATGAAAACATTGTTCAGTGAAAAACTCAATTTGAATAGGGAAATAAAAATAGATAGAGTCCATAGAGTAGGACAAAAAGCAGAGAGGAAAACTAGGCCAGTAATAGCCAGATTTCATGATTATGCAGATAGGGAGGACGTATTATCAAAAGCACGAGAAAAGAAAAATGAACTAGACATAAAAGTTTTTGCTCAATTTCCAGAAGAAATAAGGGAAAAAAGAAAACACCTGTATGAGATTCAGAAGAAATACAACGAGGATAATGTCGAAACTAAAATTAAAGGAGATAATTTGATTTTCGTCAAAACTGGATCCGTCTACAGAGAGAAGGTTCAAATTCCAAAAGCGCACGCGGTACTCGATGAAAGCAAACCAAAACAACAATTTACCTTCGAGCGATCCGATGAGATCAGCGATCGTGGAAACCGGTTTCAGGCCAGTGGAACGACCGTTAAGAACTTTAACCAAGCGCGAGAGGCTTTAAAACAACATGTGCGTGATCCAGGTATTATGAAGGCAACGCATAATATAATGGCATATCGCTTTCGGGACGAGCACGGAAAGGTCCATGAAGGGAGCGACGACGATGGCGAGCACGGTGCGGGGCAACACATTCTTAAATGCATGCGGGAATGCAATGCCATGGATACCCTAGCAGTAGTATCAAGATACGCGTCTTCAAAAATTGGACCTGCGCGCTTCAGCCATATTACTACTTGTGTTCAATCACTTATACAGAGCATGCAACGTTAACATTTCGGTATAATTCATTTAATGTTTAAACCAACACTTGTGCAAAAAATAATGTTTTGTATTATAAACTCTTATTTTGTATCACATAGCTACCTTTTACTATACAATCTTATGAAATGGTGTTTTTTCAGCAACCGGAACTTTGCTCCAACCGTTACGGATTTTGTAATTTAGTAATTAATATGCATCTCCGATTTTGAATACGGGGCTTTGTATGTGTTTTTCTCTATCTTAACATACCGGTGAAATACCTTGAATATTTAAACAAACACTTGTGTAAAAAATTATTTTTATGCATCCTAAACCTTAGCTTGTATTACATATATAATTAGTCTTTAAAATACAATCTTATGTAAAGGATTTTTTGACAACCGGAACTTTGTTCCAACCGTTACAGTTTTTGTAAATTACTAATTAATGTGAATGTCCGGTTTTGAATACGGGGCTTGTACGTGTTTTTCTTCTTCATTCTTCTTTCTCTCTCTCTCCATTCCCCACTACTTCGTCACAATTACAATGATAGCATTTATCAACCGAAGTTTATGCTTATTTGTTTACCCTTTGTTACTTAGTAACTTTCATCCTTACTTTGTAAAAATCCATACTTTCTTTGATCTTTCACATCATATAGCGATATGCATTCAACACAACAATGAAAATTTATAGTGAATTCGAACTCCACCATCCTTTGTTTTATGTCTCACAATATATATATATATATATATATATTATATATTCAGGCATTATTACATTATCCTCATATACATTATACACTTTAGTAAGTACAGTGTGTGAGGGAAAAAAAACTGAAACATAACCAAGTAATATGTCAAATATTATAATCAATACTCTGAACTGTAGAGGTTTAAGAGATTTTGAAAAAAGAGCTGATGTTTTTGATTACCTAAGAAAAAGGGATTGTAATATTTATTGTATCCAAGACACCCACTTTACAAATGATATTGAATATAAGATAAGAAAAGAATGGACAGGCCATTGTGAGTTTAGTTGTTTCAAATCAAATGCCCGAGGTGTATGTATTTTGTTTAATACTAATTTTCAATATGATATACATAATGTGAAAAAAGATAATAATGGTAATTTTATTGTTTTGGATATTACCATTGAAGATCGACGAGTCACTTTAGTTACATTGTATGGACCAAATGAAGATAATCCTGACTTTTATGATTGTATAGACAAAATATGTATTGAGTATGATAATAATGAGATTATCATATGTGGTGATTTTAATTTAGTCCAGGATCAATCTTTAGACACATATAAGTATCGTCATATCAATAACCCAAAAGCGAAAAGAAAAATCGAATCAATAAAAGAGAAATATAACCTAATAGACCCCTATCGGGAATTATACCAAGAGAAAAAAGCCTACACTTGGAAAAAGGCAAATCCTGTAAAGCAGGCCCGTTTAGATTTTTTCCTAATATCCGATTCCATTCTACCTAATACATACGATGTTAAAATATTGCCCAGTTATAGATCTGACCACTCATCAGTCATTTTAACTTTACGTTTTAGTGAATTCCAAAGAGGGAAAAGTTTATGGAAATTTAATAACAGTTTGTTAAAAGATGAAGATTATATTAAAATTGTTAAAGACTCAATCAAAAAAATAAAGTTACAATACTGTGTTCCAATATACAACCACGATAATATTGAGAGTATTGATAATAGTACAATCCAATTTACAATTTCGGATCAATTGTTTCTAGAAACCCTGTTACTTGAAATTAGAGGCCAAACAATTTCATACTCTTCCTATAAAAGAAAAGAAATGAATAAAAATGAAAACGATTTAATGAAAGAAATTGAGAAATCAGAAAGTAACACTAATAGAGGGGATATACGTGATATAATAGAAGTAAAAAAAAACAATTAGAAGACCTTCGTAAAATCAAAATGCAGGGAATAATTTTACGCTCCAAATCACAAATACTAGAAGACGATGAAAAACCTTCTCAATATTTTCTGAATCTTGAAAATAGAAATTATATTAATAAAACTATTCCGTTATTATATACAGAAAAAGGTGTTTTAATAAGGAACCAAAAGGAAATACTCGAGGAAGTACAAACTTTTTACCAAAATCTCTACACAGAGAAACAAGTTTCTCAGGTAGATCTAAATTCTTTATTCCCAAATCTAAATATACCTAAATTGAGTAGAGAAAAAGCTAGAAGTCTTGAAGGCGAATTAACTAAATCTGAAATACACTACGCTCTAAAAAAGATGAAGAATAATAAGAGTCCGGGATCAGATGGATATACTGTAGAGTTTTTTAAGTTCTTTGTTAAAGACTTCGATGACTTTATACTGAGATCATTAAACCATGGGTTTCATTCAAATCAGCTTTCACAAACTCAGAGAGAAGGAATAATAATATGCATTCCTAAAGGAAATAAATCAAAACTTTATTTAAAAAACTGGCGACCTATAACTTTGTTAAACGTTATATATAAAATAGGATCCTCATGTATAGCAGACAGGCTTAAAAATGTATTAAATGAAATAATTTCTCCAAGTCAAACTGGATTTATTAAGGATAGATTTATTGGAGAAAACACACGGATAATTTATGACATAATTAATTATACTCAGATAAAGAATATGCCAGGACTAATTTTGTTATTGGATTTTGAAAAAGCATACGACTCGATATCATGGACATTTATTAATGAAGTCTTAGATTTTTTTAAATCTGAACGCCAAATAAAAAGGTGGATAAATCTTTTTAATACCAACATATATACGGCAATAACTCAATGTGGTTTTTTATCTAAATTCTTTAAAATTGGTCGTGGCTGTAGACAGGGTGATCCCATTTCGTCTTACATCTTTATACTGTGTGCAGAAATACTTGCTTTAATGATTAAAAGTAATCAGAATATCAAAGGGATAAATATCAAGAATACAGAGTACTTAATATCTCAATTCGCTGATGATACCACCTTAATACTTGATGGCACAACTGAGTCGTTTAATGCCACTATGTACATCTTGGACGGTTTTTCTTCTCTTTCTGGTTTAAAACTTAATGACACTAAGACTAAAGCTATCTGGATAGGTAATAAAAAGTTCAGTAAAGAAGTATTCCACCATCGACTAAAGTTAGACTGGAGTCAAAAAGATTTTGATGTTTTGGGTATAAAATTTTCCATAGATCTTAATTCAATTGTTAAGATAAATTACGATGACAAAATTGAATATATTAAAAATGAAATGAGCAAATGGAGACACAGAAACATTACACCTATAGGAAAAATCACATTAATCAAATCATTATTTCTATCCAAAATGAATCATTTGTTCTCATCTCTTCCTAACCCCCCAATGCACATACTTAAGGAAATAAATAAGATGTTTTATAATTTTGTTTGGGATGGAAAACCTGATAAAATCAAGAGAGATGTTATGGTGCAAAATTATAACAAAGGTGGTTTAAAAATGATAGATATACAAAAACATATTATGGCTATAAAACTAACATGGATAAAAAAAGCTCTTATCAAAAAATGCGGAATACGTTCATCTTTTTGAAAGTACAGTCTGTACAATTCACAATTTGGTTAACAGGGGGGACAATTACTTAGATATACTAATACAGAATACAGACAATAAGTTTTGGGTGGATACACTCAATGCATGGAAAACTATGTTGAAAAAAGTGAAAATAAATTCTCTAGATGAAATCATAAACACTCGTATCTGGAATAATACTGATTTATGTATAGCAGATAAACCATTTTTCTTTGGGAATTGGTTTAGAGCAAATATTTATACAATCAGAGATATTATGAATAATAATTTTGAAATCTTGAGTCAAAATGAATTGAAGGGAAAGTTCAACTTGAGAACTAATTTTATTGAATACTACACTATAAAACATAGTATTGAAGCATATTGTATAAAGTACAAAACTATTATTGACAATAATGAATGTATCTTGAATAATCTGTCCTTGCCTCCTATAATTAAACCTTTTTATAATAACAAGAGTGGTTGTAAATATTATTACTCACTTTTAAGTGTTTCTGAAAATATATCTAGTCCAAGTAGTATGAAAAAATGGAATGATATTATATTCCTTAATGATATAGATTGGAATTTTATATATAGTAACCCTTTCAAAATTTGTGCTTCAACAAAATTACAATGGTTTCAATTCAGAATTAATCATAGAATCCTAGGCACAAATACATACTTGAAGAAATTAGGAATTACTGAAAATGAAACTTGCTATTTTTGCAAAGCTGCACCTGAGAGTATAATTCATATTTTTTATTTTTGTTCAATAGTTCAAGATTTCTGGGAAAATATTACCAAATACATTTATGATAATACAAATGTTCTTTTAGATATAAACATGAAAACAGCAATATTTGGTAAAAACTACAAATTCAATAGAACTTCCAAAAATCTTATATTGCTGATTGCAAGATTTTATATTTTTAAATGCAAAATGCAAGAAAGAGTTTTGAATGTAAATGCTTTCAGAATAGAATTAAAAAACTATATCATTAGTGAAAAAATGCTAGCAGTAAATAATAGCAATCTTCCTTCCTTTGAAAAGGAGTGGAGTGTGTGGACAAACATTTTTAATCTTGAGTGATCAGGATACTTTTTCTATACTCATTATCAGAATTATTTAAAAACTATGATTTTTCAATGTACTTTTTGAACTACTAATATGAATGTCTGTATGAAATCTCCTAGTTCTTTCGATTAAATTTTCATACACGATAAAAACGCTATTAAAATACAGTTTATTAATGTAAAATATATGATACATGCCAAATAGTAGTGTTGTATACACTTATACTTACAATGTTTATATTTTTCTGTGATGTTTTTGTGATGTGACTGAATGAAAATAAAGTATGGAGAAAAAAAAAAAAAAAAAAAAAAAAAAAAAAAAAAAAAAAAAAGTGAAAAATTCTTTGTTCTTTATAACTTCAAACATCACTCGCAAATTGTCAATAGTTTTCAATTCACACATATAAATCTCTCTGGTCCCCATGTGGTATTTTCAATTAAGAGGACTTTTATTATTTCATATTAAATGGTATGAAGTTTATAACTGCTTTTTATGTACATGTACCATTTAAGATTAAAAGATTTATTTCTACTTCATGTTTTCTTTTTATATATCAAAATTATCATGAAATTAAAAACAATGAAACTTCATATTAAAACCGTTCCCGTTTGTAAGTATGGTTAAAATGGAAGGTAGTAATCAATAGAAAAAAACACGATGGATGCTTATTGCACTAAGTGACTAGTTAGTGTTCACGTTAAGCAAACTACATGCATACTAATTATCTTAATTGAATTTAGTAATGTGCCAAAAGCAGATACCATTAATATTAGTGTTATTCCAGACAAATTAGTGCGATGGGTTGTTTTGTTTTGTTTTGTTTTGTTTTTTTTTTTTGAATGGCATCATCAAATAATTCTTTGTGCACATATATGTATTGTAAACGTTTAGCACAGTGAAAACTGTAACCATTGTTCATCCCTTAATAATAATAAAAATCAACATTTTCACTTGATGTCTATCAATACTACAAAATCTGTTCCAAATTGCGATTTCGTAATTCTAGCTACTCTAACGGGAAATTACGGTAATTTTAAACAGATGATCTTGTTCTACACTTTCAGTTTCTACAGAAACTTTTTTAAATGGCTTCATTTTTTATATACAAGAAAGTAACGTCGATGACGCCAGAGCATTTCTCAGTGTTATAACATTTGAAAGAAGATTTTCTCGATTAATTTATATCACTTAAGAGTGACTATATTTATGATAATATGCTTTTCCGTCATATGTTATTAAGGTGTTCTTACTTTAATTCCACAGATGTGAAGTTGCGCTTAAACAGTTACTGTTTTATGATATAGAGGATGTCAGGTTGATAACTACGTCTTTGATATGTCGGCAAATTACATTTTTACAATGGATCATCCCTCTCATCAATCAAAGTCACTTTTTGTTTGTCTTCTCGGGTTTTTTGTGTTTTATTACTATTATTATTACTTTAACTTGTTTTTATTTATTTATTCTATTTTATTTTATATTTTACGTTAAAACCCCAGAATGCGACCATTTTTTTTCAAGAAGGATATACGTATGTAAATAAAACTACATACTTTACTTATTGGATGTATATCGCTTACTTCGATTATTTTATATACTTTATTCTGTTGACTGGCGTTTTAATGTCGTTATGGTATAAAGATTCCTTGCGATTGCTTTACAGCTTCCAAAATGTTGTTTCTGTCTTGAAAATTACTGAAGAGGTTTTATGTTTCACTGTTATATCAGTCAGATACTTATAATTTTTGTATAACTGAATAACTGATGAATTAAAATAACTTCAACAGAAAAATTTGATTTTGCAAGAACTTATGATGAATTTAAATTATGAATTTAATAATTTTACGTGACTCTTTATTTCTTTATTGAAAAATAAAATATTGAAAAACCTTAGGAGAATCTACCTCATGCCATGCTGTATCATTCTATGTTTTCTTGGTTTTCATGATTTTAAGTCAAATTTGTTACTATTTTACACATCAAACAACTCAATTTCAGAATTTCACAATCTGGTCTTGATCAGATTGGCTACATAAATAAGAGTTATAGTAAGACATATGATAAGCACTACAGATGGAACTCATTATAAAATTAACCATATTAAATAGGAATGTGTGAAAATTCTGAATAGATTTATCACATTTTTTCGATAAGTCCTTTAATTTTACATTCAGATATATTGATGTTGTACTATCTATAAATAACAAAAACTTTGATACATACAATATATCCAAAGGAACTTGAAAGTAAGGACAATGCAATTTCCAATTCATGTGCTTCATATTTAGATCTGCTTATTGATGTCGACCCAGATGGTAAACTTACTATTTCAATTTATGACAAACGTGATGACTTTTCCCCATTGTTAACTTTCCATATACTAGTAGCAACATTCCTTTATCACCTGCGTACGGTGTTTATGTATCGCAATTGATTCGATATGCGCGAGTCACCTGAGTATTCCTCTTTCATTTATCGAAGCTAATTACTAGGAGAAAAGTTACTCAAACAAGGATATGAGATATCACGACTTATGTCAACATTCCGCAAATTTTACGGTCGTTATAAATACCTTATTTGCTCATATGGTGTATCGTTGTCTGACATGTTGACTTCCTTATTTCACAGTAACTAAAGCGTCTGTATTGCCTATACTATACAGCAGTATTCTTACTGCTTATGACATATACCTATTTTGACTATGACGGTGCCGTTTCCTAATTCCGTGACAGCTAATAATACTATTTTGCTTATACTTATGGCATCACAACGGGTGTAACCGGTCGGCAGTGGATGCTTACTCCTCCATGGCACCTGATCCCACCTCTTTTTTGACAGAGGTTCGTGATTGTTTATATTATATTTACATATGTGTTGTCGTGTTTCTTCGACTTCGAGTTATGGATTTCGGAACAATATCTTGGATTTGTACATAGTCTCTCTAAAAGATATCATCACATTTTGGACTGTAAAGCAGTGGCGGTACCAACTCAGGACGATCAATGGAAATGACAATGACGATTTATTTTAAACACACAAAAATTATCATCATTCAGCCGTTGTGATTCCCTGGTTGCTTTAAGATATAGTACTGGATAATGATAAGGTTTGGATAAGGATACGGTTTTCTGACAAATATATAATAGAATGTGTACGGACTGATCACGTGGACCCTACAAAAGTGGTTTGAAATAAGCCTCTTTTGAATTTTACCCAGATCTATGATCGCTGATTATAATGTAAAACATATTTAGGTATGTTGTAATGAAAGTATATATGTATATACAATGAATGAGACTTATACTTAAAATTAAGGATTTTACAGTGCATTTTCATGTTGTAAAATGTTTATCAAATCTACCTGAGGTGGGTCTACTTGTAGTGTTCCTAACCAAAGTTGTTGACCCTGTAAAAAATAAGAATTACTTTGTACGAGACATAATGAATAATAAATACATGTATATTTCATTGGTAAACTCTTAATCTCCTGACCGGAGTTTGATTTCGTGACTATCATATTTGATATTATAATAATTTATTTGAGTTCAAAATTTATTGTTTTATAATAAGATAGCACTCCAACGCAATATATACATCGTAAATCGTTCAACATTTTCCATGTTGTCGACTGTGACTTATGTGACTAATTTATGTTGGTAAATCTGGTGCCCTCTTAGTAATTCCCGGTCACCTATTTGAATCATGGTAGCAAGCATTTACTATATAGACCTCTAAACTCAGACGGCCATGCAATCTTGTTTATGATAGTTCGTATTATTGCAAAAATTACTATAATACTAATACTTCGTCTTTAAGTACTCATTTCCGTATGCAACGTAAAGAATACTTAAGACACAAGATACTACATTTCAATATAGTCGCAGTGACCATATTGATAACTTGGGTAAAACATCAAGCCCAAGATGTCATAATGTAAATAGCATGGGTTTGTTCAACTCCAATACTAGACACAGGTGTAGTCAAGGTCATTGTAAGTACAATAAACAACGTATACATAATGTGTTTTTCTGCGATTTTACCTTGAGACCAGGTGTATGCAACACTTTTCCAAGTCCAGGAAGTATTTAAGAAATGAATCCTATATTTTTTTGGTTGAAGCGCGAAGCGCATTGATGCAAAAGTTTTCCGTCCAAATTTTAGGTTGATACCTCAATCAACCAAAAAAATATAGGATTCATTTCTTATCATTTTATTTAGCTTATATATGAAAACAAAAATTTAATAAGTGTCCAATTAACATTATCTATTATGGCACTAAAGTTACATTACTTTTTTTATCTCTGAATACATGTGACTTGATCGCGTAGTAATATAATGACAAGGTAAACAACATTTTGAAGTCAATAATGGCGGCTAAGACGAAATTCGAAAAATTTGATCATAGTGTCTATTGAAAAGATTAGAAGTGAAAAAGAATGAACAATTATTAAAACACGACTTAATGAAAGATGCATATGAGGATGATAATCTGTTACCAAAGGTATTTATATTTTAAATGGTATTAGTATCATTAGAAATGCAATGCATACAGTATTGACTGGTGCACGTGCGTGTCACAAGGTGGAAAGTGTAGGCTCAAGGACTTGGATCGGAGGCAGCACCTGCTCTGGTGCCCGTTCAGTTTGCTCAGTCGGGTATGATACCGTAGGCATTTTAGTTATCAACGTCCGTTGTCAAACGATCGGCTAGTAGCAGACGAGTACTGTTTTTATTTTGTACTTGACTGCATGCATTTCCAAACAGCGCTGTACTGTAGCTTAACTGATAGACCTAGTTATATTTTACTTTTTTTTTTTAAATAAGAGTAAGAAATTATATTCTATATTTAATAGTTTCTGAAGTGAAGTGCGATTTATTTTTTGTACTTTGCATTCGTAATATGTAACGAAACAATTTTATGCAATCGATTAACAACACGGGAATCACGGTTCCATAAATAGAACGGGGTTTCGCATTCCAGAGGAAAGTAGCGCCGGCAATTGTGACATATCTGCACTTAAAATTTTGTTCATGCAGAAATGAACTAAATATTTTAACCAATAAGATTCGCCGCAAAACCATGTACACAAAGAAAATTAAATGATATAAATATAGTCCAAGAAGTATATATATATTTATCCACATGAAGGAGAACAAGGACACAGTGTCAAATTATCCAATTTACGATGTAAAATATTTAGCTTTTATCATTAATCTTGATAGGCAGAATAATTCCTAAAATAGGTTCCGTGATCTCCGTAACATATTTTATTCTAGCTTAAAGCGTGTTGTAGTAAAATTTTCAAACAGTTTAAAAAAAACGAAAAAGAAATTCAACTTAATGAAATTTCCAGTCTATAAGAAAGCTATTTTGTTTCGTTGGGTTTCTCTTTACGTCACACGATGTTTATTTTGATTCATACGGTGATGGCTTCTGCCAGATGCATTGCTCTCACAAAAGCTTACAACCATGGACAAGTCGAAGCAGTGAAAGATTTGTTACGAGCCACATTGACAGTGACACATTATTTCTGTTTTCACTATATTATACTAAAGAAAGTGCTGTCCTGTGCCTACGTCAGTATTCGTGTCCACGACCTCACGAACTAAGCTACTTTCTAATGTTACTGATATAGATATCCCTGAAACGAATTTTTCTGTAACTGGTATTGCCAAAATCTCTATGTATTGTAAAATATTAATTACACTTTTAAACTGGATGTCAATTAGTTTATGTGACATTGTACAATTGATATTTATATCTAACTTACCTGATGCGGATCTTTTTGTAGTGCTTCTGCTTCTATCTAATGTTGGTTGCATTGTCGCTGCCAAAATGAAAATAAGAAATTTTTTAAAACAAATGGATATTGAGGTTTGTATAGATCTTGACATTTTCTTATTATTAATGATGACAATATTTTGGGGTAAATATTACTTTTTTACGATTATATATTGAAATATTATTTTGTTGAAATTAATCATAAATATTTGTTAATTTTATTATTGATTTCGTTCAAACAAGATTGTTTCACTAATATTATGTATTTGTCCGATGCAACGCACATCAATTAATCAACGGACACGACCGAATCAGTGAGAAAAATGTAACTGCACAAGATTTTTTCACTCATATTATGATGGCATTTGTATGATCATTGGTGCATCGCTCAAAACTTTATGCATATAGATTGGATCCATCCGATGTAGTGATAAATGTTTTGAGAGCCACATTGAAAGTAACACAGGAACTCAATTTTGACTCCCTTATCTTGAAGATAATGAATTTACAAACTATCGTTAGTTCTCGAACCTAAGACCTTTCTGTAAAAGACCAGGTAAGTGATCGATATTACTAATATACAAACCGATTAGAAATTCTTTCTGTAAATGGTATTTTTAAAACTATTATATAATAATCAATATATCATATATAATTTTGTGCATGCGCTTGTATGAAATATACAATAAAGAATTTAAATTACAACATGGTGGAAATTGTAAATGAGGCACATTCATTAAAGCCAAAATAGAATTATTTACCATCTAAATGGAGGAGAGGGTGGTTTCGGGTTAATATAAATGAATTGATTGATTAATAGAAAACCTAACATAAACGCATACAGTAAATTAAATAAAGAAGGCAAATTGAGTTAAGAAAAAAATCAGATATAGACACCCGGCATAATTCTATATAAAATTAGACACCTACCTACAGTCCAACAACAAATGACTAAACAAAAAGATATCATCACATATTAGACTGTAAAGCAGTGACGGCACCAACTTAGGACGGTCAATGGAAATGACAATCGTCAATAACTTTGTGTGATTTAATGGGATATCTTTTGTAGTTTATTCATGATATGTGATCAATGTTTCTATCTCAGATTTATTTTAAACACACACAAAATTATCATCACTCAGCCGTTGTGATGACCTGGTTGGTTTAAGATATAGAAATGGATAATGATAAGGTTTGGATAATGATACAATATTCCGACAAACATATAATAGAATGTGTACGGACTGAGCACGACGACCTCAAAAACGTGGTTTGAAATAAGCCTCTTTTGAATTTTACCCAGATCTATGATCGCTGATTATAATGTAAAACATATTTAGGTATGTTGAAATGTATATACGATTAATGAAACATACTTAAAATTAGGGATTTTACAGTGCATTTTCATGTTGTAAAATGTTTATCAAATCTACCTGAGGTGGGTCTACTTGTAGTGTTCCTAACCAAAGTTGTTGACCCTGTAAAAAATAAGAATTACTTTGTACGAGACATAATGAATAATAAATATATGTATATTTCATTGGTAAACTCTTAATCTCCTGATCATGACCGGAGTTTGATTTCGTGATTATCATATTTTATATTATAATGATTTATCTGAGATCGAAATTTATGGTTTTATAATAAGATTGCACTCCAAAGCAATAGATACATCGTGAAATCGTTCAACATTTTCCATGTTGTCGACTGTGATTTATGTGACAAATTTATATTGGTGAAAGTAAAGGCCCCTCTTAGCAATTCCCGGTCGCCTATTTGAACCATGGTAGCAAGCATTTACTATATAGACGTTTAAACTCAGACGGCCATGCAATCTTGTTTATGATAGTTCGTATTATTACAAAAATTACTATAATACTAATACTTCATCTTTAAGTACTCATTTCCGTATGCAACGGGAAGAATACTTGATTAAGACACAAGGTACTACATTTCCATGTAGTCGCAATGACCATATTGATAACTTGGGTAAAACGTCAAGCCCAAGATGTCATAATGTAAATATCATGGGTTTGTTAAACTCCAATACTAGACGCAGGTGTAGTCAAGGTTATTGTAAATACAATAAACAACGTATACATAATATGTTTTCTACGCTTTTACCTTGAGACCAGGTGCATGCAACACCTTATCAAGTCCAGGAAGTAAATAGATTTAAATACAGTCCAAGAAGTATAGATGTTTAAACATATGAAAAAGAACAAGTACACAATGTTAAATTATCCAATTTACAGTGTAAAATATTGAGCTTTTATCATTAATCTTGACAGGAATAATGATTCCTAAAATAGGTTTCGTGATCTCCGTAACATATTTTATTCTAGTTTAAAGTGTCTTTAGTAAGTTTTTCAAACAGCTTCAAAAACCGAAAAAGGAATTCAACTTAATGAAATTTCCAGTCCATAGGGAAGCTATTTTGTTTCGTTGGGTTTCTCTTTACGTCATACGATATTTATTTTGATTCATACTGTGATGGCTTCTGTCCGATGCATTGTTCTCACAAAAGCTTACAACCATGGACAATTCGAAGCAGTAAAAGATTTGTTACGAGCCACATAGACAGTGACACATTGCTTCTATTTTCACTGTCTTGTGAGAAAGAAAGTGCTGCCATGTGCCTAAATATTACACTATCAAAGGAGAAGGTAAAGACACCTGGCCTTGCTAAAGGGCAGAAGCCATGAAGGAGACCTACAATAAACTTAGTAAATAATGCAGTGCCATTGCAAAAATTTCGATTGTACGACAGATGCGAGTGTGTTACGAGCCACGTAGACAGTGACACATTGCTTCTATTTTCATTGTCTTGTACTGAAGAAAGTGCTGTCAGTATTCTTGTCCACGACCTCACCAACTTAGCTACTTTCTAATGTTAGTGATGTCGATATCCCCAAGATGAATTTTTTTTTGTCAATTAGTTTATGTGATATTGCACAATTGATATTTATATCTAACTTACCTGATACGGATCTTTTTGTAGTGCCTCTGCTTTTATCTAATGTTGGTGGCATTGTCGCTGCCAAAGTGAAAATAAGAAATTTTTAAAACAAATATAGAGTTTTTATAGACCTTGACATTTTCTTATTATTAATGATGACAATATTTTGGAAAGAATCAAATACGTTCATTCGGATAAGTGATTGGCTCGAAAACTTCCTCTTAAGACTCACATGAGACAATAAAAACAGAGTTTCGGATTCACGGTGAGAAGACAAGTTAAAGATACCTCGCTGTTCGCTTTGGTCATAACGTTTAAAGTTCTTTGTAAATCATACGGTAGATGCCATATGGGTCGATTCTTCTATGAAATGCGTGTAATAACTTGGTAAGGGTGAATACAGTGAAGTTTATAAATTGTTCATATTCCATCGACATATGTGATAAGACCTCAGAATACCTCGGATTAGGTGTAATTTTAATAGAAATAGTAAAAGACTTTTGGTAAAACAAAAATCAAAACGCCAAATACATCTTCTAGCTTACTTGAAAGGTTGAAGTCCAGATCTGATCTGTATTTTAAATTTCAAACGTAGTTTATATTGTGGCAAGGATAATACAAATCTAAGTTTTAAATATTGCAGTATTTCAGATGGTTGGCTAAGGTTTACTTTTTCTATATTAATTATTGCCAAATTTTGAAGATTTCACATTGAATCATTAAGTGATATGAAGCCGAAAAGTATGAAAAAAAAACCTGAGTAGTTCTAAATATACACCTTTACTTATTTCTCCATTTCCTGACTACGGTTAAAATCTATATTTAAAATAAATGAGGCTAATCTGAAACTGGGGATAGTTTGCTGAACCGAAATCTTCTTGGTCAAGAAGAGGTTTCACTTACAACAACTATACATTTATACATACATACACACAATTTAAAAGAATATCGGTTTATATTTTTGTACTCTTTGGTTCCAAAAGGTTGCAATGACGTCAATTGAGGGCCGGTAAAACTCCTAAAAAATAACGCATTTGTGTATGACGTCGTAAATAGAACATTTGAAATCTTCTTAATGGCACGTGATGTTACGAACCGCGGAACGGTAAACAGATATCTAGTACAGTAATTAAGGTAATAGATATCTTCAGATCTCGCGGACTCGAGCTCGTACTCGGAGGCGTACTTTAAAATAGAAAGTCAAGGGGTCGTATCAAAAGTTAATACTTGTTAGTTATGCATATAGTATACATAAGTATGTTTTCATAATTCAATAAAAGAATAATGACGACACAAAGAATGCGCATTTATTTCATGATACTAGTAGTTCATAAAATCTTCTATGTGGAAAATTGACATGTTAGCTGATTCATTTACTTTTATATATGAAACATGTGTCACCTCCTTTGTGCAAAGCATTGGCTGATCCGGGATTTCCGAAAAAAAGGGGGGGGGGGGCACTGTCTTTGTTCACGCACAGGTCTTTCGTTGATCTTTGTAAAAGCATATGATATTACAAGGGTGTCTCTATTTGGGAATATTTTGTAAAACAACCAATTGGGAATGGATGAGGCTGATTAGGACCGATAGCAGGTAAAAATGTTTAATGACCACAGAATCCACCACGGACAAGACGAAGAGTGTTGGAATTGTCAATGACAAGAGTGATAATACTTCAAAGTTTTCAATGTTGAAAAGGGATAAAATATAAGATAATTCTGCTGTTTAAATAGTACAGAATTTCTATTAGTTGCGGATCCAGACGGTCCACTACCCCGTGTATGAAACCAATATCGGTGGAAAGCACCGCGGGGAGAGGGGTTTCCTCTCCTTCAGGTGGGGTCCAGAGGGCCTCCCCTACAAATTGCTCTCAACAAGGGATGCAAATGTTGCATTCTAAGGCCATTTTTACTTCAGCAACCAAAAGCGCCGATATCGAGGTTACTGGATTTTCCCATCGTACAAAGGGAAAGGAATTTCTGGTTAATGGTGCTCCCTCCTTGCCTAAAACGCAGAAATGGAGGCTGAGGGAAGGCGAAAGGGTTTAAATATCTCTGAGAGGGGAGCGAAGCTTTACCCTCTGTCCTCCGCTAACTTTTGTTGCATTTCAAGATTTGTGCCGCACTAATGTTGCTCATTATCAGAACCTCTTTCATCAGTCAAGTTGCAAGTAGAAAGCCAATAAAAAGCACTGCTGTTTCGAGTATTGACTGTAATATCAAAGGAAAAGGTAAAGACACATGGCCTTGCTATAGGGCAGAAGCCATGAAGAAGACCCACAATCAAACTTAGTAAATAATGCAGTGGCATTGCAAACATTTCGATTGTACGACAGATGCGATACCAACTTAGAACGGTTAATTGAGCACCAAACTCAAAACACAAAAGAATGAATTTCGCGTAAAATTAACGAAAACATTGTATCATGAGCGTCACAGTATAATTAAAGTCAGAACTTCAAAGTATAAAGCTAGAATAGGCTTTGGTGGCAATAGTTTGAAGATCCTAAGGGCGGGTTTCCATGAATCCTAATGTTTGGTGCCGAATATTTTGGTGCTTAAGAGCCTAATATTTATGCGTTTAGAAAAGTCTTTCTATGAAGCAGAAATGATTATGAAGCAGAAATGAGAACCCAAAACTGTCGTAGAAATACAAAGTGTGCTAATAACAAACGCATGTTAATGACCTCAAAAAGACACTGTAAGAATTAAAACAAAAATTAAATTTGCATGTTTTGATTGAATTTCTGAAAGAAAAAAAAACTGATGTTGACGATATGGTGCTTACTCTTGAATTAAAGCAAAAGTGGGTTCTGGGCGAACGTAGAAATCGTTTTTGAATCAACAAAATTACAAGGCAAAAGTATACTGTATTCTACCATCTTGTTAAAACGAGTTCAGGAAAACTTCATCTTTGCCTACTTGTAACATATGCTCGATTATATTTTTGGGTTAAGTACGTCGCAATTTAAGTTAAAAGGTCGCCTTCAGTGCGCAGACAATAAAATTACACTATGTTCGTTCCCTGTCCCCTAACTGTTGAATCCGTCAATGTATATTCAGTGTTATCAAGTAAGTCCCTGATTCAGTGTATTAATTTCCTCTATATATTGCCAGTTTGCCCGGGCGCAAAGCATAACCTTTCCTTAGTTCATGATGATATGTGCTCTAAATGTGAACTGCATCTGCAAGCTTGCAGTTCTTTCAATGATAAAATCCGCTCTAAAACGTTGCACCTTCAAAGAAAGTGTAGATAATGAAACCTACGTCGACGCCCCAAAGCATGGAAAATTTCTTACATTCTAACTACACCCGGTCCTTATCTGTAGGATCCAAAATCTTTCCGAGGAGAGAAAACGCTAAGGAATCAGTTATTCATTGGGATATTCCGTAACATTACTTAGGTAGTTGTCTTTATTTTCGCTAACTAGATATCTAAACTCGGTTCTACTTCCTCTCAAGCTGCTTATCCTTGATAAAAAAAACACGATTTGATAACAACACGTTATCTTTATCATCCTACGTTATTTAGAATTTGTATATGCAGTAAATGCGCAATCAAATTATATTAACATTGGCATTCATTATAATATTGTAAAATCTCTACACATCGGTAGTACTTTTGAAGCGACCCCTCAAAGCTTTTATGTTGATGCGCTATTGAGTACGCTACCGAGTACATTGTCGACACATACTGAGAATGTCTAGTATATGTGTGCAGAATGCCCTAATGTCAACACATTTTAATAATAATAATAGTAATAATAAATATAGCATATATATCTTTTAATTAATGATAATAATAATAATAATAATAATAATAATAATAGTAATAATAATAATAATAATAATAATAATAATAATAATAAAATATAAAAAATATCAAATAGTAAAAAATAAGAAGGGGAAAATTAAATAGATAATAAAAACAAATCCCGATCCATGTTTGCTAGTTAAATAAACCTAGCAAACATGGATTTCACTTAGAGATTTTGACCATTATTTCCACTGAATAAATGCTAGCTTACCGAAAATATGAGGAATTCTTATCATTGAACAAGTTCATAATATAAACTGTAGAACACTTTGACTACTTACGACAATCACAGTAGTAGCGGATTTTGTAATCGGAACATGGTATAGGGAAGTTGTCAGCATTATTACATGTAAATCCAGAATCTGGATAACAGCTGGCTATCTCCCCAGTGCTGTAACTGGGGATGCCATCTGTGGTTGTGCACTCAATTTTTGTTATCTTTCCACCAGGGCAGAATTTAGCCTGTTCAGTGTCAGTCCATGCCTCGAGTTCTTTGTCGTCACTTGTTGGGTCATCTCTGTTAATCCACACAGACCATGATGTCACACAAACAAGTCGTTTAGAGAAAATAGAAGGATCATATCCCACTGTAAAATAAGGAGATTAGAAATTTCTTTTGTGGTTGTTTTTCTTTTTACCTCTCTGCGGTATTTACTTCGTAAAATCATATTTTGATAGTCATAGATATTGATCTTTGATAACAATGAGAATATATCTTTTGATATTTATCAACACTGGGTCGACATCGCTGCTGGTTGATTGATAAACTCGAAGGGAAATCTCATTTTTTCTGTACTGACTCCAGGTTTCTACTTCCAATTCACTATGAAAAACGTTTATAAGTTATTCTGAAATTAAGATATGTCTTATTCATCCAGAGCGTTGATGTTAGATTGGTTCTTTGATTGATATTTTTAGGTCAGGTTGGTATTTAGGTTGCTTTACAGACGTTTTATACATTGGATTTCCACAGTTTTGCCTCTAGCATCACCGAAGAGACATAATGTATAAAAAAAGTTGCGTAATGTGCACTAAATTTAACCACGTAAAAATCCACTATTTTTGTTTTATCTGTCACCCAAGAAAGTTGTTGCCTACATAGAAATTTATATCTAAAGGTCTTAAGTGTCGTAACCCTTATTCAGAGTGAATATAATTTATATTTTCGTTTTATATTTGAATAAAATGAAATAAAATAAACCCGTATTTAAGAGTCCAACAGGTATGCCTCGTCAACCTCTTGTTTTAATGGCTCCCACCTTGTAACGAGTCGCTAAGGTTTGGACAAGGCCGTATAAGGCTGTCGATTGGCTTAAATTATAACGTCGCAAGATTTTGATACATTAATATTGAACATCCCCACTAAGAAAAAAGACGGGAAAAAAGACGTTCCCGAATAAAAAAGACTATTTTTAAGTCAGTTCATAACAAGGAACAAAATACTTACGCGGACAATCACAGTAGTAACTTATCTTGTAATCTTGACAAACTACGGGAAAGTTATCTGCATTATAACAGGTAAAGCCAGAATTTAAATCACATATAGCAATATCTCCTGAACTATAAGAAGGAATGCCATGACTTGTTGAGCAATTTATATTTGTTATGTTTCCTCCAGCAGGGCAGAAATGAGCTTTTTCTGCATCAGTCATAGCCTCGAAATCCCCCTTTCCTTTTGATGGTTTGTCCCGGTTTATCCATGTAGACCATTTTGAGATACAGGTTGACGTTGTGTTGTGGATACTTGAAATATTCATCAGAGGGCCTTTTCTCAATTTAGCTGTAAATGAAATCAAACATGCAAAAAAATGCAATATTTCATATCAGAAATAGCCATCTTTTCTGGCTGATCGGATAAAATGCCTCCTTATACACAATATTTCATTTTTATATATACAAGCATAGGCTCCAAGTTTCTTAGTGTATATATATATACCTAGGGTACCACTGAAATAAAATAAGACAATATTTGTTTATATGGTTTATAGTCATGCTTTCATCATACATCTTCTAATTAAAATTTTTCTAAGCCGGTGTGGTCCAGTGGATGAAGTGCTCGGCTTGTGACAAATAAGTCCCGAGTTTGATTCCCGCGGTGGGCGCACCGGTGTTCTGGATGAGACAATAGAAACCGAGGTCGCGTGCCACGGTAAGCATGGCACATGAAAAATCTCTCACTGCTTTAGGTGGGTCCATTGCAAAGATAAAAATGTCTATGCGATGCATCAGGCAAATGTCATTATCATATACGTGAAATAGTCGTGGAGTGAGGTAGAACAACAATCAATCAATATTTTCTTTATTGTGATCAATTCATGAGTGGTTTATGGATTATGTTTACCCTTATAAAACAGTAGTGATATTAGAGTACGTTAAACTGGAATTACGAATGTGTTTCAAGTTTGCGGATAATACCTTCACAATAACCTTCTCGGTTCAACTTTACATAAAGATACATCGACCACGTTTTGTCCATTAACAAACCCTGTATTTAAAGATCACCTCAACATCATATATCCAAAGGAACTAGAGATAAAAGATGCAACCTAGAGCACATCTTTTGTTTCATATCTCGATATACTCCCATCAATTAGTGACAATGGCTCATTAGTAACCGCGCTTTATGACAAACGTGACTATTTCAATTTCATTATTATCAACTTCCCTTTTCTGGGTAGCAACATAACTTCCTCTCCTGCATCTGGTATTTTCATTTCACATCTTGTATGCTATTCCTTGGCATGCTATAAATACGACAATTTCGCTTTGAGAGCAAGGCTGCTTACCACTATTCTTACAGGGATATATGGAGGCATGTTTGAAATTGACACTGAGGAAGTTCTACGGCGGATATACATGTAGTGATCTGGTAATATTTAAGATCCCGCTTTCAACTGATTTTAACCGATATTTGGGGATCTGGCCATACTAACTAACCATCATAACTTTTTAATTATACTTGATTTAACATAATATGTATGTATATAAACATTTGATTGAATTGAGAAGCTAAGATTTGGACGGAAAACTGCATCAGTGCGCGAAGCGGAGGCAGCTAATGCTCTGGTGGAAAGTCTTATGTTTGCCTAGTCGACCATGATACCGTAGAAATTACAGGTATCAGCGTCTATTGCTAGTAGTAGACGAGTCCTGCATTGTATTTCTAAACAGTACTGTAGACTATACAGTAGATTTAGATCCAATTATACTGTATTTGCTATTAAATAAAAGTAGAAAATAATGTCTTATTTAATAGTTTCTAAAGTGAAGTGCGATTTGTTTTGTACTTAACATTCGTTATATGTAACGAAACATAATGTTATGTTATCGATTAAGAACACGAGAATCACTGTTCCTTACATAGAACAGGGGTATTGCATTCCAGAGGAAAGTAGTTCCGACAATTCTGACATATCGGCACTCTAAATTTTCTTGATGCCGAAATCAGCAAAATTTTGTAACCAATCGGATTCGCCGCAAGACCAAAAACACAAAGAAAATTCAATAACATTATGTTCTTGTCTCTTTAATGTGCTTATATTTGTATATTTACTATCTTATCTCGACTTGATACAGGACTTTTGAGAGGTGTGATGCATGCAACCATGGGACGCTTACTCCTCCCGGACACCTGGTCTCGCCTTTATTAAATGGGGGTCACAATTGTCTAAATATGACACTATACGCGATACTGCCCTTATATTCCCTGGACTACCAGATATGTTTTACGGTTATAACTTCGTTGTTTACTTTCATAAAGTTTCACTCATGAAGGTGCATGCACAATAATAGTAACACTGAAGGAGACACTGTAACTCTTACACGCCAGAATAAGTCGTTATGTTGCGAGAAGTCTCAAACATATGTTCATAGAATTGAAGCCTTTTCAGTATGAAAAATTAATTGTAAGTATAATTAATTTATGTAATTGATTTCATACTCATACCAAATAATTACCGACATTTACAAATCTATATATGAAAGAAAAAAGAGGAGTTACTGGCTCAGTTATGTGGCAGAAGTCACCATGGAGCTATACAATACATGAATATAAATAATATAGTAGAACATATAACACATTACAAAATTATTTGATTGTTGTGCAATTACGATACCGACTTCGGACGGTCATTTAATTTGTCAAAAGCCAAACAAATGGTGTGGTTAACCGGTTTACGGGCCCACCTTCCCACTCATTCTAACAGCAGAACAATCAAGCGACGTACATTAAAAAATTTATAAATAATATTGCATGTAAAGAACAAGATGTTTTTGACTGGTTTTGTTATTCATTCAGTAATACATATACCTATCTTAATGTGTGCTTCAAACTGCCATTACTTTCATACAATAGCATCCGTTGAAATATTAGAATAATAAAAAGCCTACATTCTGACCCACTTTCATAAAGGCAGTGACGTACCATTGAAATCGACACCATGTATTCTAACAGAATATGTCAATGCAGGCTTTCATGATATGTACATCAAATAAGTAATCAATACATCTTTACTCATTCCTGTTCAGGAGGATGTTGTCTTGCTGTTATGTGTCAAGTTGGAACAGTCACGCCGTACCTGCGTGGCTGGCAACATTGACGAATGCATAGCAGTCAAAGTAATACACTTAAATAAATCTTATTGACGAGGCCAGAAACGGGCATGATTATACTGTCCACAATTACGAGGTTTATTGGTTTAACACACCTTAAGAAATGTTATCTGACATTCATATTTTATCAAAAGTTGATATTAAGTTACTTAGTACTTAGGAAATATTTTTCTCTTCTCTTTTGAAAAGTTCGCTGAAAAAAAAAATAAGGAACGACACAAATCGTATTAGATTAGACTGATTGATTGCTTTCTGTTTTACGTCACACCACGAATATTTCACGTATATGATGACGGCATCTGCCTGATACGGGGCATACAAATTTTGACCTTTGCAACGGACCCACCCGAAGCAGTGAGGGATCTTTAACGTGCCATGCATACCACGACACGGGACCTCGGTTTTTACTGTCTCATCCGAAAGACATGACACTGGTATGACCTGAGCGGGACTCGAACCCCGACCTCCAGATTAGGAGTCCGGCGCGATACCACTAGGCCACGCCGGCTTTATTAGATTAGATAAATGTCTTTCGATTCGTAAATACTGTGAAATACTGCATAATAAGCTAATTTCCTTTTATTTGAAATTTAGTAAGCAGAGGACAGGCATTTGTTTTGGCAAAACTGCATATATAATATACACCCTATAAATATCATAAAAAATGTTACCGTCAAAATAAAAGAAAGCATGTTCTTGAGGTGGTAAAGATTTAACCCAAAGTGTAGTAATTATAAAGTTAAACTGAATCCAATGATGAAATATTGGTATGTAATTTGAATTTGACATACGCTAGTTTTTCACGTTCAGATTAGTAGTTGCCTGATGTTTTAATCTGATATATATTTCGAACTACTAGAAAAATTATTAAAAAGGAAAATTAGATAATAAATACCTGTTTCTGTAAATCTTGGATAATCAATTGCGTATTTCATCTTCAAATAAGGATTACAGTTCCTGTAGCGAACAAAATCTTTTAATAAAATCCTTCGTGGAAGCTCGATGTTGCATTTCAATATACAATCGGACATTTTTGTAACATTTTGAGGACAGCAGAAATGCCGGCGCTGTTTCTGAAGTCCTGATAATTGGCAAGCCTCCCATGGTTTCCAAGATGTCCATGCGCACAAGTTTTCCGTACAATTATTCAGCTGTATATTTTCGGACACCGCTTCACACAAAAATATTAGAAATAGCATTGTCCGCAACATTTTATCAATACTTGTATTGTATCCCTTAAATGGATAACAATGCGCATAGGTAAAGGTTATGATATAAGTGTCGGTTTGCTTGGTTTATTTACCCGCTGTTAACCCTTTTCTCTGTGTCGTTGCTAGATTTTGGTTGGCTAGTCAGATTTTCATTGAAATCTCAGTCGCACATCTGATTTAAGAGTTTGGTTGAAATACTAAACGGTAAAACCATGAAGCATTAAATATGAGTTTACGACTTTATTTTCATTATTCCCTCTCTCATTATCGGACAAATTGGTATAATATATAGATAATTAGATAGGTACAGACGTGTAAGATATTTTTGTAGAATACATGCGAATGTGTTGAAGCAGATAATATATTCAAACTATTTTTAACTACAGTTAAACAGATTTAGCAGCCACTAAACGGAACGTTGAAAAATAGTCACTTAAGACACGTGACCTGTAGTACAACTGCCTATTGTTGATCCGTTTTTTTCAAGTATTAAACACCAGGTGTATATACAGAACTTCAAATATAGATTATACGTTGAAATTTGTATCCCTACAGTTAAAAGATATAAGCAGGATTTTTGTAAGAAATTAGAAAAATAGAATACACTTCATGGGAATACCTTTATGATATCAGAACTGAGTATAGTGTAGAAAACATTACTGTGTCTAATGTTAGTTTTGTTAATGTTATATAGTGATGAAAGAATGACTCATCACCTAGTTTTTCATAATAGAAAACGTGTGATACCCAGTATGCGGGACATCTGCGTTTATTGCCTTATAGAGTTACCTCAATACACCATGCGGGACATCCTCTGCACATACTACCTTATAGAGCTAGTTCAATAAGCTATCCCGAACATCTGTGTTTACTTCTTAAAGCTGTTTCAGTACATCATGCGGGGCCTTTGCGTTTACTACCTCATAGAGCTACTTCAATGGGCCATACGTGAACTATACTTTTTCTGCTTTTTTTGTGGTGTTACTTCAATACGTTATGCGGGGCCTCTGCGTTTAATGCCTTATAGTATTACCTCAATCCGTCATGCGGGACATCTATGTTTACTCCCTTATAATAAAACTTAAATACGTCATGCGGGCCTCTACGTTTACTGCCTTATAGCATTACTACAATACTTCATGCGATGTCTCTACGTTTACTGCCTTATAGTGTTACTTAAGATGCCATGATGGGCATTTACGTTTACTCCCTTATACTTTTACTTCAATACGTCATGCGGGGCCTCTAGATCTACGTTCACTGTCTTATTGTCTTATTCTAGTACACCATCACGGGGCCCCTACGGTTACTGTTTTATATATCAAACAAGAAACTGAAGAAACGTCGCCATCGGTAGACATCGAAACGAGGACTTCTGAACCTCGTATCTACCACGCTCCGGTGTGAACACCGAATTGTTAGATTTTAACATAGTAAATGCAAAATATGAATAGAACATTATCTCAGTAGAAATCCCTAATAAAGCTTAAAGGAATAGTTATGATATTGATTGCAAGGAAGAGAATGACAAATTTCTAATCTGAAATGGGTACGTTGGGCTTAGGTATCTAAGTTAACTGTAATTTAATTTTTCAATTAACCTGTTATCAAGGTGCTAAATCACATGATTATCAATTGAGAACGTGTTTGGTTCAACAATTTATACTCCATTTGATATGGTCTGATAGCATGTTAGTTTCAATGTATTGTGTTTCCACATTCCTTCAGTCCAGGTATAAATCAATGTATTACATACGCTTTTTTAATTAAAACCTGTTACTGATTTACGTACAAGAATTCCTTTCGATGCGTTTTCGTAATTTCCTTCGACATATTTTATATTTATAAATCGTGTGGATATTTCATTTAACTAAATTTCCAAGTTAACTCTGAAATAATCCTTCTTGCATTTGTAAAAGACTGATTAAAAGATTAACATGGTTTGAATCAAAATTATTTTACTGATTACGATTTAGCTTTAAAATTCATCGTTGTGCTGCAGAGGAATATAAGAGGTGCTAAAGTATTGCATTAAAACCTTCATTTGTTCTATTTTATTTATTGATTCTTAGCTTTTTCTCCCTTCTTTTGCAAATACTCTGGTGTGAAGATATTAAATACTGAATCACATTTAAATGCTTAATATGAAACTTTTCACTGTGAATTTATTGCGATTTACAACTATTATGATACACATCATATGTAACATTTGATATTACAAAACTTGATATTTACATTCTGGGAAATATACTATGTTTCATTATACCATCGTCTGCTACATTTTTGGGCATCTCCATGAAAGCCTGAACTGCTAGTTTTTTGCAACAAATGAGAAGACAGCATTTTGAAGAACATGAGCATTTATTTAAAAATGCCAAAAAATTAACTAACTACAAACCAATGAGAAAACTAAGACAACATTATGTGACTAAAACAAATATCACATATCCACAATCATATGACTACCACAAATAATATGTAAATGGCAAAAAAGATGGGACTAAATACTGTAAAACATGCCATCTACAATCATATGACTACCACAAATAATATATAAATGGCAAAAAAGATGGGACTAAATACTGTAAAACATGCCATGGGACAAATTATGTAAATTATGTAAAAAACATTTTACCATAAAAGGTATACAAAACGTACATGTAATGCAAAAATTGTTCCTCATGTGTACATAAAAGAGAAATTGTTAAGCCTGAAAAGAAAAAGCAAACATACAAATCCTAAAATTACACATATAAATAACCTTCAATTCATATAAATCATATCAAAAAGGTGGAAAGCTGGGGAGGAGGTGGGCAATGATTTTACGCTGTAGCAAAAACAAGGTGTAGACAAGTGTGTAAACAAAGATCACGTGATATAGTGGAGATCCCCGGACATAAATATCTGAACCAATAACGTAAGTCACGAACCCGTAACTATTCTTACATTGTACTTAACAAAGTTAAAGGATAACGAGATGTTATAAATTACTTTATGCTGTGCATAAATCCAATTATACCATCGTCTGCTACATTTTTGGGCATCTCCATGAAAGCCTGAACTGCTAGTTTTTTGCAACAAATGAGAAGACAGCATTTTGAAGAACATGAGCATTTATTTAAAAATGCCAAAAAATTAACTAACTACAAACCAATGAGAAAACTAAGACAACATTATGTGACTAAAACAAATATCACATATCCACAATCATATGACTACCACAAATAATATATAAATGGCAAAAAAGATGGGACTAAATACTGTAAAACATGCCACAAGCTTGGCCATAACTCTTGGTTAATGGACAAGAGCCCCATCCAGATCAGGTGAATAGAAGATGCCATTTCACCAAATCATGGTATAAATTGTATGTTGCTATGTTGAAGGAATCTGACAACACCACAAATTGGCACAATGTACGAATAGATAAACATGTAAGCTGCCTCAACAGTCATACATATAATGAGTGTATGATCCATACGAAAAACCAAATTTATGCATATAATCATGACAGTATATAACTTTATGCATAAAATATCTTATGTGGATAACAAGAACATACCTACTAGGCAAGAAAATAAATGAATACAAATAATGTACATAAATTTGATATACATTTGTATATAAGTATATCAATGCACAAGGGTTCAAAAACGAATATGTAGCCTCAGACAATCATAATTCTAATACTAAACATCTACAAGATCTAAGAAAAATTTTTGCACATAATAGTTATGAGTATTTGGGTAGGCCACAACATCAGTGATTATTTACAACCATCCAAACAATGGGGGTGGGTGGGGTGGAAGGGGTGTGATGGAAAAAGGGGGGGTGGGTGGGCTCAGACAGCTGTTTCATACCAAATAAAATGTTCCTATAGAATACCTATAATTCATCTTCCTTAAATTAATTCATACTAGACAGCTGCCTCAGACAGGCTGACCAGATTATAAGAATTTTAATTAATGAAAAATTAGTTTGCTTTTTTAACTTTTGTAGCATTTTGTGATATGGAAACATCCATAGCATCAAAGACAGGAACACGAAAATAACGATTTACAGCGTCTGATTTCCAACGACCCATTAGCCTTATTTTTTCCACTGGAATTTTACACTGAAACGCATAGGTTGCAGCACCAATGCGAAAACTATGTGGTTTGTACTTGGTAATATCAAGACCAACGAAAGACAAAGCATTTTTAAGTTCATATGTGAAAAATGATTGAGAAATGGGTGATGCTCCATCGAAGGTAAACAGTGGTCCATTTATGGAGCTTCTGTATTTAAAATATTTTGATAAATTCCTAACCGGACAGATTACTTTACAACTTTGTCTAAAAATTTGTAAAACTACTGGCCTACATGAATCATGGTGTTTAAAATGACGAAGAGTTAGTGTAAAATATTCAGAATTCTTTTTGCTGGAGTCCATCGAAATGTTTTCAGCTTGTATGATGTTTTTACTGGATACTCTAGTGGACTTGGCAGCAATTTCACCAATTCGCAAGAAGGCGAAAAAACTTAGGGTAAACATGGCTGACAAAAGCAGACGATTGAATCTATTTGCTAAGGTAAATTTTAAAGCTGACACCAGTTGCAAAAGTATTTGTGGAGAAATAGGCAACCTAATATCTGGTTTACCCGACAGATGTTGAGCACCCTTAACGACTTTTTTGATTAAAAATTGGCGCATTGGATCATGCCAGACCCTTGCCTGGTGAAAATGTGATAAACCTGCTAAATAAGTAGCAATAGTATTGGAGGATTTTCCTGCCTGATGCAGCCATGCTACAAAGTATATGATATCTGACACTGCACATGGAAAAATAGGTCCACTTTTGAAAACTTCCTGACAATACTTTGTGTAGGTTGAAATAGCTGTGCTGTAACAGGATTGAGTATTTTTGGAAACTGAAGCATCCAGTAACTTAGAAGCTGTGTGAATTAAATCTGGAGGAATTGATCTGGAATGACGACCGGGTAGGGGTCCATATATGGAGCCAAATTCTTGAATTTCTCCACCTGTAATCGTGATAGCAAATCAGGTAAAACGTTCAGCGAACCTAATATATGGCGAGCAGAAAACATAATATTGTGCCTGAGACATGCCAACACCAGCCTACGCACTAAATGCATAATATTATTGTCCTTTGAAGAAGTCTTATTGATAATATCCACTACGGCACTGTTGTCTGAATAAAACAAAATGCACTGATTTGCTAGCAGATAGCCCCACATTTCAACAGCTACTACGATAGGAAACAGTTCTTTAAAAGTTATATTATGGTTTTCCATTGCAATGTCATGCCACTTTCCATAAAACCACTTTGTACCAAAAATTTGCCCCAAACCCCAGTGCACCTGATGCGTCAGTGTATAAACAGAGTTTTTCTGAATTTTTCCACTTGTCATCTAAAAACATGGATTTTCCGTTAAAAGAACTGATGAACTCATTCCACGCCTTCAGATCTAGCCTGGCTTGCCTATTGAGTCGAATCCTATGATGAGGCCTGACAACCCCCTTAGTAAGAGTGATCAAACGCCTTAAAAATGCTCTACCTGGAACAACGACACAGCAACCAAAATTCAGTAGCCCGATAACCGATTGCAATTCTTGAGTGTGATTTTCTTACATTTCATCGTAGCTTGCACTGCCGACCTAACTTTTTCAACTTTTTCCAATGGCAATCTAGCTTGCATTGCAATTGTATCTAACTCAATACCAAGGAAAATGATTGTTGTGCAAGGACCTACAGTCTTTTCACCTTTAATGGGCACCCCGAGGATGTCGCATAAATTGATAAACTGAGATAATGACCTACCACAAATTTCAGAGTCCGGTGGACCTAAAAACAGAAAATCATCCAAAATATGTAACATGTACTTACTTCCAAATTTCGAGCAAGCTATCCATTGTAGTGCCGTGCTGAAACATTCGAAAATGGAGCAAGAAATTGAACAGCCCATAGGTAAACACTTGTCATGGTAAAATTTGCCCTTAAACAATATACCTAAGAGTTCATAATCACTAGGATGGACCGGTAATATCCTAAAGGCAGAGGCAATGTCGGTTTTTGCGAGGATACATCCATGACCTAATTTTTTGATAATTTTAACAGCATCATCTATAGTAGTATATGATACAGAACATAAGTCTTCTGGAATGGAATCATTGACAGAGGTACCATAAGGGTAGGATAAATGATGAATTAAGCGGAATTCATTTGGCTCTTTCTTAGGTACCACGCCTATTGGTGAGCATTGAAGGTTTTGAAAAGGAGATGAGGGGAATGGGCCATCAATGCGTCCATCTGCTACTTCTTTTTGTAGTTTTTCCAACACACAATCTTGATGCAAGTTTGCTGAAATTAGATTATTGCAAATTCTTGGTTGCCTAGGGCCTTCATAGTTTAATTTGAAACCGTACAAAATTCCATTAACCAAAAAATCAGTTTTCTCCTTATCATATTCGGACAACCTGATTATTTGACTTTATTTGGTCCGGTGGATTGAGTGTTTTGTGTTTTTGACTTGGGCTGTTGACCAATCGAGGATGATTGGTCTGATCCCCAACAGTTAAGGGCAGAGTGACCTTTACCTCCGCACATGAAGCAGGTATGTTTATACTTGCATGTCTGGTTGGTACATCTGCCATTTCTATGAGGGCATAGCAAAAACCCTGGGGTACCCGTTTTTCTTTACCTTGACCCCCTTTTTGACCATATATAGCGACAAAACGAAGGAAAGCTGAAGTCCATTGATCTAAATTTTTTATGGAGGATTTATTTGATTTGGAAAGAATTTTGAATTCAGCTTTTCCTACACTTTGCAGCTGCAAAGCTTTATCAGCTTGTTTTTCCAAACCAAAATCTGGCAACAATTTTGCAAAATTAACATATTTGTTTTGCCAGATTCTGTTCTTGATTTTTATATCCACTTGTGATGATATTGGCACTGACAATAAATGGTGCCTCGCCTCCTCCCGGTCGGAATCAGGTTCTGATTCGGAGTCACTAGTGCTACTAGCACTTTCACTTGAGGTGCTATCAGAGTCTGAATTAGAGTTACTTCTAGTACCTGTAGCTGATGGTGACCTATGCCTTCTTTTTCGTTTTGTCCGGTGTTTCACGCACACGCTTACGTCCTCTATTGCCCTCTTTCTGTTGTTGTTTATTTTCTTTAAGTTTTCCCAGTACTTGCTCCGTTATGGTTGCAATGACATCCGGATCAAGTTGCTGGGCAGCCCGATTGTCAACTGCTTGTTGTTCAGACCCAGCAGCCGCTGTGGTCTGGTTTATTCTTTTTCTTCTGGGTGTCCCAGCTGCTACCTTAGGGGCACTTGCAAATAGTTGTAAATATAACATATATCTTGTATAAAGGCAATTAAACATAACAATGGACATTCCAAACACACAGGAATGCACAAACCTCATACATGTTCCATACTGAATATGTTTGATTGTAGAAGCAAAAATTGTCTGATCATCTCGACCATAGTGATGAACAGAACCTTGTTTGGCTACCAAGCATATAGGGGTGGATACACATGCATATACATACATAATACATGTATATGGATACAATAATATATAAATTGATTGTAACAACAAAATCCCCACTATATGGGGATGAACCATATGTATTCTGTAAAAATTGCCCCCGACTATAGGGGTGCATCAATTAAATCGATAAAGGTACATAAAAGCAAACCCCAACCATATAGGGATGTACCTTTACGACTTAAGAAATAAGCACTTCTGCTTTCGACCATATATGGATGCGGTACATTGATTAAGTATTATGTGTGACCCGACATATAGGGTTCACAGCTCATTAAAAATCACAGGTGTACATTGACATTCTATATTATGTACATTAAAAGCACATCCCGACCATATAGGAATGCACCATTATGACTAAAGAGAAAGCGCTTATGTCCCCGACCATATAGGGGGCAAAAGTGCATATTAATAATTATTAAATAGGCAACTGCATCCCGACCATATAGGGATACAGTGCATTGATAGAGTGTTACCTGTGCCCCGACCATATAGGGGTTCACAGGTGCACACTGACTTTCTATTATGTACATAAAAAGCACATCCCGACCATATAGGAATGCACCATTATGCCCCAAGAACACGTGCATTTGCCCCCGACCGTAAAGGAGGCAAAAAAGTGCACATTAATAATTATATTAAATAGGCAACTGCATTTCGACCATATAGAGATACAGTGCATTGATTGAGTGTTACCTGTGCCCCGACCATATAGGGTTCACAGGTGCACACCGACGTTCTTTATTATGTACATAAAAAGCACATCCCGACCATATAGGAATGCACCATTATGACCCAAGAACACGTGCATTTGCCCCCGACCATATAGGAGGCCAAAATGCACAATAATTGTAATAAATAATGCATTGAAGGCTACCTGAGGCCCGACCATATAGAGCTCACAGGTGCACATTAATAAAATTAATTGTAAATATAAACTGCATTTCGACCATATAGAAATGCACATGTAAAATAGCACCGAAATGCATTTAATCAAATAACATAACCCACCATTGGTCACTGACACTGATTTAGAACAGTTACTAATGCTGCTCTCACATTCCTGTAATATTTTTTGTTCCCGCAGTCATTGAGATGCACTCCATCGCCATCAAAACAATGTGCTTTGCAGCTTTCCGCCCAAAAACCTTTAAGTCGAAGAATTTTTGCCCCTGGCACACCTCTCAAATAGCTGTCCATGCGACGATTCAGCTCATCAGCACGTTTGTTGAACCACTCAATGTCCACTTCATACCGAATGCGACGAGTGGGTGGGTTTCGGTGCAAAACTTGCAGCACAATGACACGCTTAACGTCCAGCGAATAACGCAGAGTTATTACCAGGTCGACCAAAATCCTAAATATATCGTCTACAGAGCGATCTCGCTGACAGAGGTCGTTTGTTGCAGCCTGCAGTAACACGATATCAGGACGGCTGGTTCTTACGTAATGCAAGCCCCGAGATCGGATCCTTGCTATCGTCGCTCCACTGTAACCTCGGAATAATAACACAATTTCTTCGCTATTAAGATTAAAGTTAGATGTCACTTGTTCATCCTGGCTATTTTGTACAAAGCTGACAAGGCGATTAACGAAGGAGTGACCAAGGAACAATGCAGTAAACGCCATTGAAGTTTACGGCGGGAGGTATTCATAACAGCATAGCTGCGCTAGGCCACAGCGCCATCGATAAACGAAACAAAAGAAAGTTTACACTTACTATCGAGTATCAGATTGCTTCCTTACTTCATTTGTAATGGTATAATGTGAAACACAACCGATCTAGCGAGTAGCAATGACGAGAAAGATATTAAAAACAATGATTTTGATATTTACATTCTGGGAAATATACTATGTTTCAATATTTTGCTGAAACATATGACTGCATTTTGTTTAAAATACGGACTGACAAGATTGTCAGCTTTCAGATCACAAAAAGGAGAAAATGACCTACAAACAGGCCTACACTACTTTCAAATACATGTAATGAAAAAGAATATCTTATTAAGCTAAATGAAATCTGACTTTGGGACAACTAGGCAGTCATCCACCAGTCAGAACTGAGTAATATTTAATAAGCAATAGATAACGTAACGATATCAGGATATAAATATCGGCCAATCAAGAAAATAGTGGTAGATTTGATTTTTCGAGACACGTTCAGATTGCAGCATTAAAGGACTAGGGTCAGTAAAGGCTTAATTTCGCCCCACTTTGAAAACAAAGTTTTTGTGGCTGTTCTGTTAGAAAACGTTGAATTTAGGTATTTGAGGAAGTTTTCATGCTTTATTTCTCATATTTCATAATGTGAGGGCAAACGTTTAAATTTGGATGTTTGTTTTTTCCTTTTCTTATAGTAAGAGTTCCGTAAATAAGTTACACTGTGTTCCGATTCCCGCCACATCTGAGTATTACTCCGCCCGTTATACAAGGTCTGCATAAAACTGACATTCTTCACTGTTTGGGTTTGGAGATATAGATGTCTCCTCGGCATTATTTTCTTCTCCATCGCAAATAATAGTACGTTCACCAAAGTCCGTCTGAGTCACATTGTCCACTCTCATGATAGCGCGTACGAACTCTCGCTTATTTTGTTGTGTTGTGATGGATCAAGGTGGTCAAAATCCCAATAGTTTTGCATAAATAAAATTGTTGTAGCCTTTAAGGAGGAATTTAACAATATCCGAAAATTACGCCGTTCGGAATGCATCGGTTGATAAAGTAAGTTTCTTTACTTTCGATACAAAACGCTAGGACAACAGAAGATACGATTGAGGCGAATATTGAAAGTTAAAACGATTTAAAGATCTTGGTATAAATTTGTTTCTGATAATGAGATATTTTAATCAAAAGTCGAAGGGAAAGCATTTAAAATCGAAAAGTAGATCGGAACTAGCGAGCGGTGACCAACCTGCACATGTATACCCGAGTTAGTACCACTACAGTACTAGGATAGTAGTTGAACGATGCTGATTGAGATTTCTGATGGAATACAGGTAGAGGAATTGTTGAGGTACGGTTTTTAGCTAAACATATTGATGATACGTATTGCTGTTTGTGCCAGGCTCGTCTAAATGTATCGGATACATTACGGGAGCAGCGATAAACAATCGTATTTCAAACCCATGGCCATGCACATAGTATAGTGAATCCTTTATTTATGTATATGTAATCAGTAGTTTTGTTTATTATTTACAATGATACCGTTTTGAGTGAGAAAATATGAAATATATAAAGGCTCGTAAGAAACAATTCAATTAATTTTTTTAATGCATATATTTTCAAGTAGGGGAAGTCTTTTGCCATCCTCTTTATCATTCTCTACCAGAGTTCTGAGTAGGGAATACCTGTTTATTTGAAAAAAAAAGTAGGTCCTCGGTTGAAAATAATCAGGAAATGTCACGATTATACTGTAGTATGTGTTTTTATGAATGCATATTGCATAATAATTATATAGTAATCAGCTAATGTAAGTATTAATCAATTACAAAGTAACATATACAGTACACTTAGTATGTAATGGAAGAAGAAGAATCTTCTTGTCAATACAGATCAAGTATAGAATTTTGAAAATGAGGTATTATCATCCATTCTTTTATATTTTCATTGAGATATGGCCTAGAAAGCATATTGGATATGAAGTGCACACATTCTGATTGCAATGTGGCGACATGCCAGGTTCCAATTGGAAAAGGGATCTACTGGTGCATTTGATATAAATAAATATGCTACATTAGGTAAAATTTTCCTTTTGTATTTAAACCGTTAATTATTCTGAATTTTACTAAAATGTCTCATGATTGATATAACTTATAACATGATCTGATTTCAGAAATACTTGTAATTGCATTGAAATATTTCATTACATGTCTGATTTTTATAATGTTGGTGAAGGCATTCTTAGTATACATGTTTGAAGTTTTTCTTAAACTAACCAAAGGCTTCATGAGTGAGATATATTTGCAGTTATGTGACAGTTGTGACTGTTGACCTTCACATTTTCAATTCTTTTCTGATGTGTCAACATAAAAGTCCCTGCACTACCTTTAACCTGTGTGTTTTTAAAAGAGGTCAATGTCTTTGATTGGCTGTCCTTTTATTTTTTCCTGATGATTGCCTAGGCTGCTTAAAACCACATGTATATCAAAACTTTCTGGAGGTGATAATCAATCAAGTAATTATACTGAGTATGCATATTTGTTGTATATTCGAAGCAGCAGCATTTTGTGACATTTTTCACATTCTAAGGGTTTTATATTCATATTCGGAATTTATAGGTGTTTGCTTGTTATTTTGCACTGAATCTCTTCAGTAGGGGATGTGTACTTTTTATCAATTTCTTTAACTTCATATTTATTGTAAAAAGATAACTAACTCTTATCCAGATAACTAGTAGATTGGGACCAAGTTACTGAAAACGGAAAGTTATTAAAGTTATGTAAAAATTATTTTCCTGATATTAAATTAAGATTCTTTGCAATGTATTATTTCAGGTCATGCTACAATGATGTGGGTAGTTACAGATTATGATTAAACTACTTTTGAATGAATTATTTCCTTGTCAGGAGGAGACTGCATATTAACCGAATGAAATTTGTGTTTTGCTCACTATAAGGGAAGACTAGGATTCAACTGAGCTATTGTCAAAGTGATAATATGTGGTCCTGCTGTCAACAATCTTTAAACATTTTACCTTTCAATTCACCCAATCTCAGATGGTGGGGCATATATTAGTATTAATATAACAGTCGAACAACTGGCTATCTATTTCTCTGCGAAAAGTAGATCTGTGCCTTAACTTTTGAATAATAAGTAATGAGGTTTATATTTCAAATGTGAATCCCATGTGGGAAGACTTTTTCAAGGTCAAATTTAAAGTGAGTTTGACTTAGATGTTGGGTTTTGATCTACTGTTAATTGAGAAAAAAAAACAACAACAGAATCCTTAATTGCCCACATATACAAAAGAGGGGGGGGGGGGTATGCTGTCATTTTCACAAGAAAAAAGAGGAGTTACTGGCTCAGTTATGTGGCAGAAGTCACCATAGAGCTATACAATACATGAATATAAATAATATACTAGAACATATATCACATTACAAAAATATTTGATTGTAGTGCAATTACGATACCGACTTAGGACGGTCATTTAATTTGACCAAACAAATGGTGTGGTTAACCGGTTTACGGGCCCACCTTCCCACAAGGTATTGTAAAATACATAATGGTATAAAAATATATGCGACATCAACATGATAAACCGTGCTCTGCCAGTCTGAAAGCGAGCTAAGACCCTAGATCTGTAGGAGTCCCGACTAACAGTCAGAGGGGACGAGGTTCAGGACCATGTCTCCTCTGAAAGAGGTTTGGACAAGGCCCGTCATATATTCCCCACCGCCCTGTTAGTCAGCGTGCAACGTTCAAGTAAAAGTCTGCATAAGGCTGTAGAGGGGCCAAATACAAGACCTATAGTCTTTTTGATATCATATTGTCTATTTATAAGACGTTTGATTATTTTATTACATGATAAAATAACGTTATCGGAGCCTTTTACTTTCCTTAGTTTATATACGAGATCACCGTAAAAATAAGGATGGGAAATTCCATTGGATACATACTGTTGAAAAGAAATATTTCCAATTTAGATAGAAGTTCTGAATAAGATCTGAAGAATTTGCCGAATGTTTTTCTTAGCTTGTGATATTTGTAACCCTGAGTTAAAAGTTTAGTAGTAATTTGTAAATTTCGTTTATGAAAGTCCAAAACATCGGTGCAGCCTCTGACAAATCGAACTAATTGAGATATATAGATACCATATGATGGGAGTCGAGGGACATCGCCATCCAAGTAAGGGAAATTTACAATAGGAAATCCAAAATCCTCACGTTTATCATAAATATTAGTATATATTAGGTGGTTGATAATTTTGATGTTTAAATCTAAGAAAGGTGTAGATTTATCTCAAGTATTAGCTTTATTCAATGTGAGCTCTGGTGGATAAATTTCTGATATAAATTGTTCGAATTCAGGGTTGTCGATAACCAAAATATCATCCAGATATCTACAAGTATTATTGAATTTGTCAATGAGGTCAAAACGTTTTGATTTTTGAAGAGAAACCATAAAATCCGTCTCATAACAATAAAGAAATAAATCTGCTATCAGAGGCGCGCAGTTAGTACCCATAGGAATACATTTGGTTGAAGTTTGATATTATTACATGGTAGATCAAAGTGACACATTTTTGAATATCCTTTGGGGTTATTAATTTATTATAAATGACATAATAAATCTAAAACATTGAATCCAGATATCAGTTTCTCTAATGGTTAATTAAGGTAAGGAAAGGGATGAGTTGATGACTATTTGAATAATTACATTGGAATTCAAATTGTAGAGTTTTAGTTTAATTTTGCTCGCCAAAGCCAAAAATACCTCTTGCATAAATCCTCAAAACACATACCTGATAAAATTTGCCACGGTTGTACTATAGTTTAGATTTGTCAGTAGGTGGTGCAACTATAGAGAATATTGTTTGTCACCAAATTTTCTCTGGTTTTTCAATTTTTCTTTATTTATGCATAGGTGATATATAGGGATCTATTTAAAACATTTTAGATTACATCTTATTCTAGAATTTCATTTCAATACAATTTTGACATCATTTGTCTTGGTCATTTTCATATGTAACATTGGGATTTTGGTGAGCAATTTTGACCTTCTTGGGCCTCTTTTTTTTATTTTTCACTTTAGAAATTGATCATAAAATGTGTTGAAATATATAATATATTGTTATCATTCAAAATCAATTAAAATTAAATTAATTTTAAAAGTTTATATGTGTTTCATTTCTATATTTATATGACGATTCCCTAATTGGACAATTTTCTGACATGTCAAAATAGTTGATTTGGTGACCATATTTTCTATTCCTGTGGATAAATTTTCTTTATACTCATAATGTTGTACAGTTGGAAACTAAGGATTATAGATATAATTTTTCTTGAAAATTAATTTTGCAGATTTTTGTAAAATGTTGTTTTAGGGGAGAACGGGAACTTTTGTACTGAATTGGTATATTTGCTGAAACCTTTCTATCACATATATTGAAATAGGCTCTAAAAACTATTTCTCCTTGTAAAATTTTCTGAAAAATAAGTCCTTTACTGATGTTGATTTGTGTTTTTGATATGTATTTACATTTGGTGAAGTTAAAAGATAACAAATTGACCTTGTAGTACCTTTCTAGAAACTTCCAAATATGTCTCAGAGGGAGGTTATTCTGAGACAATTTTTTTCAGAACCGTGTGGATAAAATTTATTTATTATTTGCGATTTAGTAGATATCATATTCAAATACTAACTACGAAAAAATGAAGGAAATTTAATTTGAGAATCAAGTGTTTCATTCATCCTTAATTGCAACTCCGTAACATTTAAAGTTAATTTCTGTTTCCCTTCCATATTTAATGCCTATCATACAAACACTGATTGTATACTAACACATGTAACTTTGTTTGCTAATTGATGAAGGGATGCAATTGCTGTTTTTCTATCAGGGGCGGGGCCTATTGCATGTCTTTATAACTTATTTTGAAAATATCCGAATGATTGTTATATCATAAAACTAACCTTAGATATTTTTAAGTACGCGGTGTAATTAATATGTATTGGTTTCTGTGTGTGCATCTTTCGCTTTCACTTTGTTAAGTAACCCATATGTGAAGCACGTGTTTGTACTTGGCCGAAACACGTTGTGTGTTATTCCTTTCGCTGCTACAGCGGCAAGGACCGCCCAACTCCAAATACGCTTAATTGCACTACCATGGGATTTTCAAGTGGATCAAGTTCGGCCTTTAAATGATCAGAAACATAGTATGGCCATTTTGATAGCACCCATTTTCTACATAATATATAGAACTTTTTATCCATTTTTTTCAGTATTGATCAGCTTCTGAATATTCTGTTTTAGTCTATTATATATATACTTACGAAAGATAGATAACTCTTAGTATTGCAAGCGGTTTTTCATTAGGTCGCTGTATTCTCCCTTTTCTAACTAAGCAAATTCCATGTTCCAGTTTGCTATATCACCACGATTTCTAATCACTATCTATCATTTACTTGTGTATTTAATCTTAGGTCAAAGTAGACTGTGTGCGTTTATACTTGTTTCTGTAAATCAATAGTAAAATACTTAAAATTGATCCAAAATTTGTGGAAGGTAACCCAAATACGAAAAGACATGGCATACAGGTCGGAAAGATAAATCCGAACGGTTACTTGTGTGGTTATTTACAGACTATTGTCAGTACTTTTCATTGTAAAAAAACAAACACAACTTTTAGTTATATGTCAATTTAATATCATTTTGATGTTTCTTCCGCCTTCAGTTTTCTGCGGGTTTTTTATTTAAAACAAAAGCTGAGAAATCAAGATGAAGCTAACAAAGTCACCTCTGGCTATATCACATCTAAGGTCAATGTGTTGTTTGCTGATCCAAAACCAAGTTATTGAAACCAGTTGATTATATTAAGAACGAATAGAGATTTGTCAAGGGAAAACTCGGTGCAAAATAATTGAAAAGAACTTACGAATATCAATTTATCAATTAAAGGTTCAATGAAAATTAAAACACACATAAAAACTAAATATAGATTAAAGATAACGAATACATCACTTTGTCTTTATCAAATTAAGTGTTGATACATTGAGTGTTTCTTGTAACAGTTAGTGTTTCTTGTTATTTATTTAAAATGCTATACAATTTCTATGGTGGGTAAACGTCAACAGGAAACTAATTCCGAAAGGCAGAATACAAATGTTTAATGGAACCAAAATCTTTCATCCTTGATATGAAAACCCGCGTTTCATGAACATTTTGAGGTATTTAACACCAGAAAACAATATACTTGTTTCACGCGTTGTATACTTGTAACAAACGTATATAAATATGTCCTTCAATATATTTTTTACTGTTCAGGATTTCACAAATTTTCATGTTCATTTGTACACAAAATGATATAACAATTTTGATACTAAGGTATTCGCGAAGTAACTAAATTATGGATAGCCTTCACGTATCTATTACACCGATGTAACTCAATAAATTCTCAATAATGAATTGAAAACAGTATTAATTCATTAAACTCTGGGACTTTTGTCTGTAATATAATGCTCAGGTATATATACAGTGCTGAATTATATATGTTTCGTCTGTATGTAAAGGCATTCAAGGCGGGTGTGACTAGCCAAACAGGAGACGCTCACTCCTCCCGGGCACCTGGTCTTACCCCTGAATTTCAGGGGTTCGTGAAAGCCCACTGTTGTACATTGTTATTAGTGCTATAGCCATGTGACACCAGTTACTTTTGTATTTTACAACGACAATTGTGGAAGTCTAACAGAAAATTAATAACCAAATAGACACAAAATTGAAGACAAGAAGAAGACAACGGGCTCGTTTTTATGAATAATATCATTACAGACGTGCAGATAATACAATAATTCGCACACAAAAAGACATCACAAAAATCGATTTTAAAACAACTGTGGTACCGACTTATGCGGGTTATGATATGACTATTATCACTCAAATGGTGCAGCTAACCAGTCAAGGGATCAGCATTCCCACTTTTCACAAAAGCAGGTCAATCAAGGAAGAGACAATTGATAGAGACATACAGAGAGGTACGATCCAATATTACAGTCGGGTTTTAATGATTTAAAATTGTTATAAGTCTTACATTTCTACCACTGCTCAGCCAATAATGATAATAAAAACAATAATAATGATGATGATGTTGATGATGACTATGGTGATGATTATGATGATGATGATGATGATTGCACGATTAAAACATTGACATTATTTTTCTGGCACAGTTTTGACACTGATTTTCAAAAATAATTATTCCTGTCTAAGATTAATTCATGTTAATTTATGTTTTGAAATTGAATATAGTCTAAAACAAACCATTATAATACAATGTAGTTGCTGCTTTCAATAAGTCATTGTCATATCGCAACGTGGACAAAAGAGGTACATGTAAGAACTGATAGTCTGGTTCACTAGAAATCAATCCTTTGTACTGCACATCGAACATTCCATCTACTGATGAGGCTTGCCAATAAAAAACGAAACTGCTGCGAGTTATTTCTCTTCTGACATGCTATATTGGACATTCATTTCGACTCAGTAAATCAGAGATGAGATAACTATTGGGCCATTTTTGTTTTATCAAATTGCTGATGGTTATATATCATCTATTTCATCCCTATAACACATGTCTTTATACTGATAGGAATTCAATATTTCTATTTATATAATTTGTAAATGAAATCAATAATGCAGAGTTATATAAATACTTTTGTGCAGATTTTTATTAATTGAATTATTGCCTATCAAACTTCATTGTAGGTACGTTTTACCAGTGGTAAACCTAAGCTTAAGTTCAAAGGAATGACTCCCTTTTAGCTAGTCGCCCATTTAAATTGTAGAAAACACAAAAAACCTCAACACATACTTGTATAAACCCCAGATAAAAAGGGTCACAGTCACCAAATATCATATCAATAGAAATGGTGCACTTTCTACGGAGATTCGTCGGGAAAAACAAAAGAATGGCGCAAACCTAAAGTAAACCCTAAGTAAAGTTGAGTCAGAATGGCCAAAAAAAAAAAACCAAAGACAATTAATGAAATAAAAAAATAATAATAATAATAAAATTTAAAATAAAAAAGAATAATAATAATGATAAAATAAATATTAAATAAATGAAATTAATAAAAAGGAAAAACGAAATTGTTTACGTATCTACAGAAACTTCAATTAATGTCGACTAACCGTCATGACTATCTAATTTACTTTTTCTTGTACATGTATGCAAAATCACTGCCTAATGTTTGATTATGTGTTCTTTGATTTTGATACCTGAAACAATATATTTATTTTTCTTCCCATGCATTCTCCATGGTGGCTACGAAAATGCCTTAGGGGTAAGATCAATACCCCAGTAGAAACACTCAGAGCCTTCAACTTCCTATATTGGTTTTCTGAAAGAAAACGAACACTGATATGAGTTAATCGGAAGCCTACATTACCGATATTCTTTCTTTTGTATTTTTAATAAAGTTTACTCCGTCATGACAAAATATCAATTCCATGACTTAAAGTCGAAAGTGTATTATTTTGCTCTCTATTGTTAGTCTAATCTTCTCATCGATTATAGAAAAATAAGTTGTCGACCTTTACAAAGAATGCTGAGTCAAGGGGAGGAGGGTATCTTACGTAACAAATATATAAGAACCTATTTGACCTGACATTGCTGTCATCTCATTGCACTTCACATGCGAATACATTCTACGCATGCTCAGTCATGATAATCTTTACTCTTCATACGAACCCCTACGGTATCTCGACGGTATAATTCTTTTATCTCAGCTTAAAATGCTTCGATTTGCGATTTGCAATGGACCTTCCTCTAAGGTATATACCTTTGTTGTCAAAATTATAACCTGCTTGTGAGGAATAGATATCAAAAGATCGTAACAATGCTTGGATATATAAAAGCACATTGTAGAATACAATACTCCGTTTGCGCATGAATATTTACAGACACTTTATGCAAGCACTAATTTCATTAAATTAGTGATAGTTACAAATAAAGCACCTTCAACTCACTCCTCCATTCAGGTTTTAAAAAATGATGACCAATTTCAAGAACTAAAGTTGACAGTCATATGTTAACAGACAAATGTTATATAATCATGTTGTCGTTATAAATTTTACAGTGAAATAATGTATTAATCATAAATAAATATTAAACATTGTTATATAAGCTTGATGAGGAACTTCAATATTAATATTAATATCAATTGAACCACCTTTATTGTTTTATGTTCTCCAAAGAGTGAGATAAAATTTTAACAAGGACATAAAAGAGATATACATGTATTTGTTCGTAATCGCTACTATTGAAACTTGAAAGTGGTAAATAATATATCAGGTGCGGACCCAAAAATTAAGTTGAGAGGGGATCCTTCCCAACCAAGTTTTCCGAGGGGGTCCGACAATGTCTTGCATTGTATAGGTGTTAATTCACCTGTTTTGCAGTTTAGAAAAGCACCAACACATTTTAATTTTGTGGAATCGCAGGGTGAGTCCTGATCCCCGGTCCCCCCAAACCTGGATTGGCGCATGTATATAGACTATTCTAAATGTTAAAATAATTATAGTTATGTATGGAAGATAATAAATAGGCTAGAGGAAAAGAAAGGAATGAAAATGAAACACTTGAGTGTGTTAACGCGTGTATCGAATCTTCATGTACTAAAAGTTGACATTAAATACCAATATCAATGTAAAATAAGACCTACGTAGAATATCAACAGATTGGTCCTTGGTGTGACTAATTCGAAAACTGCACAAAAATGTCGCATAAAGGTCATGGCCGGTAGTAACATGACTCATCATGTGACTGTGCTATATATGATAATTTAATATCATATTAAAACAGACTTCCTAATACGTACGTATGACTCACTACAAATGTCAACACAATATTCCAAAAAAGGATATTATGTTTAGTACACCTGGTCATAAATCTGAATTTCAGGGGTCCGTGAATGTCCGCTGTGGTACATTGTTATAAGTACCCTAGACACTTGACACTAGTTACTTTCGTGTGTTTCATTAATGTCACACCTATTCCTTCAGCAATGTGATGATCGTAGAAAAGTTTCCTGCGAAGAGTTTGATGTAAGTGTTATACTTTTTCCTGATGTTATGTAGCAGTTGATTCATTCATTTATATATACAGTGCTGAGTTACATTTGTTTCGTCAGTATGTAAGGACATTCATAGCGGGTTTGGCTAACAGGCGACGCTTACTCCTCCCGCGCATATGGTCTCACCTTTAGGGGTCAGTGAATGCCCACTGTGGTACATTGTTGTTGGTGGCGTAGTAATTTGACACCAGTATTTCGTATTTCACTTTCCTATTTTGCAATTAAGATTGAACAGAACGCTCAGTGCTTTTAACAGTTCAAGAGGTGTTTAGATTGAGGCAACTGTATTACGTTGTGTAAAATACAATTTTCTCGAAGGATTGAAGTTATGTAGTGTTTGCACAATACTTGTGAAAGAATATAAAATATAGTTATTCAGGGGATCGTGTGTATTATCTTCATATTCACATAATGCAAGAGATTTGAAATAAATTTGTCTATACAAGCGCGTTGAGTTAACAGACTAATGTGTTAGTTATTCTGGTAAAATGTGTTAACCGACAAACAAAATATATACAGAGTGAGTACAACGACCTACTTTAAACTATAAAACGTTAGAAATCCGAGAAGATAACGATTTCTGATTTATATTTTTATGTGTTCAGTGTGGAACACAAACAAACAAAACAACAACAACAAACAATTGAAATTAAAATAAACACAGACAGATAAAGAAGGTCAGTTAATATGTTCGTATCTCATCATATGGACTGATATATTGGAGACAGCAATCTCAGATTAAGCAATAAACATCGAGCCTTGGTTCTGTTATGAGGTTCATTGGAGTCTTTTAGACCTGTGCCAGTTTATCAGCAGAACAGTAATTAACATATGGACAAATTGAGTTATCACACATATCTGCTGCGTAAGTCAAAGAGTCCGGACAAGTTCCTCGTCAATCTAAAAGCGAAAGAATCGATTGACATTTTGGAGAAACTTTCAATTTTATGTATATATAAAAAGACGATATATAAAGGTATTGATTTAGTGTAATATACATGTATGTGCATTTTTACTATTTCTATATCTTTAGTGATACTCATGGTTGACAGTGTGAAAATCAAACCAGAAATATTTGAAGAGCAAACAAAATACCCAGGTGACCAGTATATTTCTTTTCGTAGGTCGACAAACATGCATAGATGTTTAATGAAGGATGCCCTTTTATAGAAAGGACGAAAGGAGTCGTGTTACTTGTCAAAATTAAATTCTAATGAATAAAAGAGGATTTGTGATATTTATCATAACTCTTTATTAAAATCAATCTCAAAAGTAAGAAATCAAAAATCCATGACTTCGAGGCGTTCGTTAAAATTACGTCCTCGTGTTTGATTAATTTCCGATGGATCTTCGTTTTCAAGAGGCTCGATCTTTTGTTGTGTTTCCTTTTCATCGCTTCGCTGTCGATAGAGAAAAAATGCACAAAAAGTACACAATCCTGCAGCAACAACTGCCCCAAGAATTCCTCCAATTACAGCTGGAACTGAGAATAGAAAATACCATATATCATTGTAATTTTATTTCAAGTATCAAAATAATTTTTAACTGAAAGATGAAAGTTTTTAGTAAAAATGTAGTAACTGCCATCTAATATAGTAACTGTCATGAGGTTCTTACTTATCAAAATTGGAACAACTGACAAAAAGAACTAAAAAATAATTAGAAACAAAGAAATAAATAATGCTTTCACTTAAATTAAACTTGTGACTACAACATCTGGACAATCAAAATGGAAATGAAAACATGACACTTTTAATACAGTACCAAGTTCTTCTTTCGTTTCTTATGAAACAATGAGAAAAAAGCCCATTAAATGCATTAGCACTAACAACATCTCATACCATGGAGGAAATTCCGAAAGGAATAAGCATATTGCTGCATACCCTTCCAGAGTAAATTTATTTTCAGCCACTCACTGAAAAGTGTGTTAATAATGTAATTCTACAGTAATATAACAAAGACAGAAAAATTTCAACGAGGAATAAAGTATGAACGGTTATATGGCCAAGTTGATTTTTTTTTTGTAATGTAGTAACTGCCAAGCAAAACTTACTCTACAGTAACCCTAAATAACTAAATATCAATAAAAGTAAGATAACTTAAGACACTGACGTTGATTTTGTTAAAACAAATTAATCGTGCTATACGTACTGTATATGTATATGTAGTTGGGGAATTATTAGCACCATAATGATTAAGCGCATTTGCTTTTCTGCAAATACGCTTTATATTCGTTCCAGTTGGTCGGTCGGCGATTTTCATCGTTTTCAACAATTTCACAGTTATATCGCGACATGAGAGCAGGAGGTAACCAGCCTCTTAAACATAGTGGCGCAACCCGAGAATCGAACCCGGATCGTCGGCTCCACAAAAAAATCTCTTAACCACTCAACCAAGCATGCCCCTCGTTCTGAATAATGTAGATATTAGCGTAGACATGAATTATTGCACTAAATCAACGCTAATACTGCTTAATATGAACCCGCTAATATAAATACACATACAGGATTTTTTTTCTATTTTGATAGTTTTATAGCAAGGAGTTTTTGTTTTATTTTTGTTTTTTGTTTTTTTGTTTTTTTGTTTTTTTTTTTTTTTGTTGTTTTTTTTTTTTGGGGGGGGGGGGGGGGGGGGGGGTTGTCGTTCACAGGTGGATCAATATGATTGCTCTTCAAATCAAGACGCTTTAATAAGGTATCCTATCTATATTATCAATAACGCTTATTGCTCAATCTGTGGATATTTAGTGGTTTCACCGCTTATCTCATTTGTTTTGATTTGCTTTTGGGTTTATTAATTTCATTATTATTATTTTGTATCTTTTAGGTAATTATTTGAGGGGTTTTTCCCCCCTGTTAGTTTGTTTTTTAAACTCATACCAAGATCAGTTTAAATGGTGACGGAATCTACCGGAAGCATAACAGATATATAAAGACCTTTGTAAGGGACGCTTATGTTTCCTATTCCATTTTATATTTCTGTATTCAAGTGTATATTTCATATTACATATACATAACATAACATAACATGATATAGACATTTACCTGTTTTACCGGCCGTAGCTCTGAAATGCTCTTGTTTGGGAATATTTGGAGAAGATGTTGAAAAAAATATAGAATTCTTCGCTGAAGAGGGTTGTGGTGTTTTAAATGACGTCCCAAATCTAGAGCTGCTTAATTTACCCTGTGTTGCCAAATATGTCGGTTGGATTTTTGATACTGTTCCAGAAGCTGACTGCTTAAACCCTACAGCGAAGAGAAATTAGTCATACACATACGTACTATAAAAATACAGAACATATCTGAACATATATCAAGTACGGTTTGAGCAACCTTCAGAATGCCAATGAGATGGCATAGGAATAATGTATTTAATTCATAATCTTTCTTTACTAAAGAGGGAAGGGTGGTTGGCTGAATGTTGTTTTATGTCGTATTTAACAAGTTTTCAGTTATATCGCGACATGCAAGCAGCAGGTAACCAACCTCTTAAACATGGTGGCACAGTCTTGGAATCGAAAGCGGATCGTCGGCATCGCAAGCCAAGCGCTTAACCACTACACTAAGAAGGAAGGATGGCTTCTAGATATATGAAAATTGACATTAATTTCAGTAATATGGGATATAAAACACAAATTCCAATTTTTCAACAACAGGGTATAAAATCATTATGAACGAGACATTAAACAAATTAGAGGAACACTAAAGATGAAGCTATGTTAATAATGCTCTGAAAAGGACCAATCAGAAAGGCCATATAATGACCGCAAAGTTTAAGAGTAAATCTTTAAGATACCGAGCGGTAGTCGATAAGGAACATCCATTCTTTTAGACAAAATAAAGATAAAGGCTATCACAAACCCTTGGAGAAATGAAAGGGAGATCTAGTGCGATGGAGGAGTAAGCATCCTCCGCTTACTGTTTACACCTGCCGTGATACCAAACTATCATGGAAGACGTTTGAAAAGGTACTCGAGATAAATGTGGTAAACGGCACCGTCTATGAGAGTCCATAACATACAGATTATACAAACATATTTTCACATTGTGCTAAATGCCAAATTCACACAACATTAGACCCGAAGTATAATAATACATCAAACAATACATAGCAGATATAAATAAAACAAAACTAACATTTTGAAAAGGAGAAAATAGAAACGAGAGTTATAGAATTGTGAAAGGTCCATAATTTCGAATTACATTTTGCAAATTGCATTTAAAAAAAGCTCTATAAGTACCTGTTGTTTGGGCAGGGAACGTAGATTTCCGTGCAAGAGTTGAGGTGCGTGAGCTAAGGTTCGGTTTTGTTGGTGGTCTTGTTTTCACATTCTTTGACGTGGGTGCATAAGTAGCTGCTGGAACAAACCGTCATGCTCACTTCAAAGTTTGTTTAATTTAATACTTTTTAAACACAAACAACGAATTTTCCTTTAATAAAGGAAACCTACCAGTACATATTCGCCATATGCATAAAATAATGAACACAGTACAGCTGTTATAAGAATATGTACATGTATGTGTCCTTATAAATTCCTTTTAAGAAATTAAGTTTTGATGTTAATACAGATTTTGTAGATACCGGCCATTTGCAGAAAATGATAAACAAGACCCTTACATGTACCGGTAGTTAAAATTTAGCAGATCTATTTATATCTTTTTAAATTTAATTTTTCTGTTATTATTATTATTATTGTTGTTGTTGTTTTAGTATTGTTTTATCAATATTATTATTATTATTATTATTATTATTATTATTATTATTATTATTATTAGTTTTGTCGAAGAGAGAGTATGTGTTTCAAATCTGATAATTATTTTGTGTGCACTTTTCAATGATATTCGTTAGGGCATTTCGAATATAATGATAATAAATTGATGAACCATTTGATTTTGTTTATACAAGGAAGGAGTTTTACACGTAAACGGGTGACAAGACAGGTACTTAGATCATCCCAGCATATATTTATATACCTGTTGTTTGAGAAGGAATTGTGGATTTCCGTGTAGAGGTCACGACAGCAGAACTTCCTGTGCTTGTTTTTAAAGGAATTGTGGATTTCCGTGTAGAAGTCACGACAGTAGAACTTCCTGCGCTTGTTTTTGAAGGAATTGTGGATTTCCGTGTAGAAGTCACGACAGCAGAACTTCCTGCGCTTGTTTTTGAAGGAATTGTGGATTTCCGTGTAGAAGTCACGACAGCAGAACTCCCTGCGCTTGTTTTTGAAGGAATTGTGGATTTCCGTGTAGAAGTCACGACAGCAGAACTCCCTGCGCTTGTTTTTGAAGGAATTGTGGATTTCCGTGTAGAAGTCACGACAGCAGAACTTCCTGCACTTGTTTTTGGACTGGATGGTAATCGTGTGAGGACGATAACAGACGCTGTAACATTATCACAAACACATCAATGAATAATATAATTAAATAATACATTGTATATATGACTTCAGCTGTCATTTTCTATTAAGAATTAGCGCGAGTTCTCTAGTAAAAGTTAGCGGGAGAGCTCTCTTTAGAGCTAGCAGGAATTCCCTATTTAGAGTTCGCGAGAATTCTGTATTAAGAGTAAGCGGGAATTTCCCATTAAAAGGAATACCCTGTAAAAATTTAGACGGAATTCTCTATTAAGAGTTGTCGGGAATTCTCTATTAATAGTTGGCGGGAAGGAATTCTCTATTAAGAGTTGGCAGGAAAATTAAATTTGAGATACTAAATAAAACAAACATACAAACAAACATACAACCGCAAACAAACAAAAAACAAAAAGAAAACAAACAAACTAAGCCAAACAAAAAAACCCACAACAAACAAACAAACAAAAAATTGTGAGAATTTTTCTGCCATCTTTCAGGTATATGATGTAATATTCGTTTATAATTCATCTGAATCATGCTGAAGATTTTTCCAACTACGAGTATTTCCTGTATTTTTGAAATATTTATGTATGATTTTGGTTATTGAACAATATAAAGATAATCTTAAAAAGAAGTATTGATATACATAACTTTCTTAAAATAGTTGATTAAAATTTACCTCAGACTCGAGTGAATATGAGGCAAAAACTGTCGACAAAGGGCGGTAACTCCAAGTAAATTACTGCTGTGTATTTTGTATCCAGTTTGGGTCTAGTAAAATCTGATATTATGTTCACAATGAATAAAATATGTATATATAAAATTCTGAATTATATTTTATCTTATTTTCAAAATGCAAGGTAAAATCAGTTTTAAGACATATTCTATTTTTCTTTAAACAGATATTTTTCTTCCTCCCCCCCCCCTCTCTCTCTCTCTCTCTCTCTCTCTCTCTCTCTCGAGATCATTCCTGAAGGTTAATAGATGAGAAATAGCTATGAACTGATACTTTCACTGAAGACGGATCATCCTTTTATAAAGAAAGATTATTCTTAATATCTTTGTAAAGGTGACAGAACTCAGTAGTGAATATAATCATATTGTATTTTCACTGTTGCTTGTAAAACAAAAAACAACAAACACAAAACCAAAAAAAAAAAACCCAAACAAACAAACCAACAAAAATAAAAAAGAAAATTAAACAAAACAAAAAAAAAAACAAACTCAAAGAAAAAAAAAACAAAAGAAAAATAAAAAATAAGAAAAACTTACAGACAAAGCAAAACCACAAAAAAAGATAAAATGAAATGAAATAAATATATTTTATTTTCAATTTCCTAAAAAATAGATAATTAAAACACAAGCAAACAATCAAACATTGTTGTTTTACGGCACGCCAAAGTTACCTATATAGCAATGACATCTGCACGATTTAGACATTTGCGAGGGACCCATTAGAAGTCATGAGAAATCTTTAGCGTGCTACCTTTGTCCTGTCATGGGGCATCGAAAGACCGAATATCGACTAGACGCCGGTGGGTCTTGTGTCTCTACCTTCATGAGCTAACATTTAAAATGGTTATTTTTCTTTCATGACAGTGTAGGACAAATTCGATTCGTGATGTTAACGAAATAAAAAAAAAACCCGATAAACAAAAACAAAAAAAAACAAAAAGCCATAACAAAATAACAATCCCCTCCAAACAACAATAGCTATAATAAAAACATAACAAGAAAAAACAAAGAAAAAGAGGAAACATAATAAGTATAAGAGACTCAAAAAACCCAAATCAAAACAAAAATAACAGAACAAACACACCGCAATATAAAACTCGAACACAGTAAATTTTCAAAACGAATAAAATCATTTTTAGAAATAAATATTAATAAATCCCGAAAAATTCTAACTTGAAGTATCGAAAAAAGAAAAAAAGAAAGAATAATAAAGAAAAAAGAAACAGAACACGAAGAAAGAAGAAAGAATGACGGATGGATGGATTTGCTAGATGGATGGATGGATAGATGGATGGATGGATGGATGAAATGATGGATGGATGGAATTGATAGATGGATGGATGGATGGATAAGCCATATTACTTACAACATCCGGAGTAATCCACGCAATTACTGCTTTCATAACTATCAATTTTTGGCAGTTTACAGTCAGCAATGCACGGATAGTAACTTAGAGCTGGAGTGTGATTCCGACAACAGACACTCCTGTATCTATCCTGAATTCCTTGCCCACAGTTACTACTACAAGGGTTCCAAGCAAACCATGCACCCCAATTACATTCCACAATTTTACCGCAATCCGATTCCACCGGAACAACCAAAATTGAAAATGCAAAAACCAAAACGAAAATCATGATGCGTAAAATATCCAAAGTGATTTGATCCTCTTTTCTACAATTTGCTTCTGGGAGTTCTTCATCCGGGGATTTTTGAACAATATCATTAGAAGTTTCCGATGATAAGAGTGCTGTATATTTGTATAGATAATAAACACGTCAGGAAGACTGCTTGAATGTCATAAATATTGATCAAGATATTATTCTTATCATTTTCGATTGATTTTCGTAGCGATTTCTATTCATTCACACAAGGGCCTTTGTTACAATATTTCAATATAAATTTCATAGTTTAAAGTCAAAACAAATCTCGTTGCGCGAACAAACATATAATTTGATATACATTAAGTTTTGAGATTTTTGAAAGCGGGAAAGTGTGTATAGTAACACTGCAGGTTGCACGCTGGATATTTAATTTTTATTTGACCTTAACCGTGACCGCTATCTTCTTGATAAGTTAATTTTACTTATAGGAAATAACTTAGCATATATATAAAGAAAATGAACAATTAACTTTCTACTTGAAAACTATATGAACCTGCACCATGTAACTATTCAGCACTTTCTTCACACATTTTCTTAAATCTCATTATTGCAAAATTTTTGCAAGAGAAATGCATCAAGTCTTCTTTAAACATCATACGTTTCCATGATTTTTATGTACAAATCCTGTGGAATCCGTTTTCTGTTATAAGATGTCGTCTTGAACCATTTTGTCACATTTTGATCACAACACTAATGCTTAAGACAGACTTACGTGTACCCCACCTGCATGTCGATTGTAAGATAAAAATTTATATATAAGGATGGGCACGGTGAGTCTATAGTATCATTCACTTCACTAAAATAATGAAGAATGAAATGAAAAAGAAAGAAAGAAAGAAAGAAAGAAAGATAGATAGATAGATAGATAGATAGATAGATAGCCAATTCGAGTTGTCGTAGGTCCGATAGAGTATCCCTTTGAATTTTAATGATTGTATGGTCGACAGAGGCCGCTG